>VXAC01008317.1:964736-1215295 GCA_013399225.1 Rhipidura dahli | reverse complement strand
AAAAAAAAAAAAAAAAAAAAAAAAAAAAAAAAAAAAAAAAAACAAAAAAAAAAAAAAAAAGGAGAGAGAGAAGAAGAAAAAGAAACTCCAAACCTGTTTCTTGAAAGCTCCAGTACCGGACTGGACCAGAAACGTGAAGAGTGTATCTGCAGGCGCCACCACTACTATGGCAAATCTGCCTCTAGAGGGCATTGCAAGCTAAATGTTTTCCCTGACAAGCGTTGAGAACATCTTGGATCAGCCCAGAAGGCAGTTTTTAAATTACCTAAATTAAGAGATTTTGCTGTGTTTACAACATCAGCTATGTAGCAGTCAAAAAAAAAAAAAAAAAAAAACCATTGGGCAGCAATACTAAAGGATCTTTAATCCACTGAGCAACAGCAGATAGCTTTGGTAAGAATAGATGTTACCAGACATTTTCTAATGTACCTGAAGCTTCTCGGGATGAGACAGATTGTGAGCCAATTTTTGCACATAGCTGTTCCCGTTTAATGACTGCCTGCATCTTTCTACGAGTGCTGCCGTCCCCACAGGTGGTTGAATCCAAAGATCATTGGTCATTAGCAAAGAGGTGCAAAGAGGCTTTGAACCCTCAGCACCTGGCATGCAGGCCAGTGCATCTGACACAAACCAAATAACACTGTTGTTTGACTCTCTCAAGATCTGTGATCTATACAAATTGCTCAGATATAGGTGGGCATCAAAATATTATGTTCCAGGCTTTTTCTATGTAAGACAAAAATGTCTCAGTGACACATCATGAGATGCTCTGGAAGTGTGCTGGGAGGACAGGTTCTTCCCAGTATGTGCTGTTTTCTAAAGGTGTTGTTAAGCCTCTGCAGACATGCACTAAGAAAAATCTAAACAGTATTTTTCTTCCCTCTGTACACGTGAAATAAAGCAGTTCAAATACAAAAACTACTTTTCTGCTGCTGAAAAGCAAGGAACATTCTTGTCTTGCTGCATGCTGAAGGCCACACTTTGTTATTTCAGAGAACAGCAATCAGGTCCTTTGCTGTAATTTGGCTATGGATGTTTTACTATTCACATTTGTTAAACTACAATTAACTGAAGCACATTCAATACATTCCTCTTTTTCAGAAGACTGATATTTAACAATTTCCCTACCATCACAGTGATTCTTTTTGATTTTCAGGTACTGCTGTGAGAGTTTTGCTAAATGTCATGGCCAACTACACTTCTAAGAGGCTACAAGTCTTGCAGGCTCAAGGTCCAGGAGTCCCTTACAAATTTTCAGCTCAATTCCTGTTCCTATTCTGTGCATTAAGATTTTGTACAGTGAGAATAGATTTTAACACCTCCTGTAAGACAGAAATGTCTTCTCTGAAATACACAGTATGTTGTAAAACAACAATTTTATTAATAAGGAAAACCCAGAGTACATAAAATGTTAAAAAATCATTAGTCAAGTATACCAGAAAAAGCAATTTGATAACTAAAACAGAAGGGAAAACTATATCAGTAAAACAGTTATACAGAAGTAAATTAAAACCACTTACACAATCAGTATTTATACTGATAGACAGTTGGTTACATAATGACATCATGAAAATTCTTGTTCATTATATTACTGCAGTGAATAGAAATACCAGAATTTTATATTTAATTGTCTTTAGCTAAAATTGTAAGTTTGCTACATGCAAATATTTTGATTTAAGCAAGACAACAGAACAAAATGGTCCCTCTAGAATAATTATTAAATGGTTTGTGTAAATGTAAATGAGTAAGTGCTGGATATACTTAATGAGAAATAAAAGGATTCTGGGATTATACTGTGGCCACACAAAATAGTTTGGATGCTATATGCCCATGAATGACATAAATTCTGCTTAAACTCCAGACAAAGAAAATTGGATTCCCTGTGAAACACAATTTGCAAAATTTGCAAAAGATGCCCAAAATCCAAACCTCACAGGTAATATGTTTGCTACTCTATTCGTTTTGTGTATGTTTATTTATCTAATAAATAAGCAATGGTTTTGTGTAAGAATGCTTTGGATTACCTGCTTAGAAACAGAAAAGTTTGGGTATTTTTTTGGTAAGAGGAGGAAACGTGTACGTATCAAACAATTCCAATTGTACACGCTCCCTCTGTGCTCTGGACTCTCAGCTATGAGCACTTCCACCCTGCCGTACAGGCTGAGTGGGAGGCTTTGCTTTGTCCCGGGGTCAGAGATACTGAAAGAAAGGAAGAGAAAGAAAGATTAATCTGATAAAGGCATTGCCATTTCTAATCGGACTGATGGGAAACTGTGGTACAAAGTTAAAGAGGCAACACAGGGTGAATTACTGTAATGAACTACCTTAAAGCTGAAGCAATCAAATAGATAGCTCTCACATATAAAAATTACTGTGCCATCTTTATTCATCAACAGTTTTGCACAAGTGTCTTATGTTCAATCCCTTCCAGGAACAACTAAAGCACTCTGATACATTGGATCAGATTAAGTCTTATCTGGGAAACTCAGCTGCTGGGGTGGCTGCTTCCCACTTCCCAGACTTAATTTTCCTAAATACAAATAAAGTTTTAAAGCTTGAAAATAACAAACTCCAAAAAGTAATACCAATACAGCCCAGTGCCTGCTCTTGCAGCCTGCTGGAATGAAATTGGAAGGGCTTTTACGCTGGTGTGGGGTAGCAGTAGAGTTTTTTCACATAGCCTGACAGATGAAAACCTAGAGAAGGTAAATTTGTGACTCCTAGTTTCTAGAATCGTAGAATGGCTGGGTTGCAAGGGACCTTAAATATCATGCAGTTCCAACCTCCATGCCATGAGCAGGCACACCTTCCACTAGACCATGTTCAGAAAGTATTCACACAAATGGACATTGATGTTTTCTTCACATTTATAGGGGTCAGAAAAACCACATAAAAAACCTAGTAATAAGAAGCCTGCCACTGAGTAACAGATAAATAGATATATTTGAATCAATTGTAGTCAAATGATATGAAAAGCAAATATGGTATCATAAAAATTTCAGCATTTTTCTTAATGTAAAATTTCACTCACATGATTTTAAGAATCAGCTTATAGTTTGATCTTTAGACATGCTGAGATCTTCCCATGATGCTGAATTCTCTGAGCCTTTTGAAGTGGATGGGCTCTGAGGATACTCAATATTTTGCAAGACTGCTTGCTAATGGACATAGGAAACCAGCATCAGTTTTGTGTCATCAAATGTGTTCTTCTGACCAAGCATCACATGATTATGTACTCACAGCACACAGGACTAGGAGTAAATGCAGGTAGTGATAAAGAAAATTAAGTGGAAATAGAAAAACTGACCTAGTAATAAGGTATATATATTTTCAGAGCTTTATTTTTTTCAACACTGAAATTTTTTCACCCACAGAAATGCTAACAGGATTTTAAATAGTATTTTATCTTCCATGTAAATGCCTATCCTGCACTTCTGAAGTCACAGATCTGTTAAGGATACCCAACAAGACTGAAGATGATGAACAACAGTGATGAACCAGATACGTTTATAGTTGTGAGGAAAAAAAGAGATATAAATTCTAAACTTTTTTTCTTTTTTTAGTATTAAACTCAGTTATAAATGTGTAATAAGTAAGTGTGATTCCAAGTATTTTATTAGATGACTCTGGTTTTGTATCCTAAGTAATTTATATTAAATAAAATATAGCATTTTCATAATTTTCCTAAGATAGTACTTTTTTAAAAAAAATATTTTTTGATAAATCTTGGAAGCCAAATTGCCTGAAGGTCAAGCAAAATCAATTAACATTATTTCAGACAAAGTACACATCACAAAAGGCGTATTTTATGGGACATTCAGTCAACATGCTGCCGTGTATTTGCTGAAATATATTTATTGATTACTTTTCATGTGTCTTATGGTTTGTAGTTTCCAGGACAACTACACTATTTGCCCAGTGCTGGAGTAAGTTTTTCCAAACTTTTCAAAGAGAGCAATCTATGGAAACAGTGTTTCAAAGTCCTAAAGAAAAGAGAGAAAAAAATTATGTTAGGCTTAAATGGGTTTGCCTTTTTTAGGGTATTTTAGAGTTCTAAATATCGTCTTCTAGTTACATTTTATTACGTAAGATAGACTGAAAATTATGCAAAACAGTGAATATTAAATATATATTTTTACATTATATGAATATTACTTTGAAGACGAGCACAAGAATTGTTTTAACTGCAAGCAAATATGTATTTTAAACTCTCAGGCACTATATGAACTGCAGAAATTTCCTGCTCTAGGAACTAGATTTTATAGTCTTTGGCTAATCACGGTATACAAACATTTATTCTCCTCCCTGACAACCAGGCAAGTTAAAGAAAACACAACAGCCTTGCTACATTTTAACATTTCTACCTTGCCTAACTTTGAAATATGGATATTAAACCAGCTTTATAAGAAATGGTAAAAAAAATTAATATATATTACACAAGTATTAGTGGCAATAAATTGATTAGGAGAAGCAGGGTGATTCCTGAACATGTTTTTTCCTCAGGAAAAGTTCTTGCTTATTATATTTAATTTTTTAAATGCAAATGCTTAAAAATCTAAACTGAATAAGGGAAACACAAGTGAAACTATGCCTTTAGAGTACAATGTCAATTCAGCCAACAAACAAGAAAGTAAAACAAACAAAGTGTTCTAAATTATATTTTGATTTGTCTACTTACTGATAAATACTTCTGGTAAATGATTAGCAATCCCATGGTATTTAAGATCAAGGTTTTAAAGCATTCTTAATAAAATTAGTTTCTCTGAACCTGAAATACTGAGGATGGTATAACAATAGAAAACACTTGGTTTGCATTAAAATGGTTTTTACTTTTAGAAAGTAACATGCCAGAGATGAACTCTCAGCTTTCTAGGATTTGATGATTCATTTTTAAGAAGCTGGTCTGAATACTTTGTACTGTTTTCCATTGCCAACAAGTAGCTCTGCCCAAGTGGATGAAATTGAAACCTCTTCATGGGATGTCTGAGGCCATGAGTGAATGGAAGTGAAAAGTTTTATCTTTTCAACACCTTTCCCAATTTGAAAAGTATAATTTTCTCTTAAAAAGAGAATAAAAACATTTTTATTTTTTTTAATGACATGGAACAGAATTACCACTCCCTGGACAATTTAGATTTATCTGCTTCACAGACAACAGTTCAGCTGCATCTCTACAAGCAGAGCACCTCTGACTTCTAGTAAGCTTCATGAAAACACTGCATGGGCCCACCTGAGTATCATCTGCATTGCACATTGCCAAACTGGAACCATATCATTTCTTACATCACATACTTAAATCTGTTTACTGTGATTCCTCCAAAATTCTGGTACATAAATCTTAAAATAGCAAGGCAGATATACATTCAAAATTAAATAATCTATGTGTGGTGGGAAAGTGAGTACTATTCCATTCTTAAATGATTCACAAGATTTACTTTTTAATATTTCTCTATGCCTTCTACTGGCCAATTTTTATTCAACAGAAACAGCCTATTTGCTTATTTTCGTATTAAATTTTAAGAACGGCACAATATTCTAATTTTCTGAGTCTTTTCAGCATCACAAGAACATTCTTACTGCAGGAAAAGTTATCCATATAATTATTATAATAAATATTATAGTACCTCCAACACAACTGCAGATGGTTTTCTTCTAAAGTGAAGCTAGTTGTATTTAATTCAGTAAATTAACCAGACTAATTCTGTTCATGGGAATGGAAAAATCAACAAACCAGCTTTAGCTGCTGAGAAAGCAAGCAGATAATCCAGCAATAATTTAGGATTAAGCAGTAATTTGGAGCAGAACATGATATCCATTACTTTTAACAAAGAAAGTATCTTATTAATTAACAGGCAGGACAGTTATGTACAGCTTAACAAATCATGAACAGTTTAACAAGTGGTGAGCGTTGGGTGAGACAGGGAAACCAGTGAAACCTGTGCACCCCCCTGATCAGGATAAAATCAGGAATGGGAAGGCTGAGCATTGCAGAGATCTTCATTTGCTGGAGCAGACGGCTTTTGCTATTAGGATTCCTGGCCAAACAAAAACAATTGGCTGCCAAAATTAGCTCCTTGGGACGATTTAGGAGCCTTTGAAGTGAACAGTGTTTTTGAGCTGGAACTAAGCCCAGGTCCAGCTTCAAACTCAAATCAAAATGACAAAGAGGAAATTTTCTGTGCCACACGCCCCCTCAGTGTAAGATTACTTTGGTTTGGCAGCTGTACTGTTTATCTTGTTATTTAAAACTATTCCACTAGATACTCACAACTGAGCATTTAAACAACTGGCTCTGATTATGACGACAGCAGTTATGTTTGACCACATTTAGGAAACATTACAGAGTCTGATGTATAAATAAAAGCATGCTGACTTTAGAGTTACATTAATCAAAGAAGTTAAGAATGTATACTAGATAAATGTTATGTTAGAATTAATTTAAAATATAAATATGTTTTTAGGAAAAAGATCTTGTTTCTGTTGTTTCTGTATTTGAAGATAAACATTTTAACCAGATTTCAACAGAGAGATAAATTAAGGCCTGAAAACACCACCTGGCCTTGTAAGATCTACCTCGCAGAACTGAAGAGAGTCTGTGTCACTGTACCATTGTAGCAGCATAAAGGGAAAGGAATTGGAAGGCAGGTTCTCATGTCTGTCTAAAGTGATGGTAAAATGACAACTCAAAACGTGCAGGGAAGCCCAGTGATGCACTGCTCATTGATTCTGACAGGAATCATCTCGAATTTAAGCTGTTTGCTACACAGCATAGAAGTTATGAAGTTATGTAAATAATCCTTTTGAAGAACATAGGGTGTGAGTGGAGAAAAACAGGCTTCTTCAAAATTAGTTTCGCCATCAGCTCCTCACTGCTGGTAGCTGGAATGAATAGGCTTACAAATATGAATCCACTTATATTGGTGAGCTTGACCCTATAGTTTTGAACTCTCAGGAACACAGGAGCATGCAGCTGAGCTTTATGGAATTTTTCCACAATGCATTCTTAAATCATGCTGTTTAATTTTCAGCATCAGAGACCATTAATTCTCGTCACTGAGACCTACTTTTAAATTCCCAAGCAAAGTTAATGTAATGCTTCTTCTTTAAACTTGTCCAGCTTTGACTCCTTTCACTCTAGCAAACTGTAAGTGACTCAAGTTCAACTGAGAGAGCTTAAAAAACCTATGGACCCTTTCAACATATTTGACTACTTGAGCTTGTGAGCTCATCAGTTCAAAACAATGGAGTCAAGAAAGGTGGCATAAAGCCACCAAAGATTTGTCTCAATCAGCACTCTGATGTCATAGAGTAGACTTGCCAAATGGTTCCATAGTCTATATTTGGAATGTTATTAAAGCAAATACCAAAGACATTTTTCATCTGACTATGCAGACTTACATAAACACAGATCACGTACAAACGCTGGCAAATGAACAAGACCTTGTAGACCTTCATATTGGTTTGGAGCCCTTTGAAAATGCCTTCTGTGATATTCTAGAAACAAATTTGTACTAACAGTGTTTCTTTCCAAGCAATTTTGAGAGTACTGTGCAATATCCCGTAATATAAAAATGTAGTTCAAAATGAGATAGGAATTACAATTGAGTATCTTCTTGGAAATTTAATGAAGTAAAAAGTCAGCTGCCTCAGACTGAAGCAAGAATAGACAAAAAGCAGTAGCATATCTACTCACAGATTTTAGGGCCAGAGAGCACTATTTTTACCATTTATTCTCAGCTCCTGCACACATACTTCAAGTAGTTTCATATATCAAATCTCTCAAGTCCATAATAATTATGAAGCTGTTAAGCATGTGATAAGCTTGGAACAATAAGCATGCAATAAACTCACGAGATCTGATTTATAGTATAGCATAGTTTTGCTTTCTCTGTAATTAGACAAAATTTGGGTTTTTTGAATAAGTAAGGGTTTGGTTGCATAAATGGAGATTAAAGTTGTGTTAAGTTGTACAAATGTACATTTTCTTCATAGGTGAGTAGAAGAAACATGTGCAGAAGTTTCAAATATAATTTGTATAATGAAAAGTATTCTCTGTAATGTAAAGCTTTCCATTTGTCGCAGACATTCAGAGCAGTGAGTCCTCTTCTGAGTCTATCTAAAAATTCTAAAGACTAATGTATAAATGTATTATGGCAACCATGGCACCATGTGCTGTGACAAAAGTAAACAATCCATGACAAGTTTGGATCTCAAAAAAGCTCTTTTGTAGTGCTGGAATTGTATCTGTTGCTCCTATAGTGACATTAGGAGTTTTCTGTCCTTCTCTACACAGAACACCTATTCTGAACGCCAATTCTGTTAAGAATTAATGGCAGAAGGAATAACTGGAAAATGAGCTCAGCTGCTGGAATCATAATTCCATCTTTTTCAATTCTATTGAGTAGTAAAACAGGAAACAATACTTTGAAACCAATACCCACAGGTACACACCAAGACTTTAGAGGATGCAGTGGGAAATTCTGCACAAATGTAGCTGCAGCAGGTACATTCTTAGTGTAGGGTAAGCCACTGAGCAATCTTGCCTTCCCACAGATCCAGGAGGCATCCCATGTGCACAGTTCCTTTGGAAACCAGGCCGTACTTCCAAGTGTCACTGTACAGTTGTAGTCCACAATCCCACCTGTTTAACACTAAGTGGTCATATTTAAGTGTTTCCTATGATCCTAATGCTTGTAATAGTAAAATCAGAGTTTTAAATTGAGCTGTCATAGTAAGCCTCCTGACCTGTTAATAGCCACAGTGGTCTCTAACAAGGAAGCAAACCAGAAACAGCAATCTTTTAGACAAGTGAAATGTTGATCCAGCTAACTTTTATTCTCAGCAAATTTATCAATACTGGTTAACAATATTTCCAACTAGTACAGGGCCTTCTGACATGACAAAATGAGTGTAACAACCCATTCTGTCAATACAACACAAATGTCATTTCAAGTGCTCAAAACCCACTAAGCTACCCTAAAAAAGATTGATTTATCTGCTCCAGTGTTTCTTTGGGGCAAACTTTTCTCACAACTGAAACCAATTAGTGGGCCTGGCACTTGTAGTGCAAAATGTAGGTCAGCATCAAGTAATAAAAAAGTATTGACTTTTCTCTGTCTGTAAGCAGCATGAAAGGGGTGCCATGGCCTTGTCGTATATGAAAAGAGCTCCATTAATTTCACTTATTTCAACCAGGGCTGTCAAATACTAATGCTTCTATTGCACTTTTCACACAAAGTACATTGACACCAATCCTGGCCCCAGTGTAACAAGTTTACAATATTTCAGTCAGTGAAAGGGGTACTATAATTTTTAATTCCCTGTTGTACATTTAGTCTCTTTAAGCAGCACTGCTCATAAGACTCACTAAGAGATATGAGCTGGGAGATTAATAATGGCTTCACACTTCTTCCCATGGGCAACAGAACCTATTTCTTGGGCACAGCTACAACAGCTAATTAGCCATAAAGTTCAGGACACAGTTGTTTGGCATAACTCTCTGTTTGTGGCTGGTGGGCACAGACTGCCAATTTTACTTTCTGCCGTGGAGAAAAAAACCAAAACCTAGGAAGAGGTCTTCCATGACTTAAGGCTATAAAATTGAAAAGCTAATGTGTTAACCAATTGGGTCAACCAGCCCCTTCAAATAAGAGATAATAACAAAAGCCGGGATCATGCCTCAGGGACTGGATCTCATTGTGTCAGCACAGAGGTATTGACTTCCAGGGAAAAGCGTGCCTAATCAGGGTTCCCTGCCCCACAGTTGACAAGGGACCACTGCTGTGAGGAAGGGGGTAGAATTGCACCTTTCTCTATTCAGCTTACCAGCACATGCATCTGCACGATGCAGAGGAGGAGAAGGAACCAACATCTACCTCCCTCCTTCAACTGTCTACTACTGCTACCCTTTGAAAACCTCTACATTTTGTTCTTTCTGGTAGGAGCAATAAAGGTTTCATGGAAGCACAGGATATTTTAGAAGCTTCCATATTGTGGATAGACAGCAGAGGTCAAAATGACTCAAAATGTTATGATTCTGTTTCCTCTATTCTCTGCAATTTGCCTTCTAAACTGACTTTTCTTTTTTTTCAAGTGAAGTTTATGGTTCTTGTTGACAAGCTTGAGGGCTCTGAGTGTGATGTCTAACTCATTCCCTAATTACCTCCTGCAAATGCAAACATCACCACCAACAATAAAACTCTTTGATTTAAAAAGACTGGGTGACTATGGTAGAAGGCAATTTTCTTCTTGCTTTAATGACTTTGTAAGTCTTATCCTTTGAATCAACTTGCTATTAGATCTTAAAATAAAATGATATTGTATAGCCATCATAAAAGACAAATTTATAACCTTCTGTGTTACGCTTACATCAGGCAAGTTTTTTTCTATTTGTTAGTTTTAGTCTTTTATTGACATTATGATAATGTGTTGTAAAAAAGAACCAAGAAATTATGTTCACAGTAGGAAATTTAACAACATTATTTTAATATCCTATCTTCCAAACAGAAAGAGAAAACATTAATTGCTACTTAATTTATGTAACAAACATTTCATTATTTTTACACTTAATTTTTCTTGGATATTTATAACTATCACTGACTCTTACATGTTTTATCTTTTATGAATTAAAATGAGGAAGCCGAACTCAGAGCTTGCTAGAAGTTATGAAAGATTTCTAATGATGGCTTATGAGTTTGAAAAACCACTAACTTGATAATCACATAGGATTAGATACTTTCTCTGTGATGTGTCAAGTATGAGCAGCACAGCCATGTGTGCTCCCCTGGGACAGCCTAACATGGAAATTATAACACCATTCCTCTCTTTCTGTAGTATTTGGAGAAGGAAGTGTTCCACTACTAATCTGTGCTCACTGAAGTTTCCTTTCATAGCTCAGCAGCTAAATTGTGCTAATTTGTGATTTGGAGATAGCTGGAGACAACTGACAAAAATCAAGCTCTAAAACTTCTTGCCCTCATCTGTGCAAGGTAGGAGAGGATGTGTTCTAGGCTTAAAAAGAGCCTGTTTTAGCTGCTGCATGGTTAGAAGCAGTTTGGACAAAGGAACAAAAGCATATCCCCTTTCACAGCTGCACAAATTAAGCTATGACAAGACAGAAAATAATGATGCTCTTCAGAATGCAATAGTTTGAGCCACTGTACAAGGGAAGCACAACTATTCCTAAACGAGGAAGATATTCTGTGATCGCCGTGTTCATTAAGGATTACAAATGTGTCAACCCTTACTGTCCTACCTCACAAGCAAAGGCAAATTATCTCTGGGGTTTGATGGAAGTCTTGTGCAAGGAAGGACAAAGGAAAAGAATGGGAAGGATTTGGTCCAGTAAATTACTTTTTCCTGTAAGTATTGCCTCTGTAAAATTAACCTGGGATCTGAAAGTAGGCTGTCCTTTTTGTCATGTGCAATATAACCAGGAATGAAGATTTGTGGTCCAAATTTGCATTTGTTACATTTACTTAGTACCCTGCAGTCATTGTGGTTGCCCAAGGGGAAGGAAGAGTGGAATTCCCAGCTGTACCCTCTACATTCATTTATTCCATTTATTAATGATCTGCAAGCCAGGCACTGTCTGGTCCTTCCTCTCAAACATGGACCAGCTTTGCAATGCTTAAGAAAGAAATACATTCTCCCTCATAAATAACTGTTCAGTTAATTAATTTCTTTATGTGTATAAAGCTAATCTACTGAAGAAGAATAAGTCACCATGATGTAGACACTTTTCAGGTACTTTTAGACATGTTCAGAGTCAGTATCAATATTACAAGTATAGTTTACCACACAAAGTTACAGATCATGCTGTACCATACTTTAGGCAATGTTATGAAACAGCACCCAAACTCTATTCTGAATGTCTGTATATGAACCAAAATTGCCAAAGATAATACTCTATTTTTTCAAGTATGTAGCTTTTTTTTTTTTTACAAGTAAATTAAATTAAGAAACCACGGTAAATTTCTCTGCAAGCTATTTCATACTTGGATACACTTGAACTTTACTGAATCTGGGCTAAAAAACAAATGTGCAGTTGAAATAGTTCAGTAAGTATTCAGAATCCCAAGAGATAATTATTTGCTATTGTCATGCAAATGTCTACCTCCTAGAGTGTATTTTAACAAAATATTTTTGAAGAGGGGAGTGAGAGTTCATCTTAATCTATTTAAGATGTATAAATAACATTGTCAAGAACAATAATACTCTAATGGGAAATATATAAACCTTTAAAGAAGTTATTAAATCTGAGGTGGAACTATGCCTAACACTGCAGTCCTGTGTACAGAAAAACACAGATTTAAAAAGCATCTGATAAAAAAGTAAAGGAAATATTTTTACCATAGTGCATGTATTTTTAAACCAACTTCTTGTCCCACCCATCACACACACTGCTAGCAACAGGACTTGCATTAGAAACTACTGCACTTAGGGATAAACGTCTTGACTTATGCCATTTGTAAGCTGCCCCCTTCACTGTCTAATCTGTTCAACTACCACATTCTCTTTCCAGCTGAAAATAAGCCAGTGCCAAGTGCTCACTGCCAAGACAAGCTCAGAACCACTTTTAACCTGCTAGACTAAAGCCAGAAAATGTTTAATCTGCCAAGATCAAGTTGCAAATCTCTCTAAGTTGCCAAAATCATGCCACCAGGAGTTAAGGAGGAAAAATTCAGAGTTTAAATCCTCAAGTGAAAATATATTTTCTCTTATTTGGCTTCTGATATGCAGCAAAACTGGCACTCCAGTTAGACTTCATCTGGTTTCACATGGTTCTGGATGATGCATTCTAACCTGATGACTTTCTGTGATGAAATGACTAGATATGTAGACCAAAGGAGAACTGTGGATGCTGCTGTCTGGCTGAGGTTTAACAAGGCTTTCACCACAATCTCCCAGAGAATCCTTTTAACCAAGTCGGTAAATTATAGTCTAGATGTGCAGATTGATAGATGAAGTAGCTGCCTGGAGTCTCAGGTTCAAAGGGTACCAATGAATGGCTTCTCCTCTAAGTGGAACCTGGGTACCAATGAATTTCCTCAGGTGCTGTTTTGGGGCCTATCTTAATATCTTCCTCAGAGACCTGGAGGTGCAGATGGAATGCACTCTGCTCAGGTTCCTGGATTACACCAAAATAATGGGTACCATGGAGGCACTCAAGAGCTGTCACTCAGAGTGACGCAGACAGGCTGGAGGCTGACAGGCAAGGCAGCAGCTCTGCAGAGGAGGACCTGGTGGGTCTTGTAGGCAACTGGCTAAACATGAGTCAGCAATGTGCCCTGGAACTGATGAAAGCTAAAGAATAAACCAGCTTTCCTCTTCCAGAAATATAAGCTACCTTCAGAAGAGACAGAAATGACCAAACAGGAATATTTTCTCATTTTGCAGGCAGCCTACTTTGCAGATGGGCTAACACTAGAAAAACTACTCATGTCCCATCCAGCATTTACAAATGTTCTCAATCATCAACAAAAAGGGAACAAAAGCTTTTAGACTAATACCTATTGCTATTTTTTCTGTCTGTCTTTACTCATATATGACAACATATCTTCCCTCTATGTCAAGTTTTCAATGGCACTTTTTCTTCAGTGTAAATCTGCCAGTTCTTTGATACAGTTCAGGAATAGCATCAGCTACAGTGACTACTCCCTCAGGTGCCACAGCATTGTTTTGGCATTGGCACGAAGTTAGTTCTGACAAACCTGCTGATTAGAAGCTCTGGGGAGAAGAACAGCTGGTATTTATAGCCAAACATTGTTTCATATTCAACATTGTCCAGAAAAATTATATGGATTACACTTATTAGCACAAATTTTAAAAATAGATTGCTGACCAATTCAAAAACTAAGACCATGCTGCATTGGTTCTGATATGAATACATGTTATGTATATACTAAACAACTTGTACTGAGATATTCTATGGTAGTGCATAAGCAAAAGTTTATTTCATTTTTTCAGTTGGATACCTTCTGAACTAAATTCAACACTCTGTTGGCCACGCTGAGGAAAAAATTTAGCCTGAGACTTTAACATCTATGCCTTTAATGTCTATAAAGAACTTTCAATGTACAGCTGAGTATGATTATATCTTATAAATGAAGAGGAACTTGGAAGTTTTACAATGTTTTATATGCTAATTTATTCATTGACAGTGTAGTAGCAATATAAGTTATACTGTAAAGTTTCCCATACTTCTCTCAGGACTTCAGATTTGAACTGAAGTGTGGAAATTCTTTAAATAGCAACACATTTTGGTCTTCCTTTTGCCAAAGGCTTGGGCATCTGCAAAAACTACAAATCATGCCAAACTCTTTGAGTGATATATGGAGGACCACAATCCACTAGGAAATAAGCTAAGACGAAGTCATTCATTTCATTTAGGTCTTTCAGTGGGATTTGAACCATCCAGCCCACAAACCATGTCTCATGAGATTGCAGTGTACATCCAGCCCACAGTAATAATGATTCCTATACATATATGTGTATATGCTTTATTGCTACCTTTAGCTGGATTAAAAGCAATATATCAAATTTTATATTTCTGCTTCTTTTATTAGCTTTCTAGCACTTGATCAGCTGATAGAGGCAATAATGAAATGTTTTTTTATAAACTGGAGTTTGTAAGTCCTGTCCTAAGAATGTAATATTTCAAAAAATAGTCTAAGCTTTGGGGAAAAAACCAATTACAGAAACAGCATTAAAAATGCCAAGCACTGGGCAGAAGCAATTCTGGATCAGTTTAAAAAAGTGATTGATGAAACTCTAATCTGAGCTGAAGGAACAGTTTCACGACAAGCTGTGACCATTCCACACACTTCATTAGCTGCCATAATTAGCCTGGTGTTTCAATTTGTTAGAACTGGTGGGGACAATTTTACTCAGAATGCAAACATCAAAAAACAGGGTGCCTCAGACTTCAGAAGAGGCTGATGAGAAGCTTTTCTAGTCTCTGTTAACTAAAAGATTAATTACAGCTGATGGGAGGCTGTACTCTGATTGTCACTCTGTCTATGTGCATTACTTTTAGCATTAGAAGAAAGACATGGTTGACACTACACTGCTCAATCAAGCAGCTCTGCATTAGTGTACAAAGTCTGTTAACGTGCAATGTTTTATTGTTTCTCTTTTTCCTTTTTTACCCCCTATGTTTGAGACTCTCATACCTAAAAAGTTATTCTTTAAAAGAGCAGGGTGTTAGGGTGGTAATGACAAGCATTTAACACATACGCTGCCATTCCTTCACATGACTACAGGTGAGAAATCCTGACATGTCTCAAAGCTACAAGCCAGGAATTACTAGTTATTAGTTCTGATTATTGCAGTCAAAATGTAAATTTCTTCTCCAATAATCTCCTTATGAGAAACAAAACCAATACATTTGTGAAACTGGTACTGTGTGCTTCAGTCTTTGTACCCTATCCCCTCTACCTGAGGTGTGGTTATCACTATGCATTAACTCATCAAAGCTTGTAAGGTTATTTATATGGAAGTGAAGTTTGAATCTGAAGTGCAAAGGTTCCACACCTTTCATTCTAGAACATTAACACATGGCAATACAGCTACTCACAAAAACACTCCTTCTGTGGATAGCCCTTTTAGTTTCCCTACAAGTATTATGCTCAGATCAACAAAAACTGTAAGAGAGGAAACAATATAGTATATCATGGTGGAACATCCTTTTATCCTGAGTTTGCAAAGGGCATGTTGAAACCAGCTCTTCATTGGATTAAATGAATAAACAGCGAAGTGTATTCCAAAGTGAATACTGTAACACAATTTAAAATGGGGCAAATGAGTTCAGAATTGATTCATAATATAATTTTTAAAGAAAGAAGCAGTAGAAACTTATGTGGAACCATTAAGACAACAAGCAGTCTGTACTACTTTACATGTCTCATTCACTCCAACATAACTGCACAAAAATTATACCATGGTTTTTTTTGTATTCAAGGAATGTAGGTTACTCTAACATTCATTTTTTCTGCAATGAAGCTCTGAGAATAATGTACATTTGCTCTCTGGAGAGACCATCAAAACAAATAAACCCCCTCCCAAGTCTTTCTTTCAGCTTGGGCTCATACCTGGCATAATATCTTAGAATTCTTCCAGAACATCTATAGGAATTATTAGCATTTAAATTATAAAACTATCCAATCATAATGAGTCAGTGTAGCAAAATCTCTAACTCAGACATCATTTCAAGATGCAACAGTCTGTAGTTCTAAGTGTATCTGTTGCAAGAAGTCATCAAAATGTGTCTCTGATCTTAGACCTCAATTTTGCAAACTCACCAGCAATGTACATTTAAAGATGAGATTTAAAAAGCCTATTTTTCTGAGAAAATGGGTAACACCATTTTTCCTAGAACATTCTGTCTGAATGGCATGTATTTGCATATTGCTTGTATCCATTATGGGCTGGATCCTTACCTGATGCCAATTAGCCCAGCTCCATGGATATCTCTCAGTTATGCCAGGGCTGAGGACCAGCTCTCAAACCTGCAGGTTTCAACAGTTGTATGGCCCATGTAATTCTCAGAGAATTGTGGAAAGCTTTCAGTTACTTTAATTTCAACTCTATTTAACAAGCACAAACAAGGTCTCGGTGAGTATTATCAAATAGTAGGTAGCTTGCTTTTGCAGATAAGTTCCATAAAGAATTTTAAGTGACTTTGAAATACAGCCTTTTTAATTCAATATTGTGGCAAATTGAATTGAGTTGAAATACATTATATTTGACATACGTATAAAAAATTCTACTTAATTCCAAGAATACTGAACAGCCTATCCAAAAGTGACATGAAAAGGCAAGGCCATGGTTTCCCTGGTTTAGTGTATGGATTTTGAATTCCAACAAACAAAATCATATCCAAACAGTCAACACCTAAAACCAATACAAACAAAACAAATTAGGTGCAACTCCAGTATCTACTGTTTCTAGATTACCCGATTTTTTTTTTTTCCCAATTTAAAACTGTGCCACAAGTTACTGTAATGTACTCTAAGCATGTACTGAAGGATTTGGGAAAGATACTCTATTTCTAAAGTGTTTCTGATTAAATAAGAGGCTTTAAAATGTTTAAACAATGTGTACAATAGGCATTATTTAGAAACCTTAAACATATATACATCTCCTTCAGAGAAATACTGGTTAAAGTTAATTCTTACTAAAAAAGCAAGGTTTTCTTTTATACCACAAAGATGCAAGTTACATTATTAAATGAGGAAGATGGGCAAAGCAAGACATTTATCATCCAACAGACAAATGACACGGGATTGCTAGTTAGACAGTATAATAAGTGCCATCTAATTTTCTCTTTCGAATCAATTTATTCTTCAAAGCCTTGGATCATCATCAAGGGACTGCATTTTCCCGCTGAGAAATTACAGAACTGAAAATCAGGTTTTATAAAATATTCAACTAGTTGCCCACAAACCCTTATAAATAACCACTAGAATGGATTTGATTAGAGTAGTTGTGACAGTATCTCTTCTTACGCAAATAATTGAATAGTTTGACTCTTCTCAGACACTACTTTGTAGCATTCCTTCAAAATCAGACCCTGTAACTCATCAATAACCTCTACTAGAAAGTTTTTTCAGCCTTCCAGTTATCCTCAGATTCTTTTCTGCGTTTAGTTAAACAGTAGCCAAGGATACATTTTGCATGTTTTAATTTGCTTCACAGTGTTTACCATCTTTCTACAAATAAGAAAATAATTTGAAATCTCACTTATGTTTAATAATCACTAATAATGGTATAATCAAGCATAGCATTTTTCCAAGGCAACTCAACGGTGGTGATCTTTCTCAAAGGAAACAATATACAGCTCAAGAACCTTTCCAGTGGGAGCACTGAAAGTGATCTTCATAAAGTATATTTTTGTAATTAAGACGCAGTCATAAAAACCTTGAAAGATCATTAAAAATTGTCAATAGTTGGAATTGTCATTTGCTTTCCTAGAAGACTGTATGGGTGCATCTTCTAATAAGAGATATTTCATTCTAGTCCTGTGAATGAGAGGTAATGTTTGGTGTTCTCATTTTTGTCATGGCACACTCCTGCTTTCCTTAATACCTTTCCTTCTCAACAGTACATTATGACATTTACCAAAAAAATAGAGAAAGAGATCAGAAGTTGCAAAAGTGACTTTAAGATATTTTTTGCTACCCAGTTTCAGAGACCACATGCTTATTAAGTTGTTCTATGATACTAAATTGGTCAACACTGCTCTTTTTCTGTACTGTCTAAGCAGGTAGCCAAACACCTGAGCTCCAAGGAGCTCACAGCTCTGAAGAATAATGCTGCTGTGGGAATCACTCTGTGTGGAGGCAGGGAATCACTCTGGTTGATTATCATGTGAAGATATAGCAGCATTCTGACTCCAACTGGTTCTTCTGAGAGCAGAAAACATCTGTTGCAGGGTACAAAAGACAGACTTTTTGTGAATAGTACAGGATGTATTGTTGTAGGACCAGATCATTGGATTTAAATGATTTGGTTTGGTGCAGGACTCAGGATAGCAAAAAAAAAGTGAGAGAAAGCAGTGTTTTGTTGGAAGTAGATAGTTGATAACTCAAACTAAGGGTCCATTTGGAGCATCTGGATAGATACATCAAGTCATGCCAGCAGTAATAACCACACAGGAGTCATGTCATCGGCCGGGGATCACTGGAGTGCATCCCACTTTGGCAACAACCCTTATTATCCCTGACATGGCTCATGAGGAAACCAGTACTGGAACAAGCAAACTCTTACAGCTCATCTAATGATTGTCTTCTGGCTGCCACATTATGTAAGCTCTGCATTGCCCAGGAAAATGCACCGAGGTTGCATTGGGGAGCTAGGAGCCTGAAATTCAAAATGTGTGCTAGCTCTTCTCACTCACGTTAGTAACTTCTGTCACAAAGCACACTGGTAAATATAGCCTTTAAAGTTTTAAAAGGTAATAAAGCTGACAGTTCAGATGCACATTCATTAGCCAGTATTACACTGTACTTGAAAATGTTCTTGGATAATCTTTTTTCCCAATTAAAATGAAAACAAGCAAATTGCCTTAACAAAAATGAAGTCACAGTCTGAGCAAGAAAAAACTTAAAACTTCACATAGATTATACCTATTCTAAAGTCAAATCATTTGAACATTACATAAATGGAGTTGGGGTGGGATTTAAATAAATTTCAGTATAGTCAGGGATGGGAAAGGCACAAATAGAGTATCAAAAATTCTTCCTCATAATGACATCATCCACTAGACATGACTGTTGTATGTGCTGGCCCTACAAGAGATAAACTAATTTTCAAACAGAAAAAAACCACTTCCCCCCTCTACAAGAATTTTTTTCCATCATCTGCTTTCTCTATTAACCCAGATTGAAAATCTGTCTGTTCTTGGACAAAGAGCCAAATTTATGCCTAGTGTAAAGCAATGAAACTATATACTTTTCATTATACTTATATTGTAACATTCTTTATATAAACTCTGGCTTGAAATATACACTCCTACTTGTGTTTATCTGTTATATGTGTCATGATTTAATTAAATACTTCTGCAACTTCCTGCAATTGCAGTTGAAGGCAATCACTGTTCAACAAAATCGACTGAAGCTGTTGATTGTGCCTTTATCTACACTGGCTGAATCTGAGCCTGTAATTCTCTGCCTCTGGTGACAAAGATGGAAGTGATATAATTTATATATGGAACAACTATTGCCTGCACTAATGGCTACACAGTACAGTGTGAAAATGCCAGCAGTGTTGACCACAGCCCTATTTCTACTGCTCCACCAAAAGTGGAATTGTGTTGGTGGTGAATTAGAAGGGCTATTTTTCCTAGCCCAGCAAGACCATGATAAACATAATTATTTGAAGCTGATATTTGATTAACACTGGCAGTACTTTATAAGTGATTTCCACTAGACAGCATCTAATTATTTAATTATTTCCCATTATTAATGGAATGAAATGAAACAATTCAAAACAAACATCTAGAATCACTATTTTGCAGGAATCTCATAAACATCAACTCATACATGTAGAAATCTTTCTAAAATTATATCAAGCTGGCCTGTTGAACTTGAAAGGCATATTTTATCTCAATCAATGCATAAAAGTAAAATTATCTATAACTAAGGCATGTTTCTCTGCTGTACAGTTCAGCTGTAATGATCCCCACACACTGCACTTGCACATCAATTATGATAATCATAATCACGGTCGTTAAGCTGAATGTTCATTATTATCAGGATGCTGGTGACAGCAGATTCAATCATCGGGTGCAATGGGCAGGCAGGCACGGTCCCACCCAAGTTTCTGCAGACAGCGTTGTGCCACATTAAATCTACGATGTGTTCCACATCCCACTCCATTCCAAAAGCTGTAGACGGTAAAGGTCAACTTTATGTTCTGTGCAATATGCTTGGGTTCTCTAAATTAATTCTTTGCAGTCCTGGGTATTTTTATGCTTTGTAGATAATAAAATCCTGTTTAGGGCCAAAATGCCTGTGCAAATAATGAAACCATGATTCAGTTGTACTGTAATTCAACTATAATAAGGCAACAGAGGGAAGAATCTATCAGAATGGAATGTCTTAAACTTCCTGAATTTTACAAATAAGAAAACATTAAATGCTGTCATTAAAGTCAGTTTTCTAAAATGCATATGCAAACTAATTCCAATACAGATTAAAGACTATAAGCTATCATTTCTGCCTCAGCAAATATGAACATATGTGAGTGTTTTGACAGCTGAAACACTATGGTCAGTGTATTTGATCCCTTGACTGTCCATGTACATTGGAACCTATCATTGTATATTAAATTCCTAGTGACTAGTAAATTTTTTATATTGAAACTTCTCACGTAAATTCTATCAAAGGCATTCCAATGTATTCAGATATATAATGTAAAACTTAAAATGTGTAAGCATTTTTATGTTTTATACTGATTTACTGAGTAAGCTGACTAGATTCAGTTTCACTAAAGGTACAGTATTTCCACTCCTTGTTTATTTATAATAAAGAATTAGAACAGATCACATTTTCCCTTAACTCAAACTTCTTTGAAATGCAAACAGAATGAGATAAAAATTTTCAGATTATAACTAGATGAAAAAAAGAACTATCAACTTTTCCTCACATAGATATGGTAATTACTATGTTTAGAGGAAGTCTATGCTAATACCCTTTCCAGAAGAAATGCAACAAGGTAATATTTTTCATTATTGTCCATTTTGCTTCTAAAGTAATTATATAATTTGCATACTAATCTTTTTGTGACTTGAATTAAATTGCATAGTAATAAACACATGAAAACCTCAGGAAAATACAGCTAGGAAATACTTGTGCACACACATACACAGAAACTTTTTTATACCTAATGTTAAAAAAATCAGCTACTATCAGCTAACATCAAATAATACCTCAGTGGCTCAGAGGAGTCATTGAGCCACTGACCAATGAACTGACTCCTTGGAAGAACTTACACAGTCTTACCAGCAAAAATACATTGAATTTGTTTAGCATAAGACTGTCAGAAACTGAGTAGAGATCCCATCAGTGTTATCAGCTATTCATGTTGTAGAAGAAGTTGCATCCACAGAGATATAACCTCATGGGCAACTCAAAGGAGGGTTGTGTTCAGCTGACAAACTGTTAAGCAAAAATCCAATTTTTTTCTAATACTTTCTTACATGCCTTTTAGTCTTGTGATTCATTAGAGCAGGATAATTTTGTTCATAGCACTGCTATATTCAAAGTTTTCATAGAGTTTAGAAAAGAGAAAGTGACAGAGATTTCTATCAAATTTAACAGTTATGAAAGTATGACCTCACACCTGCCTACAGGCCTTTTTTCCATTAAATTGCAGACGAGCGTGAGGTTTTGTGGTTCTTTTTGGGTTTTTTTCCTGATAATAATGACCCATTAAAGCAGTAGGTATATCATAAATAGCCCTTTTCTGCTCTTATCTCTCTGTTGGGGTAAGCAGCTCCTAATGGAAGCTTCATATTGATTTAGAATTGGGGTTGGAAGGTTCTGTGTCATGGTGGGTTAATGTATACAGCTATTCACCTCCAGAGATTTAGGCTGATATCTATCCAAGATCTCAAGTAAAGTGAGTTTTTTCAGCTAAGCCCATGGTTTATAAATGTATGATATGATATACAGTATAAATATCTTTAGATTTTTGATATCATCATCTGAGCCTCAGCAAGAACTGCTAAGAACTGGAAAACCAAGTCTTTATAGGACAAGATGAGTACCAGAAATGAGACATTTAAGTCCTTTTTATATACCTATGCTGTGGGACTTCAGCCAGTCATATCTTCCACTCATTGCTTTTGAAAGACAAATTCAGATCTTTCTGTTTGATTGTTGATATTTTATTTGCAAGGAGATATGTGCACGTTGAAACACCAAAATTTTACTCTGAGTTCATTTTTAAAGCTTAAAGTTTTGAGGAAAAAATATTTTAAGAATGTTCCTCCTCAAACTAAGATGCCTTGGAACTTGCTGTATGTTTACAAAGGTTAAACTGATTTCAGGGAAGTAATTTATCATATCTTACAAAATCTCAGAACTGTTTAGGCAGGAAGAGACCTCTTGAGGTCACCCCTACAGCCCCTGTGCTCAGCTAGAGCAGGTTGCCCAGACCATGGGTATATCCAAGGACAAAGATTCTAAAACCTCTTTGGGCAACCTGTGCCAGTCCTCTGTCACCCTCACAGAAAAAGAAGGAGAACAAAAGTGTTTTCTCTTGTTCAGGTGGAATTTCATGTGCTTCACTTGAATCTATTTACTCTTGTCATGTCACTGGATGCTACAGAGTCTGAGAGAAGTTTAGCTCCCTGTTCTTCCTTCTCTCCTATCAGGTGTTTATGCACCTTGGTAATATCCCCCCTGTGCCTTCTCATCCTCAGACCAAAGTGCTCTAGCTGTCTCAGTCTCTCCTCCTACAAAAGATGCTCCAGTCCCCTCACTATATTGGTAGAGAGTGCAGCACAGAACCAAGTCCATTATCCTTTTTGTACTCAGAAATTTTAATGTGATTAAGATACCTAACACAAATAGAAGTAATGAAAACACTAAACAAACTCATGTTCTGAGAAAAATTACCTCTTGCAGCACTACAAAACCAGAAATTTATGAGATGATCCTGACAAAGCAGGAAATTCAATGAGGTGATTCTAAAATAAAAAAAGCCATTCACTAGTTTTAATATTTTTCAAAATAATTTAAGCAGTAAAATATTGTGTTATTTTAAACAGGTTTTGCTATAATTTCCTAAAGGTTTATCTTAATTTGCAAGAGTAAATATACAACCTCTCTTAAATCAGAAAAGGCAATACAAACAGAATGAAACTTAGCAAAATGCATATAACTGAAGCTTTACTTAATCAGGGTCTTAAATCCTGATCTTGTAGGATCTAAGGTGTTGAATTTCCTCAAACTGAATTTACCAGAGAGTCAAGGAAATCTGACATTTCAGCACAGCTCTATGTGATTTCATATCATGCGAGAAAGAATCCCGTTGGATTCCATGATCTCTGGATCATACTGAAATTCACTTAGTTCTGATAAAACAGCAGTCTAAAAAAGTAAATAAATCCTTGATGTTTGCAGTGGCTTACCTTGTCTGCTATCCACTTCTTAGGATATACTTCTCTGAAATGTTTAGTTCCATAAGCTTCTTGGCCATATTTGCCTGACCTACGAAGTAACGGCTCGTACTTTTCATTTTTATGGTATGAAGAAAATGGCAGAAATCTGAAATTCAAGAATATTCTAAAATCAGTTATGGTCTTCTCCAGATGCCACAGGATTGATGTAAATAATGGATAGCAGTGCTGCAGGAGATGACATGGACACATGTTCCTGCTATTTTTCACTACCTTCTTAATGCTCCCCCTCAGTATTGTGAGAGGATTACTGTCATTTCTCCTGCAGTTTCTTTCAGATTAAACTTGGAGCAAAGAGATAGTGAGTTTCAACAGAATAAAATGAAGACTTCCTGCACAAGGATCTAGCTTGTTTCACTTGCATTAGCAGATAATTACTTTGTATCTGCACTAACAACTGGTGGGATGTGCAGGATGATCGGGGTTCCTTTTGCTGGGATGTTCATGTTGATACCTCAGGTCTTGGCAGGCAGTGCAGCCTGTGCCAGCTGTCAGGAGCAGGCACTGCCCGTGCACAAGGATAGAGATCACCTATGGAGAAAGGAATCCTTTGGAATCTGATAAACAAAGCTAAATAAACCATATTTTCATTTAACAGAACAGAAACTTGTGTGTATTGCTAAACCACAAAACAGAGAAATTCTTTCTTCAGAATTCACAGATTGTGTACCTTACTCTTAAGTTATAATTATGTCCTAATCAGCAATCTTTTTGAGTCAGATTCTTTCTTTTTTGGCCATAATGATGATGGACTTGCTGCTTACATTGTGCCAGCAAGCAGTGAAGCTCCAGCTACCTGCTGGAAGGGGTTTTCAGATGGATGTCCCAAACTGTCACGGACAGCCACAGGTTTTCTGGGTAAATTCCACAGCAAACTGTGTGGAGGAAGGTGAAAAGATTTGAAAGACACCCTACAAATGTGCCCTAGTTCCATCTCTTTCAGATTCCAAGAGAGTCATGAGAGCAAATAAATACATTTTACTATAAAGTAAAACATTGGGAATTAAGCTTATCATTGCTGGTATTCTGAAAAAAATCAACATGCATGCTTTATTCTAGAAGTGCAGGAAAAATATTATTCAGTAGAATTAGAAATACATGCTTCAGAAGTCTAAAATATCACTTTTTGACTGCCATGACAGCAACTGTAGTTAATTAGAACCCTCCCCGAGCTGAAAACTTTTCAGAATCAGAGTCCCTATAAGAGTTAGGCAAACAAGATTTTGATAAAGATGAGGATTAAAATACACTTCCTTGTCTCTCAGCTGATACAGATGCAGAATTTTTTTTTTTTACTAACTGATTTATCAGCAACTGTTTGAGAGTTTTTTTTTAATTATTTTTCTTTCTTTCCACCTCATAAAAACAAATTGGTTTAGAATCTTTCCAGCTATGTCAACTTCTTCTGTCATGTGCCACAAACAAATGTCATGCAAAGTTAGTGAAAGAAAAACCCTGAGTTAGCAGAGTTTTAAATAATAAAAAGCTATAGTAGCATGTGTATACCCATGGGAAAGGACACCCTCACACAAGACAGATTAGGGTACTTGTAATGCTAATTTGCACATGGGATGGACATCACACACACACAAAAATTAATGTGGCCCCAGTGTCCCAGAGAATACATTGAAGGTGCTGTGAGCCGGCTGCTCCACTTGCAGTTTTTATCACTTCTGAATTGCATTTTAATAGTACATTTTTCTTTTGTTCAGACATGAAAGAAAATTGGCTTTCTCAGGGGATTGGATAGCTGAGAAGACAAGGCTTGCAGTTTAGGGATTTGCCCATATATGCACAGAATTTAGTTAAGCCACAGCATTCATAATTTAATATGAATATCATGTCTGTAAAATTTATACATAGAATGATTAAAAAATCTTGAGCAAAGTAGAAGTAAATTATTATAGTTTTCCCTTTAAAATTTTCTACATAGAGGTTTTGATTTTACTGTGGATCAGTTAATCTTTGTCTTTTTGGCAAACAAATACTGAGAGTAATGTAGGTTCTATCATGATTACAAAAAAAAAAAACCCCAAAATTAACACTGTGAGACACAACTATCAGTATGTTCTACGTGTAGTTTAGTACAAAAGTGATCTGCGCACTGCTGTATATCTCCTTTAAGAGCATTAGCTGACATATGTGCCATACAGCTTGGAATGTATGTCTATGGCTGAATAAAAAAAACTCGTATCAACAATGAAGTTTTGAGGAAGAACACTGGACAATGACAAATACTAAAATTTAAATGAAAGAACAGAAATTTAATAGGTTATAATGGCAAAAAGCAGAAGCTTTTTCTTCTGTTTACAGTTCTGCTCTCAGAGTCAGAGGGCAGATCCTTATAGTGATGATGCTCTAACTACAAGAAAGGATGATATGCTTGGAAATTCAGTGGCTGTTTAAAGTAAGTGAGAATTTTCATTATGTGAAAAGTAATTAAAAAGATTACAACAATTTTTCATGTTAAGTAGGGTAACCAAATTAATGGGAGCACTACAAAAGCCATTATACCCCCCCACCAACAATAATAGTAAGAAATAATAGCACTGCAAAACACTTCAGTAATGGTGTTATGTTCTGTAGCTCTCTGTATACACCTGACACAGCTTTTCCCAAAATTATTGACAGTATGTGCTCTGAAAGTGACAGAAGGGAGTGATGGAAGAAGAAAATTAAATTCAGACAATGGTAGGATGCCATTGTCAACTGTACAAGTTTAGATTTCAATAGTTCAGATTTCAAAACATTCACTCATTTTTCCTACATCTAGTTCTCAGCTTTTCCTTGTGATTTAAGTGTAAATTCAGAAATTCTTAAAGGCTTTCAGTAAACATGACAGAGACAGAAGTACCAATCAAAGAAGAATTAAATTCTGTATTATGTTTTATTGTGCTATAAGACAATGTCAGTATAAGCTGAGACTTCCCAAAAAATGATGATTTAATGGAAGGTGAACTTTCCCTAAAGAAATATGTTGAAAAATGAAAAATTATTTCATGTCAGCCTGAATGAAAGATATGCCAAAGAATACATTTAAAATGGGGAAAGGGTTGGAACCAAAAATGGGAATCTACAAATGGCAGTATTACTCACTGATACATAACCTGAGAAGGCCCAGGACCAAGGCTGGCTGTGTCACTGACAATGAAGGCCAGCTGCACTGCTGCCAAGACTCCGCTATACTGAACCTAATTAGTGTAAAAAGACCTAGAAGCCTTTGCTTAGTAGCCAAACCAGGACCAGACAGCTGCTAGTGGTGTGTATTTAAATGTCAGAGACACACTAGATATTTGTTGCTAGCAAAAATAAGAATTCCTTTATCACTCCTCTCATCCTCAACTATTAATTTCATCTTTCTAATCCTTTTTCCCCTCACATGTTTACACTCCTCCTCCATGACTTCTGTTCCTGCATTCCCCACCTACCATTTCTGCCCTCTATTCTGCCTCTTTTATTGCAAGCTCTCTCACTATTTTGACAGGAGATGGAAGAGGCCTTTTAGATGCTGATGGTTTTCCAACTGGATTGACAGAGATGACAGAAGCAGCAGCAGGAATTGGTTTTTGGTGTCTGTGGCAGTGTGAGAGGAGCACAGAAGCACAAGCAGGAAGGAGAATTTCCCAGGTCCATCACTGACTGCTGGGCAACAGTGTCCTACCAATAGGACAGAGGACAGAGGCGGTGACTTTTTCTTGTCATTTAAATGACAACAGAAATCCAGACCAGTCCTTCAGTGTGTTCTCCAAACCTGCCCAAGATGCAAAATCCCAGCTGTCTACCAGAGAGAGCAGGTAATCCTGATCCCAGAAACGCTTCAAAACATAACCAGGCTTCTGAGAAAGAACTTCCAGGTCTACAGCTGGACTTCCACACATGCTGCATTGCCAGGGCATAGTAAGAAATATAAAACCCCAAGTACTGCTTATGTGGTTTTTCAAACTTTCATATTTGTATGTACTTTACATCTTTGTAATTTAGTAGAAAAGATGCCAGCAAAATATTAACTCTATGACATTTTAAAATTTTTATATAAAGTGTTTCTATACAACAGCAATTGAATTCCTTGTTGTCTTGATTTAATTCAAATAAGACAATTTTATCTCACTTTGAAGAACTCCATGAACATTTAGCTCCAAACAAGCCATGCTTCTCTATCAGGAATCTGTGAATATTTTATCTTCTTTTTCTTTTTTTCTTTAATAGAAAATGACATTAATTTTAAGCTTTCAAATTTGGATTAAACCTAAAGTAATTTTTTCATCAAATCCTAGTGTGTTTCTTTTCACTTGGGGAACAAAGAAGGAAGCATAATGGTTTTCCAAAGCAAAACAACAGCAGCAGGGCAGACGTAATTTAGTTTATAATGCATGTATATTAAAATCAAAGTGTTGGATAAAAGAATAAAGATGGAACATTTTACTTAACGTATCTAGCCCCCTCACCTTTAGTGCACTACTTTTGCCATGAGAAACCTACTTGGGTGCATTAGTACAAATATTGTTTCTGGTAATATATTAAATACACAGTTTATTGAAAAAGTACCAATCACTTTGGCTGAAACATCAGTAAATCTAAAAATCCTCTGGCCTTTTTTATTTAACCCCTGCCTGCGATAATGTAAAGTGGCAAATAAAAGCACAGCCTAGTTCTTGTAGGAAGTAAAAGAGATCTCTTCTGCAGCAAATTCCGGAACTTCTTAATTATACACAGACTTATTATCTGCATCCCCAGTGTTATAAAGTACCAGAACTTCATTAGAAAAATTAAGATGGAAAAATGAAGGCGCTACTTTGTAAATTTCCAGTGGAAATTAGCTGGAAGAAGCAGAGGAATACTGGATCAAAAGAGGGTAATCATGCTTAACTGTGCCCTAGAGCACCCGCATGTATAATACGATTTGCACAGTAACTACCTCTCCTATTACTGCTTGTTTGGAGTATTCTGTGTTAATGGGGTTAGCTAATTTAGTATTTTAACTTAAAAAGACTCTGCTGATTAATAAATGTTGCACACTGTGCTAGTAATTAAAATAAATGGAAGAGTTACAAATAGAAGTTGAATTGTTAAGAAAACATTATCTGAAAATATATGATAATCCCTGTTTATCATAATACAATAACAGTCCGGAAAATATGCAAATTGCTGAAGTTGCAAAGCACATAACAAACCAAGTATAAAAAAGTTTACAGATGTGTTGTATTTGTATGACATAAAGTGTAGCAGCTGTTTTCACTCTAGAAATTAAAGGATTTTTAAAAAATCCTAAATCTTAAAGCAACTTACATTTTTAGTTTTCTTACCATTAATACCAGGCAGCTCATATAACATCGATGCTCTCCAAGTTGAGAGCTTATTTAGGTCACTAATTTCTCTTCAAGTGTACCTGTCCTGCCCAGCACAGGATAGAACAGCAGCACCTCAGCTGCTCGTAAAGAAAAGCATAATCCTGCTGAGGATAAGCCCACGAGGAGCTGGGTGCTGCAGTATTCACTCAGCATGGGAGAGGCAGGGAGTGCAAACATTGCTGCACACGAGTGAACCAGGGTGACCAGGACCAGGCTGTGCAGCTCCAGCACAGCACTGAGCCCAGACATAGCCAGAAGCTGAGAGGATGTTTCTGATGTCACACCGGAAGACAGCAGGAAACCAAAGCCTTACCCTATTCCTATCACCACACTGCATCTCATTCTGATGTTTGTTGACTTCATAAAGATGTTTAACAGTATACTTTGAAGTATGAGGCATATTATGAGAGGCAGATTTCATCAAAGTTAATGAAAATAATTTACATTTTTGTTCTCTGGAAAATTAGGCCAACATGCAGCTGCACACAACTGAGGAAAGAACTTTTTATGCTCCCTCTAAATCTGCTGGATCCTGCAGTTGGTGTCTCAAACTAGATACTATATTAAGTGGCCATCCCAAAGGAAGGCAATTGTCATTCCTATCCAAGTGGAAGGGGAAATCACTTCATTTGTATGAAAAATAGCACAATAAGGTAGTAACAGCTTCAATTACATGAGAAAAAGGAATCACTCTTGTTAGGCTGGATTACCCAGCTGCTCTTTCATTACAGAATAGGAAATTCCAGCAGTTGCTTTAAGTAAGTACAGTATTCTCTTTTGGTTTCATTGGTACTGTTTCTGCCTGCCTTGAACTCTCTCA
This sequence comes from Rhipidura dahli, assembly GCA_013399225.1. NCBI lineage: Eukaryota > Metazoa > Chordata > Aves > Passeriformes > Rhipiduridae > Rhipidura > Rhipidura dahli. Next base: position 1,185,441 of record VXAC01008317.1, on the reverse strand, counting down.
CAGCTTTTTCAATTCCTTTCTGCAAAAGTAAGGACTTTCTCAGATCTTGAAACACTTATCCCATCATCCTGTAAACAACCACTTAAAAGAATCCTGATAATTAGAGGAATGTGGGAATTCTGAACGTTGTTCAAAATTTCAGGTACACACCAACAATCTGTCTCAAGAGAAACCACTCAATACTCACTCTGGAAATATACATATTAAGGATTCAGTCTGTCATTTCATGCAAACACAAGCTTTCTCAACAAATGCCACCTACTCCTGCTGTTCATTCTCTCCTTATATTCTAAAACAGAAGAATAATCAGCATGGGAAGCACTACCAGGAAGAAATAAAGTCCCAAAGTACACAATTACATAGCAAGAAACAGAAATTTGTCAATTCATAATAGACACTGCTGAGAAAAAACTACTGTAGAATCTGAGTAACCCTTTGCTGGCTCCTCCCTGGAGACCAACATCCCACACAGCAGCTGCAGCATTACTAGTGAGCATTAGTCCTGGTGATGACCTGCAGCTCTGTCATCACCTTCTCAAGGTTACAGATGTGACCCCTGCATGGTTGGTTGAATAAGAGGCACAAATGGAATGATCACAGCCTGAAAATGTATAATACAATCCACATTTAGTGTGCATGAAGCTGACAATCATTGATTGTTAGGACATTGCTTCTGTGCATTAAGGATGGCACTAAATGCTTCCTTAACGCTAAGTTAAATAAAGACTCCATATCAAATAATATCTACCAATGTTGCAGGCTCCAAATCTAAACTGTACAAGACCAAATCTTTACAATTCCCTCACTGAAGAGTCAGTGAAATATTTATTGCAAGGTCTGACCTTCTGAAACTGTTGACACAGTGATGTCTGAGGTAAACTTCATCAAATAAAGACTGGGAAACCTAGTCATGCCTATAAATGAAGGATATAATTTATCCTTAGTTAGAATGCATCAATCACAACTAATTCAGTGAAGGAAACACTTTAAATAAGAGGTAGAATATTAATTACTACCTAGTGATAGGGGTTCTTTTAAATTTCACCAGCAGAAGTTAGATAAAAAAATGAAAAGAAAAAAAGCACAATTTTAAGCTGAGATGTGAAAGAAGCTGCTTCCTCCTCACACAAGTAAATGAAAGAATAAAGAGAAGAATAGAAAAGGGAATTATATTTGTACTTGTAAGTGAACTCAGTTATGATTTTGGTATGAAGGAATAAAAAGTGCTATATCTCACTAAATAAAAAAAAAAATCCCCACCAAAAACATGGTCCAAAAGTGAAGTAGTCTAACTGAAATATTTTTTAAATTTCAAAACTGGTTTTGAATAGAACTTTCATTCAAACACACTATTAATATTAAATTAGGAGAAATGGTCTGACAATAAAAACATAGAAGCTAAACCATGTAAACACAATTGATTCTGGCACACTTGTCCCAGTCCTGAAGCTGACACATAGCAATGCAGAGCTGATAAAAAGCATAAAACAGATCAAAGATAGCAAAACATCATGTGCCAGTGAACCAGTGGATCACAGGCTGCTCATGAGGAAAAGTGTTTTCCATCTGTCCGAAATTCTGGTATTCAAGGGCCAAAGGATTGCCAAGAGCAGTGAATTCAAGGAAAAGGTTGGAAAAACATAATTCTGTTTCTAGTTAGCTACAAAGCCAGAGAAGGTGACTTAACAGGCTTTTGTTGTGATAGAATAAAAGAGTGTTTAACAGTCTATCGTGTTCAAAAAAAAAAAAAAAAAAAAAAAAAGGGAAATATTTTGGCAATAGCCTTAAATCTTTTGGGACAGAAGCCTTCATCTTTTGGGATGGATTATGCCTGTATTTGAGATTTTATGGAAAAGAACTGGCCTGTCTGACACTATTACAGATGCTGTGGCTTAGGAAATAAAACTTCTTCAAAGATTATTCCAGTTTTTTTACCATGTTCTAACATGCAACATATGCTCCCTCAGCTTCCAAGTGAGCTGTGGTACTCTTCTGGGAGAGAAAGAAACTCATTGGCATGCAACACCATTTTTTCCTCCCATGACCAGTAAGCTCCCAAAATATGAAGACTGAAACAGTATTTTTTCCTTGGCAAGGTGCGTGTGGCAAGACAGAACTTGCACTTGTTTTCTTATTTCCCATTAAAGCCATCTGTTGCATCACATATTATTATTATTACTACATGTTCTTCTACAGATTCATAGATATGGATGGCACATGTCACACAATTAAAAGATAGGGTCTCTGCCCTGAGCAGTTTATAATCTAAGGACACTGAATTTAGAAGTATATACATAAAATGTTTCCTAGCAAGCTGTCAGGTTTGACATTTCATTTTGTCAGGCATGAAAGGTTTATGAAAGCAATGGAATAAAGAAAACACTCTCATAACAATATAAGAAAAACCAAAGAACTTACTCATTGTCATGTATGGGATTTCTCCATTCCTCTCTGGCCTTGGCCGGTGGTGAATTATTTGATTCTGCTACTCGCAGGGTTGGCTCCAAAGGCTTGTAGCGCTGCAACAGCGCCTCAGCAGGATCGCGGAAAGGCCCCTGAAAGGTGCAGGGTAATACAAGTGTGTTATTTGGGGGTTACAGTTCTTCTCTTTCCCTCTTTTTTTCATGACACATCACTGTGGAAACAGGACACAGAATGCTTGGGAAGTGCAGCAAGACTCTTCTTCCAAAATAAATAAAGCAGCTTGTTTTGGTACAGACTTACAAATAACATAAAGGTGGATGACATACTTTAAAGCTTCAAAGAGAGTGAGAAATGTGCACTCCAAATTTATTTAACTACTAATAAATAATTAGTATTTTAAAAAATATATCATTAGAACTGATTAGGAAACTTAATTTTTCCTTAGAAAACAATATTAGTGAAATAAAAAACAAGCATGAACTCTATCTAAATTCTGTTTAAGCAGAAAACTTAAGTATTTTACTTTTCATAGAACAAACCTTAAAGAACATGTTCTTTTCAATGTAACTATAAAGCTACCTAGAAGGGAACTTAATGCATGACTTAAGATATAATTCTTCTAACAGAATTCAAACTCATGACCTCAGCAGTATAGGCATATAGTGCATTTTCAGAAAGTCTAATTTCAAATTAACTTTGTTATTCTGAAAAAATACACGTGTCTTTTTTTTCCCCAGAGTATATTGTTTAATAACCAACTGTATCCATATGTACCATTTAACAGCGTGGATAAATAGCAGCAGGAAGTCCTCTCCTGTGCTGCTGAAGTGACATATTCTATATGTCTCACTTTTAGTATTAACCCTTAAGAGCTTACCTGGAATATAATTAGTGCCATGTGCCACTCAGGACAGTTTAATGGCAGCCCTGGATTTACAAGTATTACTAATTAATTTTTATTTTCATCAGTGTTGATCTTGCAATGAACTAGTGAAACCTTTTGGAACTCTGAACAGACAAAGAATCCTAATCACAGCCTTTCTTCTTAAAGATATCCTTCTTTAAATAGGTTATCACTAACAAGTCACAGCTGGAGTTACTGCAAGCACTGAGTGAAGACTGTGGGGCTAATAAAAAGAAATGATTCACGCCTCATTTATGTTCACTTATGTTTTACATTAATAGAAACCAATAATAGGAACCAGTTACCATAAAAGTCATGGACCGTAAATAACACAAATGGCAAATAAGTATCATCTAGTACTTTTCACAGCTGGACAGGAGGATTGCTATATTTGAAAGTTGTTAATGGATTTTTATTGGAACTTTACTTTTTAAAGGCACAGCACCAAGGTTTGGAGATCTTTTTAAAGGTCCCAATAAGCAAATGAGTATAATATTTACATTTCTTGTTGATATTGTCTTGCTTCTGTTTTCTAATTCTGAGTAAAAAAATATGTTCATTTAAAAAGAACAGAAAACTCTTTAAAAACAGAATGAAAAGTGTTACCATCCATGAGAAAATAATCAATATTAGAACAGGTCATTAAAACTAGTCAACAATGTTCTAGTAATACATAACCTGATGATCAAGTCATCAAAAAGTTTAAAATTTATAATAAAAAATGAATATGCTGTTACAAGATGTTTGCATTAAGTGTACATATGGAGGAAGGAAGAAAGGAAAGTACTGCTATGAAATAGTACCAAGATAAATATATTTGCTTTTAAAAGTAGTCTTTCAGAATATTGTATTTTTTCTTCACTGAAAAGCATTGACTCGTATTCCTCCAGGATAAGGGCCAAATCAGATATCCAAGAAAGGGGGTTTTCTTATCTTTAATTTCTGAGACCTAACTAGGAGTTAGATACATAAAAAATCTCCAGTCTACAGTTCAAATAAAATTACAAGTACTCACAGAAGGAGAGGGGGAAGGGATGTAACTAAGCAAAGGTCCCTCAAAACAAGGCTGTATCATCACTAATGAAAGCAGGGTATATATATTAGAATACTGAGATAATTATAAACATTCCCAGGAGATTTCGCCATTTCTCTGAATCCATGTATTTGAAGAAATTTACTTAGTAATATGGACTTCAGGAATGCATCTTAAATGAAGACCTCTTAAAAAATCCATGTGTCTATCTCTGTTTTAAAAGAACAAGACTTGTGCAAACTGTGCTTAAAAATGTTTTCAAATTGACAATGGTTGCAAGCATTTCAGGCATCCTGCTTCAAAATGGAAATCCTTCTGGAGAGGTCAGGCTGGGAAGGGAAGAGAAGGAGTCAACCAACTATTTTTACCCTGAAGGAAGCTCACACAGCTCTATGTTTGGAATTTGTACTGAGTAGCAGAAATCTTTTTGATACCAACTGGTTTGCCAAATAAAGGTTAGCAGATCAGCATTCTTGGTACTTTACCATAACAACAGAAACTCATGAAAAAAATACGATCTGCATGAAATTATGCATTCCTCACTGTCCCTATTCCACAACTGATAATAGCATGCAAAAAATCTAAATGGTAGTGTGCATTCTGTTATGAACGTTTTTTAATGAATAGATGACTAATTTTAGCATTACCCGTGTTTCAAACTGTAATTCTAGTTAACTCAGTTATAAAAATGATAGATCTAACTATGTATAAGCATCATTAAAACCTTTCTTTTAAATACACTATCTTACACACAGAGCTTACCTATTAAATGCTAAATACCCATTTCCCTAAGAGATAATGGAAAGATAGGGGTTTTTTTCTTTTAAACAAATATAACTGACATCCTCATATAAAATAGTCAAACCTATGGGCAATAAAAATTTTAGATACCTGAAAGAAAGTAATAAGTGGCTCACAGTGAGCCAGACAGATATTAGAAAAAGAAGCTTGGTGCCAAAAAGTGTTACCTCAAAGAACTAGGACACAAGTATATCTAGTAATTAAATTTCTTATTGTCACGCCAGACAACTTTCAGGATGATGTGTTCTGATGGGTTTTCATTTCCAGCTGTTTCATCAGCTCAAACCAGTGTCCTTTTTCTTAGACATACAACCCTAAATTGTCAAAGTGTTGTGCAGGGATTTAGCCGTGTGACTCCCATTAACATCAATAAGAGCCGGACAGCTAAATCCACGCGCTGTGCTTTGAAAATTTACCCCACAGTGTACATCCCAGGGTGCTGAAAGGATTAAAGTATTATATAGTAAATTCCCTCTTTGAGGTGCAGAAAATAAACAGAACTCTTCTGGTTTGTTCTAAAAGGCTTTCTGTGCATGACTGCTGTGCGTGTGTCTGAAGTTAGAAAGGTCTATAAAATATTCCAAATCCAAGCAGAAGCTTGTAAGATACTTTGTATACAGTAAAGCAGTTTTGCAAGAGCATCTTAACAATGGAAGAACAGTGAGTTCTTTATATATTTAAAAACCTGATTCCTACACCATGTCCACAAGGCAAAATCTTTCTCATCTCCTGAGAGACAACGCAACCAGTCACATCCTGCTCAAGGACTATTATAGCCCCCTTGGTCCCAGAAGGTAAAGCTATAAAGTCATGTTTATGTCAACTCCAAACTCCCTGATCACCCAAACTGCTTGTTGGCTCACACTTTGTCTCAATTCTAATGTGAGTCAATGAGGTCATTTTATGAGGAAGCTCAAGCAGTCAAGGTAGGGAGAACACAAGGAGGGAAGGACAAATGTGGAGAACTGCCCTGAAGTTCATTCTTCCAGTTAGAAGCAGTGGGCTCACCTCTATTTCTCCAGAAGTGTTCTCACAGGCCTGCGCCTTCTTACAATCATAGAATCATAAAGGTTGGAAAAGACCTCCAAGATCACTGAATCCAATCTTTGACCAGACACAACCTTGTCGCCTAAACCATAGCACTAAGTGCCATGTGCAAACATTTCTTGAACATTTCCAGGGATGGTGACTCCACCAGCTCCCTGAGCAGCCTGCTCCAATGCCTGACCACCCTTTCAGTTAAAAAATCCTTCCTGATACCCAACCTGAACGCCCCTGGCACTGTTTGATGTTATGTCCTCTTGTCCTGTCTCTGGTCACCTGGGAAAAGAGACCAACCCCACATGCCTACAACCTCCTTCCAGAGAGTTGTAGACAGTGATAATGATTTGAATAAAACACCACTAAAGATACACATACATTGCTTATTGCTCAAGTAGTTACATTCCTGCAGATAGGTGAGAGCTTCACTCAAAGTTACTAAAGACTCATTCAGAAGCATTGCCTTTCTAAGCAAGATACAGATAATGAAATTTAAATATAGAACCAAGGACAAAAAGGAAAAGTGTCAGAGGTTCTGAAGATGTTGTGTCACTCAAAGTGAAACCAGATGGAAAGTGTATGTGTGAGCTAAAAAGAAGATTCAAAAACACAAACTGAAAGAAGATTCACAAACTGAAAAATTCTTCAGAATAGAGGGAAAGACAGAATATCTCTATCCCAGAACTAAAGGTTATCAGGCACAGACTGGCAAAAGCTCAGTGTAATTGTACTGTCATCAAGTGTGGAACACAAAGGTCTCAGAAGTTTTTCTGCTGTATATATTGGTCACATTCCCAGCAGGATAATAAGGTGGCAAAAGCTATTTTGCCATCTTGTGAAACATTCACTTTCATGCATTACCTCACAGATGTCCATTACTTTACAAAAAAGAAAAAAGTCTACCTGCAACATATGGTGACATCAACTGAAATTAAAATTGAGACCATGATGGTTGAGAATGGAAGCTGGGCAACTTCACTATGATGGAGCACAACATGTAAAAATCTTTGCAATTAAAGCTGGCCTGGTGGACACTGGAGGGTAGGAACTTTTCTGAACTGAGAGGATACCTCAGTCTTCATATGGAAAACAACTGCAAACAGACGAAAAAGCTATCACAACTACTTAATTTGTCCTACCACCTTTCATTTCTTCTTTTTTAATTGATTTAAGACTGGAAATTAGTATTTCTAGCTATAATTAATCAGAATATTGATACTCAGTTATATCACATCATACCTTTGAAATACCATAAATTATGCTTTTTTCCCCAAAGGACAAAAACAATATATAAAGAACCATATTTCCCTGTTTTGATATAACACCTATATTTATTTTTCTTTAAGTCAAATCTGTGTCAAAGACTTTTACATCTTAAATGTAAGCACTAGTTATATATTTTTAAAAATCCACAAAACAGATTTTCAGACCTGGTGATCCAACTCGAGATATTCTGTGATAATCTACCATAAAAGATGTGAGCAAAAGCTGCCTCAGAGCCACTGGAAAATGTTACCTGAGGTTTCTGTCTGTCAGGAGGCAGCAGAGGCAGTTCTGTGACAAAAGCTGGAGGCTTTTTACAAGTTGGCCAGTCATAGAGCTCATAGGCAAAGGGACTCTTCACTTGCTGCTTCCTGTGGGTCAGTGGCTTTGATTTCCGTAGCAGCAGTTCCATTGGATCTGGGGATTTTCTGAACGGCGAATTGTAGATGCCTGGAATCTGAGCAGAAGATGGGATTATCTTTGACTTCAACTCATTTCAATTTCTACATACACTAGGAACAAAGTCAGACAGTGGCACCTGCAGCACTTTGAAAAGTAAAACAGTCATTAGTTAAGGAGAAATACAGAGAATTTATGGAATACCAAGACACAGCAATTGTTTTTTTTCCCAACAGAATACCCCCAATGAAGTCCTGAGTAATTATTACAATGTGTTTAGTCTTAATAACATGAAACAAGCGAAAAACAAAAACTTAGAATGATTTCTAAATTGTAACTAAAATTGAAAGGTTCATTTGTCGCTGAATTTGATATTTCTTTTATTTTTTTTAAATTATTAATTGTGTCACTAGTGTAATATAACAATTACTAATATAAAACACATATTTCAAATTCTGTTCTAGCAATCTACATCATTAACAATCTGTAAATATCTGGCCAGTCACAATTATGTAACAGACTGTTCATACCTATATATGTAGGGATTTTATCAGTTGTATATAAACAATTCCCAAATAGACATATGTGAGTTTACTGAATTAATTATGAACTGTTATATATGAGAATTCCTATTCTGTATTGCACAAAGCCACTAAATTTCCTATAAAGCATATAATGTATGATTAAAATACACAAAAATTAATTTAAAGCTACTGAGTTGCTTTTAAGATAATTGTATTTTCCACAATGGTATACTAAAACTTTTGAAGTAGATTCACTCAGTTAAAATATATTGTCCTTTGCTTTTATTATAATTCTAATTACTAATAAAACTTGAATAAAAATAGTAGGAAAATAAATCAGTTCCAAGGTGCAGGGAAAGTTAAGGAAAAGAGTAAATGTTTAAAATCTTGTACTGCTCCTTTGGAACACTACTGAGGACCCATGAGAAAACTATGTAGGGCATCAGCCTCCCCACAAAGTATTAAACTCTTGGGGCTGAGAGGATTGAACATTCCCCAATTAGCTCTAATGCATTTTTCATTAACATATCCTACTGGGAAGTACCAATTCCTTGTGTCAAAACAATTAAATAAGGCACATATAAAACATACTGTCTATTGGACAAAAGTATTCAGAGATGGCAGCTTATTCAAAATACTGTTGGGGTGTTCAAAATTTTATGGGCTACATCCTTCAACCCTCTAAGTGATATGGATCTAATGACAATTTATTTTGGTCCTCCGTTATATGTTCCCCTCTTAGTGCAAACCCTACAAATTATTTCACTAATGGACTAAATGTACAGTGGGAAAGAAGACATGAGTAGAGGTAAGTGGTAGAAACATATGTATGCCAAACAGCCACTGGTTGTTCCTTCAGCTCTTCAGGATGTCAGATTAGAATGGCAGGGATCCATGCTTCAAACAGCAGGCAAGCATTATCACTGGAGTGAACGTGGAATTCCAGGTCCATCTCTGTGATCTGCAAAGTCCAGCTGCAACTTAATCTTTGGTTCTGCAAGCCTGGTTCTTACTCATATAAGCATTTCATAAAGTTACAGATTCTCCTCATGCTGTTATGATTTTTGTAGTACTTCAGGCATTTTTATATTGCAACTTCCTTATCAGCCCAGCAGATCTTTGCTTGTGAGCACTTGGTGACCTGTAAGTGCTACACAAAGACAAGTTCCACATGTTGTCTTGGAATTTATTGCACTCTCCCATAACTGCTGAATGCATTTACATCATATACTTGTTACACAAGTTCTCTCAAATATAAGATGCCACAGTCAATACAAATCCCAAACAAATGGAATACATTAGATTCATGCAATTTAGATCCCTTGCTGGAGATGCACAAAATCTCTATGCCATGGTCGTTATGTCTCTTCACTCATTAATCCTATCACAGCCTTTGGATCTCCCTATATTCTGACAAATTATTATTTTGCCTTCCCTTTGTTGATGATAGTAAATATAGAAGTAATAACCTGTAACTACCTTTGTTACATATTTCACTGAACTGCTCATTGGATTGTTGCTTCATTTTTCCACCCCTTCCTACACCATCCATACTCAGCTGTGGAGATTTTGTTCTACGCCACGAGCATGCAGAGGTTCCCAGCTAGGGGGAGAGATACTGCTCTCATGGTAGGTCTGTGAAACACATATTTTATAGAAAGTGATAATGGCACTGAAAATGTAAATGTTTTCCAGAAGAAAAACGTCTCCATGCACATCACTGAGAATCAGGGTGAGCTGGAAGAAAACACTAAGGCATAATAACAACTCTCTAAAGTTGGCAGGCATGGATCTGTTGATCAGTAGTAAATCCTGATCAGGACTGTATCTGCCCAAAATTTACACCCTTTTTTAAGCTTTTTGAGGAGGATTTTTTTTTTTTTTAATTAAAAAAAAAATTAGATTATTTCAATCTACATAGCACAGGTCTAGGGTTTGGGTTTTCTGTCTCCAAAATGGAAAAATACAGTATCTGAGATAATTTAAATGCTTTTCCTCTGAAGAACTAAAAGCAAGAATAACTTTAAATTGATGTGCTACCTGGGCACTTCTTTTAGTCACACTGAGAGATAGTATAAATGGCTCTGTGAGTAAAATGGCTTTCTGAAACTGCATTTTGCAATCTCTATTAAAATACTGTACATATTCTACTTTTTGCTTCTTTGAATAAATGTTTGGTAGTAACAAAAAACTATAGTTCATGGAGGGTTCAAACATTGTGAAATGCTGTGGAATATCTCCGGGACCACTTAAAGAACAGGCTTTTAGCACTTTTAATGAAACCAAAATTAGCTGTAATAGATGTGGAAATCCATTGATTCAGTGTCTTTTGAATTATTATTGCTGAAAAGGTGTCTTAACAAAGAGTCATCTTTGGTTGCTTTTTTTTTACCTACTGCCAGGTTAAATTCATAGTTATTGTGTCAGGTATGGATTTGGAGTTTAGGGAGGCAAGCTAGATACTTAAAAAGTTTTTGCTTCTAAACCAGATGAAACTCCTTGTGAGATCTGGGTCAAAATTGATTACAAAGTGCATATTTAAATAATGATTTTTCAAGCAATCCTTGCTAATTACTTTACATTTTAATTATATATGTTCAAGTATTCAGCAAGACACATAGCAGAGCAATCAACAGAGTTAGTATCTAGACAGATAAAATTAATACTAATTTACTCTAAATTCCCCAAGGTTTGTGGCAAGGCTAGGCCTAGATTTAAAATTGGTAAAGTTTGGTGGGAGAGACAAGGGGATGAGTTTGAGTCTACTTATAAGTTCAGATCAATCTCTGGAAAAATTCCTTCCATCCTTCTTTTTTAAAATATCTCTACAAATATTAGTCTTGTTTTTGGAATTTCTTGCACTGAGAAGTGTGGTGATGAATGCCCTATTCACTCTCCCCTCTGCAGGGAGTTGGCAGTCTACAGAAATCTAAGAATTTGGGGGATCAAAGCCTTTGGTACCTAATACATTTGCTTATTTTCTTGAGACAGGCACAGTGTATTAAAAGGGTTACTTCATTTTCCCCTACTGTAATACAATATTCTCGCAACTACAAAACCATTGTACTTAATACGGCTTTTTCAATGGTAGAAAAGTATCTGTCTTGGATATTACCCCATACTATGATTTCAATATTTTCCCCACTTTTAGTCCATAAGAAAATATGTAACACTCCAAAATATCATCATAGATTACAAGAAGTACCTCTGCTCTGCAGGGAGAATGACACATTTTTTTGTACCCTTGCTCTTCAACACTAGGAAGGGACTCTGTCAAAGCCAGCTTTCAGGACTTCATTTCCAGGAACAATTTTCTAAAGTGACAAACACTATGGGGAAATCTGTGCTAACTGCTAAAAAACCTACACCTGGGTTATTTGCAGTACTGTCATGCTAACTTCCACCTCAATAAGACCAAAGAAATCTCAGGAGGGGACTCTGCTAATAGCTTCTTACTGACCTCCTTACATCAGGCCCTTCTGGTGAACAGTGGCCCAGTGGTGAATATGGCAAATGAGGTGTGAAAGCAGAGATATATTTTTTTTAAGACTATGGTTCTGACTCGTCAGGGAAAATAAAAAAAAAAAAAAAATTGAAAAAAAAAGAGAGAGAGAGAAATGAGTTATACAATAGATATATTTTCCCCTAGAATTCTCTGCCTCAGACCTTCCATCATGGAAACCCAAGCATGACTTGGAATATTAATTGTGTCAGGTCAAGCATACTGGCAAATGTACCATTTGTTACCCAGTCATCCTTAGCATTACATTAATATTTTGAATCATTTTGCATTTCTAACACTCTATCATTTAGTTTCCTCCCAATCATTTTCTTATCTTTATAATTAATGGTCACATATAAAGAAAGAAAAAAAATCATAGGGAAACAAACATTAATTTAATGAACATTGGCAAAGAAAAGATTTGGGGTTTTGTATAGTCTGAATTGCTTCCAACACTAATGCCGTATTTACTCAATGCTAAAGAATACTCATTTTTGCCTTTTCCTGTTTATCATTTCAATACAGAGAGAAAGGGTTAACTTCTTTTCTGTCTAAATTATTTGTTTTTCAGAATAAAATAAAAAAAAAATTATTAAGGAGTTGCCTTGAAAGCTAAACTATGAAGTAAGGCAGCAGCAAAAGAAATAGAAAGAAGGAAGGAAGAAAGGAAAGAAAAAGGTGCAGGTAGAAAAGGAAAGACAAGGCTTTGTTGATTATGCTGAACAGTCCCTCAGAAAAGATAGGTGACCCCAAGTGGTATAATAAATCCTGAGCAGTTTAGATTCTGCAATTTTCATTTATAAATTCATTATTTCTTAGTCTTCTTTCCTACTGCTTGGCTGAGCTTTATAAGTTTATGTAAAAAATTGCTAACCAAATATGTTCTAAGATACAGCATAGTTACTGTACTGCAAATAATTGCACACATGTAAAATTAAAAACTGACAAAGTTGAGCTGGAGATAAATTGTAAGCATTAAGTCAATAGGAAGTGTATTCTGATACATTTACATATTTTTACTGTAATTTAACTAAGCAATAATAAAGATATGCTCTATTTTAATTAATTTTTCATATCCACTCTGAAGGACTGAAATAATCAACATATATCATGAATATAAATGTTTCATTTAACAGTCATTTCATCTTGAAAAAAACAGCTTTGAGGGAGAAAGCTTGTGCAAGTGGTTGTCACAGTAAGAACCTAAAAAAAGTGCTACTTTCTCACTCTGGTCTTTTAATGATGAGTTAAATGAGAAAGAAAAGACTTCAACAAAATAGGGACTTTACTTGAAAATCCTTTCTTGCTCCATTGTAATTTGTAGTAAAACCTAAGCAAGCTGAGATGAGAGGTAAGAGATCTTTAAAAGCCATAAAAGTAAAAGCATGAAGGAGAGCTGTGAATGAAATATTTGCTAGAGATGGGATTGCTGAATCAACACTGACCAGTGCACTTCATCATAATTATCAGGACATACTACTGCCAGGGGATTTATAAAAATCCCACTCAGCAAATAATTGCCCTGCTGTTAGGAGATAGTCGGAGTGTTAACACACTGTCACAGTCCAGCGTTTAGTAAGATATTCAACATTCAATTACTCTTGCTGAGAACTAAAAGGAAACATGATCATTTCTCAGCTACTGCAGTTATGCTTCCACATGAATTCCAGTGAACAATCCTGTTAATCCCCAGATATAGTTTTTCTAGGAGGGAACAGAAATACCTTAAAACATCAATGACTCACAATGAAATAAGTGTTTATATAATCCTTTTCTTTTACATGTCTGTAAAAGAAAAGGAATTTTAAATTCTAATTCTAAATAACTAGCTTTTTGCAGACTGACAGAATATCTCATATTAAGTGAAAATAAAAGGACAACATTTAATATGAGATTTATTGTAGAAAGAACATTATAAAAACCCTGTAAATATTGTTCTAGCAACAAGTATAATAAAACTATGTCCATGAACTCTAATGCAAAACATCAAAATATTTAAGCTACAATAGAATGTATTCTACTAGCAACAATCTGCAATTTTTTAACTAATGTGAACAGATTTTGTATTAACAATTAAGAAATACATTTTCAAGTTTATGCACATGTTGGAAAAATACCATAGTATGGTTTAACATTCTAGTTTGAGATAAAACTTCTTTACTGTGCCTGACAATAGGAAAAATGTCACCCAGATTTATAAACATAGGTTTAGTTCTCACTGAGCTAATGCGGCTCCTCAGGCCTGATCCTCTAATCCCTAAAAATATACTCTCAGGAATTTCATCTAAATAAGAACAGGAGGACCTAGCTTGTTATTGCACCTAAGGTATTTTACCTTTCTTTGAGATACTGCTTTTATGAAGAGACTGAAGAATTCATAAATGAGTGATGAGTAGCGTATTTTCTTTCAAGTGGGATTAATTACCTGTCTTCTGCTTAATATATATTCTGTTTAAACAGAGTAATAGAAGCATTAATTATTGTTATTCTGCCTTCAGACTGTAAAGCTTGGTTCGGTCCTTTTCATCTGTGAAACGTTTGTTTGATATCAAAATAATAGTGCAATCACAGTTTAAACGCACTTGTATAAGTAAACCAGGCGGCAATTTTATGGACTATACAATGAGGTGTTAAGGAAATATTCAAGTCCGGTATCCTGGCCACAGACCATAAAACCAACCTCTAAACCTGCAAGGCACTAAGTTCAGCTGCAGGAAACACTGTAATTGAGTCTCCAAACAGGTACCAACTGCTTGGGCATTTAGGCACCAAGACAGAAGAGAAACATAATCGTAGTTTATGGCATGAATCATTGAGCCACAATATCCAAACCAGAGCAGCCCAGCAGATGCAGAGGCATCCCAAAAATGCATCCACCTTTCATTGATTGTCTCTCTGACTGAGGCTTACTCTGTCAAATCTAATTCTAACACAGGCTCTTGATGACTTGACTAGATCAGGAATAATAACTTGAATGACTGAGTGATGGCATGGGAAACAACACTCTTATGATGAAGACACAACACAGGGACAGCACATTCACAGTTCTCTTACTGTCTTCTCATTTAACGTCTGGTTTCAGAACAAGCAGAAAAATACAACTTAATTGCTGAATAGTTTTATTTTAAAAATAGGAGTGGGAAATTCCATTACTGTTGTTTTCTCTTTGAGAAGTGCTAGGCTGAATATGGTCTAATATACAAATTATAAGAATCTCTGAAAAGAAACCTTCTGTTTCTATAACCATTTGTGTAAGTGGGAATTAAAGAGCTTAGTCTGAAAAATAATCTCTGAAGGCGAATTTATTCTTCTGTGTCTTAATAATTGCTTGTAAACTCACAAACAGTATTTTCTTCCTTTACAGAGCTATTTTGAGGCTAAAATTATTTATGCTTGTGAGAAGTTTTCAGAGCCTTAAAATACATACCTACTTATGTGATATTACTTATGTCTTTAAAATTCCATCTACTGCCATTGTCATAATGGAAAAGATTAGCTTTTTACAAAAAATCTACTTGAGATTCTTTTTCTAACTGGATTGAGAAAAATCCTTATAATTACACCACTTTAGAATCTTTGAATTTGTAACACCAGAATTTACCTGCAACAACATTTCAGAAGATAGGAGAAGCTCTTTGTAACTGGTAGAGATGGAAATCATATGAAGGTTTCCTTTGTAAAGGACATAATTGCTAAATAGAGAATTGTTTCACTCCTCAAAAATGTATAGGTGCAACCAAAACTGTGTAACATTTCATTGCTTATCTTTGTGCCTTATGTCCATTGCATTGTGCTTACATGTGAGTATTCCCACACAGACATATATTCTGAGAGATTTATTAAACAATTTGCTGTAATAAACCTATAGGATTAGGCAGTGAGTGAAAACTCAGAATGTGGCAGAATGTTTAACAAAGCAGTCTTCAATGAGACCAATAAACAATGAGGGGAAGGCTTAATGAACAGACATAGTATTGTATAAGGGAAAGAATATTGAGGGAACAAAACCATGTTAATCTGATTAGTAAATGTAGTCAGAAATTAGTAGAAAACAGTGAAAATCAGAAAAAAACCCCAATGATGAAGACTTTACTAAAAGATTGTTGAAATGGAAAAACTGAAAGCAAGGCAAACAATAGATAGAGGGAGATGTACAGTGTTCATCAGGTCCCTTGCAGGACAGACACAATCCCAAATTAACAATATGTACCAGATACTAAACAAAAACACTGAATATTGAATAAACAGTGCAATTTAATGAAAGAACTTTACTGTTATAGTATTCTACTGCCTAAGATCCGAAAAACAAAAGAATTGGTATGCACATCACTCATCTTCAAGTCTCATTAAAGCAAGGATATCGTCAATGCCACTTCTTTATCAACAGGAAGGTTTGCTGTTGAGACATGCATGGTATTTTATCTTCATGATTTCTCCCATGCCTTTCCTAACCTCTCTCTTCTTACCCACTTACCTCCTACTTAGCATGTACTTCTCCTAATATAACAGGAGAAAAAAATTACCTGAGCAAGACCATAGCTCACACAAACTTGGTTAAATACCAGATGGACAACTATGCATCAACCAAATTTACACCAGTAACTATTGCAAGAATGTCAGTGGAGTTCCACTGTTTCTGAATGTGGCTTTGTGAACTGTTTAGCTGATGTTGTACTGCATTGTGATTTCCTTGCAATATAGATTCTTTCTTACATGTTTTTACCATATAATACCCACAGACATCATTCAATACATAACTCAGTCTTACCAGTTTTCTAACCCTGCAGCAATCCAACCCTTTTGCCACCCCAGTTGACAGTAACACACAAAACGTGGTCATGTTTTTCTAAGATCTCAGCATGTACACTTTTTGATAGATCACACAGCTTGTCCTTTAAACTCTGCCATTAATCCTACCCACAGGAATTGAGCACAAAGTTTGTTGCCTAGAAAAAATACGCACAAATAGGGATTATGCAATTCAGATGCTGAAAAAGACAGTTTAAGTGCAGGGATCTTCTAGCTATCAGATTTTTAAATTACTAAAGCTGAAATGCTCAATGCTATAATTCATGGTAGGTACAGAGATGTCACTATGCTATAATATCAAGCTTTGTGTGACATGGCTAGTAACAAGCTATTTAGGAGAAGCTCACAGAAATATTGCCATGTCTACATGGACACACCTTTAAAAACTAAGCTTGCATAGGATCAATCAGAAAACAGCACTCAAACTTTATATTTTATTGTGTGTTAAGCTCTTTCTAATAAGAGATTAATTTTTTTGTGCAAACTCTCATTACTTTGAACAGTTAACTAGTTATCAAACCAACTGAAATGATTTTGTAACAGGCAGCTTCTAGGAAAAATAGAGTTTACAATGCTTTTTATAAAGCTTAAAAGTTCATTCACTGACTATCTTTAAGAAATAGGAAGTGAATAGTTTGTTTTCTGGGAAGTGGGACAAAAGGAGAAATTATTGATTTCTGTTGGAAACACTTTCACTTACAACTGGACCTAGACTGAGACTTTAGAGAAGAGTGAATGGGTGGGAGGGAGTTCTGTTCACTGACACTGGGAAGATATACATCTGAAATGGTGCACAGCCATGGATTTTGCATAGGAGATAGGTTATGGTGTCAGCAGATAGCACTTCCTCCATCCTCTAACCACAGTTACTCTTCTCTGGGCATGAAGATCACCATGCTCACCACCTTAGTTTTGGCTTTGACTGTACTTGTCCTCCCTAGAGAGATAACCACTATTTCTTAGAGAACCAAAATGTCTGATTGGAAAGAATATAGAAAATCTATGTAAGTTATAAATTTTGTCACTAAATTATTTTCGCAGTATGTGCGCCAGATAGATTTTGGAGATGTATTTTGTCTTTCAGCTCTTGTCCTCTTTTCTACATCACCAATATACTGTGTTGAGTATCAGAATTACAGTTCTGAGTGTCCCCAAGATTAGTTATCCCAAAGGGCAAGAGCTGGACTCAGATTTTAAGAGAACTAGAGATTTCTGATTGTATGTGCAAATCACTCAAATCTAATTTTTGAAATTTAGAGCTGTCATTCAGGTACAACATCTTTCAGCATCAGAAACAGCTCAGTTACTGGCTTCTTTCAGTTTACTTTACTTCGTCCTTCTTCCCAACAAAACATTGAGCAACACGAACTGAGATCCTTTCCAAGTGAACTGAGACTGTGTATACAGTGCCCCATGAGGCACAAGATTTGAATGATTTTCCTAGAGTGAATGCCTGTGAATAGACTGATTCATCTGGCTTCCAGTGGGAAGTGGATACACCAAGAAAGCTTGCTGATCAAACATACCTGTCACAAGTATGCTCAGAAGGATGTAAAAGAAATTGTGAGCCTTTTGGCAATAATATTTTATAAAAACAGAACACTGCAGCATGAAGTGCTTCACGTACAAATGCAAGCCTGCCTGATAACTAAGAAAGTTCACTCTCTCCTCTGTAATTTAAATAGGATATTTGATGGTACAGGCTTTGGAAAGTACTCAGAAAACATCTGACTACTTGGCAGAGAAGTGATGAGTGGATATTAAACACCCATGGATAGGTGGGGTTGTTCACTGATTGGGGCACCTAGAATAAAAAAAGAATTGACTATTTTAGTTCATTTTCAGGAAGTATTAGTACTTATAATGAATGATAATTTAATCCCCTGAATGTTTTAGAGACAGGATAATAAAATTACAACAGTAAAGAAGGAGGAAATAAAATGTAAAAGGTAAGAGCTAATTCATTCTTCATGCTAGCTCAGTCCTTGGCCTTTCCTGAACAGACACTGCCAATAGTAACAAATTATGTATAATCATTTTGTGATGTGGACTGTTCACTCGGGACTAAGCTCAAATGACCAAACTTGCAGCCTTGTCTCTTAAACTGTGGATCTGAAGATCAAAGGCTAGGGCTTTATCCACTGAGTCCTCACCTTTATAAGAATAAAACTGCCAGCTGTCCAGAGACAGAGTGGATGTCAAACAGTGTCATTTTAGACCAATTGTTTTTCAAGTTCTTACAGGACAGCACATTAGGTTAGAAGCATATTAATCAGTTGTGTCTCCTGAATATTCATTAACCTGCTTCAGGAAGGATTTTGTGGCCTTTTTTCTTTCTCACTTAGAACATTAGACATTTAGACCTGAATAAGTGCAGTCACTTCAATAGAATTAACTCCTGATTTCCAGTAATGTGAAAAGGGGACAAAGGCAGTCAGTGTAATAATTATGAATTGCCATCTCTGTTGACAGGAAAATTTTAATAAAAGAATACCTTAGCACTGAATAGAATTTGAATTTAAAATATTTTACCCTAGGACCTGACAAATGCTGAATAGATAAGGAAAAAATTTATAGAAGTGGTATTTTGAGTTCTACAATAACTACAGAAAATCAAAATGAAACTGGCCTTAGAAACAAAAGATGAAAAACTGTGGCATGTTTTTACTTCCTCTATACTCCAAAGCCCTACTGCAGAATTCAGAGAAGTTTGCAAAATGGTTTCCATTAACCTAAGGTGAACTTGCTTATGGAGATACACAGAGACACTAAAAATGAAAAAACATGGTTCTCGTTGCTGGCATTAGAACTTCTTGCTGTTACTCACTTGAGAGCAACTCAAAGCAAACATTTCCTTCCTTCTCACAGAGAATTATTCTTAAGGTGGGGTTTTTGGCCTTTTTTGAAATGTTTTCTATAGTGCTAATCTATTAAAGCATTATTTTCTCACATGTTTATGTCTCCCTGGAAAGGATCATCTCAGTCAAGACTAGTTCCATTCAAAATAATTTTCTATTTTATAGCATCAGCTATAAAATCCTTACAAGTAATAATTTCCAAAGCATTATTTCAATGGGAATAAATGTGGACCAATACCAGCCACATACTTGCATGCATTAGCCTGGACTCAAGAGAGAGATGGTGACACACTCAAGCAGGCACTGAAAACTGAACTACTATGATCCAAAACCAGAACTCGTGTCTTGTTACTAAAAGCAATGTCATATTTTCTAAAACTTCTGCAAAGAAAAGGGCCTATTTTTATACATGGATTTTGTTCTTCATTCTTCCCTTGCAGCTCTAATTTACCAGGAGCTTACGAGCGGTATCTGTTCACAAACTGCCAAAGGACATCAGGAAAAACTGTCACCCTGCTAAAGAGGGCTGAAAAGTGATGGACTTTAGTGTTGCTTGGAGTGGTGGAGGCAATCCCCAGAACCAGAAGAAATTGTGGAGAAAGAATAAGGCACTCCACAGTTGCATATTCGCCTGTGACAGAAAACCAGAGACAGCAAAGCTGTGAAATGAGCATGCATGAGCAAAACAACACTGCAAGAAGAGTGAGTTGAACCTGGTCTTCCAAGGAAGCACAGCTTGAGAGCTAGAGTTAGTGTCAGATCTCTTCACCCACTCTCCCTGTCTAGGTTATTCCTTTTCTGGGTATTAAGGGAGGCAGGAATTGAAGGAATACAGAGGCAAAAAATGAAAATCTAAATATTACAAAAATAGAAAGCTGTACAACTAAGAACTACAACTCCCTCAACTACTGTTTGCTGGAAACTGAGAGAATATTCTTGACAGTACTTATATTGTCCCATTGTTCCATTTTATTC
Organism: Rhipidura dahli; assembly: GCA_013399225.1. Taxonomy (NCBI): domain Eukaryota; kingdom Metazoa; phylum Chordata; class Aves; order Passeriformes; family Rhipiduridae; genus Rhipidura; species Rhipidura dahli. Next base: position 1,164,908 of record VXAC01008317.1, on the reverse strand, counting down.
CTCTTCCCTAGGCCATGTTGTTGGCTACTGCCAAAGATAGAATGCTTGGCCAGAGGACTCTTCAGACCAACTCAATCAGGTCTTCTAATTAGTCAGGGGCTAACAGAAAGAAGATGCTATAAAAAAATACAGAATAGACATACATACATAACAGCATGATTAGTTTTTCTAAGGTCTCAATAGTTAAAGCTTTCAAATAAAACAGAAGCCCCCAAAGAAGAGAGGACCAGTATTAGCTGGTCTACTCTCAGCATGATTTATCACAGAGCAGGAGGTCCAGGTTTAGAAATGAGGCTGTGACTCAGTCCACCAGCCACAGCAATGATAAGCTTAACTTCTGCATGTATAACATCCCACTATCAACAATGTACAAATACGTTCTGCAATTGTGTGACAAAGCTCTCAAACTTCTGTAGATCAAAAGAAGTTTGGCTTCCTGGACTAGGTGTACATTCATTTTGTCTGACAAAAATTAATTGTTTCTCTGTTTAGAAACAGAAGAAATGAAGAACAGAGAATTAAAATTCTCTTTTACCTCACCCAGAACTGTTTGCTATACAGTAAAAATCTCTAAATGGAAAAGATCTGTTGCTCTCCTGATTCTCCGATCCTTTTCTCAGTGACAGGAGAAACTGAAAAAGCAGAAGGCCTTTTCAGCTGTGGCACTTAGAACACTGTTTCCATAGAGCTCGTGTTGTGGGCTCAATACTTTACAAGACATGCACCACTTCTGCTCTGTATTTCAGTCACCACTGGCTTCTGCTCCCCTATCCCTCTGTGGACTTGCAGGTGCTGATGCACCTGTTCCCACTCACAGAATCACCTCAGCATTGCTGCTTGCTCTGTCAGCAGATACTGAAAACAACACAGGTCTGCATTCTAGCTTGATACTGGATCTCTGGATTTAGACTGTCATACTGACACTCATCACCATTGTAGGACAAAGACCAAGTGCAAAATATCTTGAAAGGTTGGAAATACCAATGACTGGAATCATGCAACCACGTATTTCAACACAAGTGGGCTCTTCGACCCCATTTCTACCAAATGCCATGAATATATTCAGTGCTTCTCTCCGTAGTTGACTTTAAAGGTCATTTGTCAGCACTTGGCAGGGGATGGCCCTTACTACAAATGCTGGCCTTGAAAATATGACAAACAGCAGAAGTAAGAACCTACACAATTATAGAGAAGGTTGTTAATACAGAAAGAGGAACCACAGGGATATAGAATAATAATCTGCACAGGTAAACATGTTTATAATGGAAAACCACATTTAATAAGTAGTTCATTTATTAATGACAATTTGAAAAAAAGGAAACATTGCTACGGCAGTGGAAATAGTATACTGTGATTTTGGACTAATAAGATAAACTTAATTATTGTAAGTTTCATGTCTCAATAAGAAATCACAATTAAATTCATGATAAAACAGGTAAAAATGATGAAAACAAATTGTGTTACCAATAGGAAATGATAAGAAATATTCTTAACAAAGACAAAGACTTGTTAAAAATATATTTTTTATTATGTTCATCATAAAGCCAAAATTTATCAGACTGATGAGGTAAAAAACACATAAGAAAAGAATTGTGTTATATGAAAAATCTAAAACCTGAAATACGGAGAATCTTATTTTTAAGATTGAATTTGTTTTGGAAGTCCCTAAGTTACCATCTAATAGATTTATTTCTTGCTGTATTTCACATTGGAATCGCTTACAATAAGCAACCAAAAAGTGTTTTTTCTTTATAAAGGTAACAGTTTATGAAATAAATAAATGCTCAAATAGCAAGTTATTTCATTAAAAGGACAAAACATTGACTTAATAATTGGCCATGCTGTTATGTCCATACCAGACAACCCTGTACATTTCTGACACTCACATGCTTCAGCTTTACTTCTTGAAAGTTAAACAGTATTAGCAATCAGGAATGGGTACAACTTGTATATAGACAAAGACATAGATATAGATAAAGATACAGATATAGATAAATAGATATATAAACACACTTCTGAGATGTTGTTATGGGCTTCAGCTTGTAGGGAGAGAAGAATGAAACCCAACATGCCTTTTTTTGCTAAAATGGAGGAGCAGCAACTCCTTAATTCCTTTCTGTCAATAAGTAAACACCCTTTTCTCACCCTTTTTGCCTGTATTAAAGCAAAAATATTCCAAACTATAGGATATATTTGAAAAAATTATTGCAAATACAGATTTTGCAGTGGTGTCCATATAACCTGCCTGAAACCTTGATGCATGGGATGGCTCAGCTCCATCACTGCACCTCATTACGTATGGCAGGAAGGGGAGGAGAACTAAACTTTAGCAGGTCATCTCTGTAACTTCCTGGGCTTTAGGTAATGCATAACCCTACAGTAAGTCCAGCTCATCAATGTCCTCTTTTCATCTGCTATGTACCTTGCTTACAAATGATATGTTGTCCTTAGCTCGCTCAAAAGTGTTGACTTTTGCTGCCTGTTTCTACTGAGACATGAATGGTCCTTGCTCTGTAATCCAATTAACTATTCTTTGAAAACAGCAAGATGTAGCCATAGTCAGATCAGAAGACCAGACATTTAGAGAATAAAGTGTCAGTCTCAGAGCATCAAACCAGTAAATCCTGCATGGAAATAATTTGCCCTGTATCTTAGCAAGATACCATATTCTACAACTATGTGCAATTGTGGAATATAGACTTTGACTGCAGTGAGTAGTTAACTTCAAATTTATCTCTGCTGGTTTTCAGGTTGTCTGTAGGTTTTGCATTGATTTACACTTATTTATGTTTTGAAACACTACCTGTAAAAGAGGATGGTTCTTGGAGCTCAGTTCTATGATAAGTAAAAAATTCTGTGGGCTCTGAAGCTCAGTATTCACAAACCATCTCAGCAAGCAAAAACAAGCATTTTTTTTGTTCTGCTAGATAAAAACACTGCCAGCTACTTCTAATTCTGTAAAATTGGTAACCCAAATTCATCAGAATGTAACAGTTATTGCTGCCCTCGACCTGCAGTCCTCCAGGTGGATGGCTGAAATGAGGAATTACTTGCCATTCCATAAAAAGTGTTACAGCTTGCTAAGCCTGTATCATTAGAGGTGAACTGAGCTTACTCAAATCTTATTAGACCACGAGTCATTCAATGTCTCTAACCTGACAATTTTTGTACTCCAAGTAAACATATTAATATTTGCATTTGTTTACACAAATTGTACTGTTCAAAACAGGAATTCCCAATTTTCTACAGTTTAAAACAATATCAAATACTGTGAAGATTATTCCTAATATCCTAGATCTACATATGGAAAAATAAATTAGAGTGAGTTAATTTCAGTCATTAACTAGCTGCCTTGTCTCATAGCCACTGGGAAAATTTTTATGCTATCTTTTACTTATATTATACTATGATTTTTAAAAAAAAAAAAATACTTAAACTTGATTTACACATTGAGTTTTCATAACTGATATCCAGTTAATCAAACCACATTTCTATCTACAATAGGATAGAAATGGATAGATCACAAATGATTCCCAAACAGAAGGGAAGACCAAATATCTTGTCACTAAGTGTCATGGTATTTTTCCTGTATTCTTTAGGATTAGCAGTTCTTACACACAGATTATAATTAACAACTTACAAAAAGCAAGCATTTCGTTCCTACTAATATTTCACACTAACTCCATATCCATATGAAGAATAACCAAACACTTCTGGAGACAAAATACTTTTCTTTTTTTATGGAAGTTCACAAAAGGGCACAAATAAAAAGGCAAACCCACAAGCTTTACCAGTCATATCAATTTTCCATAAGACATAACTACTGGCATATTTACCTGCCTGTTTAAAGCAGCTTGCCTAAGGAAGCTTGGAATAATATACCAGTAATACAGATACAATACAAATTAATAATAAATATTTAAAATTTATGAGGCATTTTTCAGTGAAAACAATCACAATAAATAAGCTGATTCAGGAACTTCTAAGACAAGCTTTATCTGAAAACCCACATTTACAATCTATCCTAAAAACAAGCAGAACACTGCACCAACCCAAGCATTAGCTCAATTAAAAAAGGGGGGAAAAATGAAATCCCTTCTCAGCTTAATAACTTGTTAGTTCTTGACAAGTGCAACAACACAACAATAAGCCAGTCAAAATGAGTTTTTAAAGCGAGGTTATGCCCTTCATGTTGTGTTATCACAGTGGCAGATCAAACTGCTGACTTGGACTCTTTCTGCCAGCAGTGCTGATGCTGCCTCTATGAGCTACTGTCACAGAATAGTCATGGTACCTGCTCTTGCCTATAGAAAAGCACTAAATTGAACTCGAAGTAGTGTCTTTGTGATATCTTTTCAACAAGTCATGTCCCATTCAGCCTGCTAGTTTATCTCTGTCAGGCTGGGGGCCCAAGTGGTTTGCATGAGCTGTCAGGGACAGGTCTACCAACCTGCTCAGTGCTAAGGAGGTAATGCATCTTTCGGGCTTGGTATTTCTTTTCCTTTTCTTTCTTTTCTAGGTCTCTCATTTTGTCTTCGTTTTCCTTTATTTCTGAATACTCTTGAAGTTCATTCCTGTAATGAAATAAGTCTGCTATATTATAACAATAAATGATGTGCTAGTGTTCTATTTTACTTTAACCCTTTCATAGCTTCACAGTGTTCTGTTCCTGTATATTATCAGTAGACTGAAACCACTGGAATGTAGAATTACTGTACTTTCAGTTCCACAGCAGAAGGATACTACATGGATATAACTATGAAGAAACAGGATTAAAGTGATCAAAAGTAGGAACAGTATATATGTGCACAGTGCTTACAGCTTGATAAAATAATATTCATATATGTCCTTTTATTTATGCCTTTAAGTGCCTTTTTACTTTGAATTTCTCTAGGTGGAAGCTATTGTAATGCAGTGATTTTCCTTAAAATGGTTTCAAAATAAAAGTTGTTCACTTATGTTTCAGCTAGTGCCTTGCAACACCTCCTGATCTGCAGCCAGGGGAGATTTTATGGAATGAGAGAGGATAGTAGACATGGGATAAGAGGTGACATTCACTCCTGGATCCTTGAGCCCTTTGTAAGGTTGAGAAAGTAGGTGCACAGGAAAACTGGATGGGAATCTTTCATGCATACAGTGTCCTTAAGAGGAGTTTCCATGGCATTGGGCTTCTTGCACAGGTCATTTCTGCTCTGGTTTGATGGGAGCTGTACAGGCCACCACAAGAGCCAGGAACTAAACTGTTTCATGAAGCCCTGCATACAGAGGTGTGCAAACACACAGAGACATCTAAATGTGTGAATCTCTGCAGAAAATCCTCTCATCATAAAACAAATATGGAACTATACCCAATACCAGGTTTCAAAGAATGGAGAAAACTCATGATTTCAACTGAATGTTTGGAGAAAAACTTGAACAGAAAATGGGCATAGATTTCCTCCTCAATGGATTTTTTTTACAGAGCCAGACTTGCCACAAATTATGCAAACAGTAGAGTGAATTAATGCTCTATAAGAAACAAAATTCCATGCTATTGTGCACAGTGCACATGTACAGAATTTTTTGACCCAGTTAAAAAAGGTTAGTTTGATTAACATTTGTTATTTTTGTTATTACAAAATGGCTAGTTCAAATTAACCTGTGTGCCAAAGACACCAAACATATTCAGTCAAGCATTTAGACTGCTAAAAAGTTAATTAAACTGAGTAAATTCCAGTCTTTGGTTTTTTTTAGCATGTGTATATATGGTAAAATAAAAAGAAAAAAATACTATTCACAGAACTGGATGATTCAAATAGTCCTGCAAAACAGATTATTTAGAGAGAGCCACATTAATAGTCTCAGTTGTTTCAATGAGTACCAAATAAGACACTGTGAGGACATGGGTCGAATTGTGTCAAAATATGCACATGGATAAATTTGCTGATATGAATAATCCCATGGAAAAGTCATATTGCTTCTGAAAGTGTTTTTAAGATTGTGACTCAGACTTACTCTTAATATTTTAATTATCATTAAATTAGCTCGTCAAAATATGTGAAAGAGCAATAATTGCTTCGTAGATATGAACACTGAAATCACATCCTTAAATACTAGTTGCAATGTAGAACTTTTATTTGTTTCATGCTATCTTTCAAGATTTTATCAATTAAAATAAGTAAAGTATTAAGTAATTAAACATTTTATTTTAACTATAAAAGAGAAACAGAATGAAAAGGAAATACAGGTCAGAATAGATGCATAGGTATTTTTGAATCTCTGCAAATATTTTTTGTTGCAGTTTACTGTTAAAGGCTGCTAATACAATATTTCATACAAGGTTACTTATGAAGCACACTGACGTTTAAAAATCACCATGCTATGCTTTTGCAGCAGTGTAATTTTTTTCCAACATAAGATTAAATTGCAAAATAAATGAATTACTTAGAGTGGCATGGCCCCCATTTTGCCACCCTTCTCTTGAAAATTGCTTATTAATATGAAAAAAGAAGTTGGAAAATAGCCTGTTTTACTTTATGCATAGCATTCTGGGGCCTCAAAGCCTGCAGACTGGAGTAGCTGCACATTTTAGATTGTGTTGGCAAGCAGGGACGATGACCTTTCTGACCTGCATCTCAAGGCTATTATTAATCGCTAAGTAACCTGGTAAAGCCAAACAAATTTGTTTCCATTGAAAGGATCTCTATCTGTGTCTGAGAATTTGTGCTGTTCCAAACAAACCTCATTAACTGTGTCCATTTTTGACAAAGAACTAGGGGTTGGAGAGATTGGCGACCTTTCTTTGTCCTCAAGGTACAGATTTCAGAGTTACTACATGTAGGTACATAAGCATTTCTTACCAGGAAACTCTTTGTTCTTTATCCATCAATCATAAACAAATGAATAAACAGACAATACATACAGTATCAGCTTTGTTCTTTTATTTTATGCCACTTTACCTTCAATGTCAAAGTGCATGATCCGTGGTTTACATATTTAAATACTATTTCTTTTAGATTACAGAGCCCTCTATTCAGCTTCAGTACCCCTATCTACAACTGATGAAATAACTATCAATGTATCACTACAGTCTATCCATGTTCTTATATAGTGAGGTACTTCTTCCTAACAAGCAATATGGAAGCTTTTTGATTTAGAACACAACTGGTGAAGAAAACCCACAAATAATGTCAACAATATAGATTTGTATTCCAGAAATAATGATAATGGGATGCAAAATGTTTCCCATTGTCGTCAATGGGAATTTACAGATTGCTTTTAATGAATGATTAATAATCATTGCTTGCTGAAATGAAGTCTAAAATACTTGTTGAAGTTCAATGTAACTTATGATCTTTTTAGACAGTGCTATCATCATGAACATTCCTGATCATCACATACCCTCAGTAATACTTGTAAAATAACCCATGTAAATTTTGAGATTTTTTAAGCAGTTACAAATAATTTTCAACATACTTTTGCAGCCTACACATTTTGTCAGTTCTAAAATATCTCTATCAGGCATTACACTGTGTACAGAACATGCAGACAATTCCGTCACAGGGATAATAGCTCCCAGGATGATTCTCTCCAGAGAGGCAGTACAAAATGACTTGTATGTAGCAGTCCCAATATTGCTTGACTGGAAACATAGATGTTTTAGCATAAATATAGATTTATTTTACAGCTATTTGAACCTGCAGCTTTCGTCTCTTTTACCATACTTTCAAGCATTTGAAAAGGAGTAACAAAAGAGAGAACCTAAAGCAGTTATATATGAATATACTATTTCACACATTAGCAGATTAATACTAACATGTCATGCACTGTGCAGGGGTCTCACTGCTACCATTCAGAATAATGTGTAGAAGAATAAGTGATACTAAAGACATAAATTTAGGCTTTCAAGTGGAGCTAGAGTTCCACAAAGTTTACATGGAAATGTGTTCACTGAGAGGTTCCATGCTTGGGACCTTCTACATGTATGCCTTCCCAGAAAAAATAAATCCGAATTCTATGAAAATCAATTGGAAATCAGTTGAAATTATATGATTTTTGGATTAAATCTGTACACTTCCTGCCAGCCTTCTCTTTGTTCACAAATATGATGGGTTCATTGAGCAATCTTTTCTTGGGATACGTGGGTATCATCTCTGGGACATTATGAATACTAGCTATGGATTCTAGAGCAAATTTGCTTCAGGACGAACCTTTCCTGGTTTAGTGTGAAGTGGAAGAAGGCAAACTGTTTGGCCCACTTTTCTAAAGCTTCAAGCAATTTTGCAGGAGAAAAAGAGTTCTGTAAATGCAGAACTTGTTTTAGGTTATTTGATAATCTTGTTCTATTTTTGTAAGCAATCTGTCTGTTGCATGGTTCATAGCTGGAATAGTATTGCTGATTGAAATCTAATTCCTCAAAAATTGGGTAATTATTTTAGCATATAACCTTTTCTTTATCTTAATATAATAACAGCATCTATTGCATTTTCCTACAAAACTGGCTTCTCATGTAAGCTTAGTCCAATCAGACTTTCTCCTACATAGATTTTTATGGAATAGCTTTGTAGAGCAAATATGTGGACATTTTAACAGATGTAGTGTCTTATGATCTGAAAATTATTAAACAAATCAGAAAAACATCAATGTTTACTACTACAAGTTTAGGATGCATTATTTTACTAGAAATGTTCTTGGCTAACACGAAGTGTGTTGTCCTTGTCATAGGAAATGTTTCAGGTAATTGAAAATAAGCATAGGATTATCAACATATGTGCTCAAACCCCACAATTAAAAATGATCTTGTGTAACAAATCTGTTAAGTAGCTAATGAATTGTTAATGATGAAATTATTTGCTCTATATAGTTCAAAAATTAAAAAATTTCCTCTGACAAGGTAACTTATTGTTATTCTGATACTTCATTATGCAGCAGGCGATGGTGTTGGTTCCTGCTATGAGATGCAAATTCAGTTGACAGTGCTCCTGCTGTCTGTATAAAGGTTAAAAATACACATATTATATTGTTCCTGGCACTTTTGGAAAGGTCTTCAAGTGATGATTTCAGTAATATACAGATTTTAATAATTCCGTATAGAACTACATCATTTTACAAACTCACACTGACCTATGTTTCTTAAGTTTATCAAACTATTGCATTCTCTTCACATTTCCACTGGCATTCTGTGGTCCTTTAGCCTATTAATATTATAAAATTATTATATTAACTTAAGTAAAGGGCATCCAATAAAAACCAGTAATTAGTACAGTTGCCTACAGTATCCAGAAAAGGTATTAAGTTACTGTGATTTTAAACAGTTCAGACATCAAATCATAAAATTCCTGCAACAGAGGCAGTAGGCAACCTTAGCATATGAAGAGATAACCTAAATCTATTTAATCTTCCTGAGTATATATCATTCTCTCTGCTCAAATACAGAATACAAAAGTGAAAATAAAATTAGTGAGATGATAATTTTGGTATACCACTGCAGGCCACTTGATTTTACATTACACTGGTGTAGGTGAGAATGGAATATGACCTGCCATGATAATATCGTTTGGCTTAATTGATTAAATTTGGAAAACAGTGAAATATATCTATAGACCAGCCTAGGGTGTAAAAATAGTTTAGAGAACTCTGTACTCTGAAGGCAAAGTTTTAACAGAATGCACATACTACATACTTAGCTTAGCTATGTACCATCAGACAGCTTGGTCATCCTCAATATTTTTCTGATTTTTTGAATGAACCTCTTCAGATTTACTAAGCAAAACAGGGCAGCTCTGTAACTCTCTTCCCCTGTCTACCATGATGTATAGTCCTGTGGGTATCCTGACAGTATTCCTTGACCAAAATATTTAATCTCAAATTGCAGTTAGATAGATGTTCAAAGCAGCAGTCAATTATTAGTGGTACAAGGTGTCTTACTGCCCATGAGAGCTACCACAAATAGATGTCCAAAATTCTTACTAATTTTAAATGTGAATGTTTACATGAATCTGTTCAACAAATTAATCATGGCATTCCCTTCAAGATCTGGAGGAATGTTATTGTTCTGCAGTGAATGTCATTGCAATGCGGTGAACAGGAAATGTAACTCCTTAAGATGAAAAAAGTTAAAATAAATAAAGCCAATGTGTAGACATATGAAAACAGCCTATATCTCCTATTATTATTAATTTTACAGAAAGAAATTCATAACACCTTAAAATGCCATTATAATTTGTGCATAGCAGCACACAGTCTGTCCACCTTCCCTTAATCACATAGTGTACAGTGCCAATGGAATTAAGTGACACACCAGTTCCGCTGTCAAGGCCCACAAAGTGATCAATACATGACAAAGGAAATGTGATGAACATAGTGGTGAAGGGCACACAGTGAATGAATACCTTGTGCAGATCAGATCAGGGCACAGCATGCACCAGACGATAGGGAAGAACAGACTGATGCATCCTTCTTATCCTTCCAATTTCTACTGCTGCACAGTCACTCAAGAGAGTGCAACAGCCTTTCAAGCTACTGACTGCAGAGGCGGCTTAGAACTAAAACCAGAGTATTTTCCTAATCCATTAGGCAGAATCTTCTAATTAAGCTTTCAATAACAACTCATACAGAATTTTTCCTCACATATACTAAAAACCTATTTTTGTCATATATAACCTCTTAAGATTATTCTATTTTCTCAAAACATGCAAACTTCTTGGTCCAAATGTTTTTTCCCTTATCTACATATATCCTTAAGGCAAATTTACTTTATCCTCACTGGCAGCAGAAAATGCTGTGAAGTTAAAAAAAATTATATAAAACATCCAATCTAAACAAAGATATTTCAGTTTAATTATTTTGATTTTATTAAACTGTAAACCCCACCCATTATAGATGTGGCATAAGAGTAACTCCAGACTGAAGCTTCTGTTGGCAGAGGAACCAGATCAAGGAAAACAGATGAGCTTTATTTATCCCCAAGTCTATACTGAAAAACCTAACAGCAGGAAAAATGTTTTCACTCAATGTCTGTATGGTATTGACCCCTTCATGAAAAAATCAGCCTGATTGATTAGTTTAAATAGTGAAATTAGTATTTGGTGATTAGCTTAACAGTGAAATTAGTATTTGAGGGTAACAAAGCCGATCTGGCCCAGAATGGATAACAAAGCCCCAACGCAATTTATTCTGACAGCAGTTTAGCAGCAGTGGTCATTTTTAGCACAGTGTCAGTGCTAAGCTGCTAAGAGAGCAGTCATGTTCCTAATTTTTCCTGCAACATATAAAAGAGGATGTCTAACCACAGCCAAATACCACTGGAAGTTTTCTAGCGAATGTCATGTGAAAGTATCTGCTATCTTTTGGCACTGCAATTCCCAGAAGACTACATATGCTACCATCTGCTCAGTAATAACTAGAGGAAAGCTCACTGCTATGCTTTGCTACAGTTAAGCTGTTCCCAGTACTAGAATGAACTCATTTAAGCTAACTGTTATCTCTCTGCTGCAGTGCAGTACAATGTAGACATATCTGTACTTCTTTTACTTTAATATATGGTACTTGGCAACATTTACAATATTCAACATTATGTGATTTAGAAAGCAAACATGATGTTACAGCTTCTAAAGGTCATCAGCTAAGTTGATTTTCCTTCTCAGAGTATTATGAAACAATTTGATGGAGGTCTACTCACTAACTCACATCTTTTACTTGCTTTCACATAAAAGTCTGCGTACATTTGTAAATAAAATGGTACACTTTGTCCACATTAAACAGGCAGGGAGAGCTTTTATCTAATGATCTATTACGTATAGCAGAGCAGCACTGCCAAGTCTCACAACTTCATCAACATTTTTGTGGTACCTCATGGTTTCCTCAATTTCATATTCATGGTGTTACCACTTGAGCATCTATGATGTCATTTTTATTGAAGCATAAAACATTATGAAATACATAGCAAATTAATATTTTTATTACATAGCAATTGTAATTATTTTGGGGGAGATCTGACACATTTTTTTTAATACAGCAGTGCTATTTGTAAGCATGTGATTTCACAACAGTGGTTCATTGCCAAACTGAAAATATCAACTAGCTCCCAATTTTCAGAAGTTTTAGGAAATCTTATTTCTTACTATCTTGAATACTTTGAAGTAANATAAAAAAAACAAAAAAAAAAAAAAAAAAAAAAAAAAAAAATCAGGCATTTTTAGTATGCCATACAAGAAATTTTACTAAGAATTAAAGCCTATTCTCTGAAATTTTGGTTCTACCTAATAATGAGACTACATTTAATTATAGATTTCTACAACCAATTATAGGTGCCTAAAAAGTACATCCAAAAAATCTATTCTATTGTCTATACCTAAGCACATAATCTTCTGGTCAGAGTACTGCATCCTTTCCTGAGGGGCCAAGCACAATGCTATAGATGGTTGTGAGGCCTGTCACCACCAAGGACAAGTAGGCAAATGAGTGTTCATCATTTTGGGTGTCATACAAGCTGAAAGACCAAATCAGTTTGTTAGAGAAGGCTGTAAGCATTTAACAATCAGTTAGCTAATTGGACAAGAAAAACATAGCCTTCTTGGAGAAGAGAGGTGGAAAATGTTGCTTTCTTGAAACACTTTGTTGTTTGATTTGGTTTGAAGGTAGCAAGAACTGGGAAGTTCAAGGTAAAACATTGGGATTCAGCTTCACTGTCAAGGATAAACCACTTAATGGACTCCAGCAATTATCCCTACAAGGTGAAGAATCTGAGGAATTTGAAAGTGGTATAATAATAAATAAAAGTTTCTCACAGTTTAAGAAAAGTCATGTTCACAATATGAAGAATTATGCCTTTTGAAGGAGGTATTCCAAGCAAGATTCATAGATATGAAGAAGCTCTTTCATGTGATAAAAAGCATCCATACAAATGAATGCATAAACTGACAATACAACAGAAAGAAAAAAAGATTTTTTTTAATTTGGTAGTCATCATAAGTGTGCTTAGTTCTGATGCTGATAGTACTTCAAAGGACATTTGAAGGTCTGTCCAAAATGGTCACAAAAATTATTTTAAGCAGAGACAACATCTTCCGGTGATCTGCATTGTTTATGTCTAGCACAGTTTTCAGTCTAGTAGAGCTGAGTATAACAAGAAGCAATGGTTCAAAGATAAAATGAAACTCTTTCAGTGGGGAAATACAGGACATACTTGGAACACCAAAGGTAATTAACTTCTGGATTAGAATAAAAAGGGTATTTATTATCATTTGATGTTATTAAATCAAGACTAGATTGTTCAGTCAAAGCTTAATGGGATTTTTATAGATATTGCTATAAATTTGATATTGATAGACATCATATTGGTGATAGATCTGAAGTCAGACTAGATCATCCAATTCCAAATAACATTATTTTCATTATTACTAGAATGAGAAACCATCGCTTTCTTGTAATTACTCACTACTGTTCTAGACTGTAAAAATAGAAGACAGATAGTTTTTCTGTTTTCTTCTCTGAGTGACCACTTCAGAGATTCAGCTCTCCTTAGATACAGAAAAGTCTATTTATAATGATTTAGAGAATCAAAAAACTATTAACTTAGACAATTTCTTGATCCCTCTTTTTTTCTATTTTGGACATTCTTCCTTTAAAACAAAACAAAAATGTGCTCATGAGAGACTGTATACTGCTTTTCATCTCATGCAATTCTATGATATCTCATGGGACATTATAGGATACACCAATATAAAGCAAAGGACTGTAATTTTCCACTGTAAAAAAATCTGAAATGTCAAAGAAAGGTCAATAAGCCTTCACGTCCTCAGACAAAAATTAAATCACAAACTTGGAAAAACACAGTGCAAAATCACCACACTTCCAATAACAAAAACAATTGTGATGCAGCTCATTTTAAAGGTCTTCACCACTGTAGTTTCTATTTCTCTGACATAAGTGGGAAATGATAAAATGAGTCTAACCTCAAAAGCCTTTCACAGGATAGAGCAGTGCCAAAGAACACTTTATATTTTTTGGCATTTACATTCTGCTATCTCTGAGAATTTTACTGAATTGTGAGGAATGCTACTTATTTGATACAGTTATGAAGTACGGGAACAGTAACTGGCAACTTTCTAGCAGCACTCAGACACAGTAACTTACATTATAATTAAAACAAAATAATGATGCTAGATCAAATAGACTGTTGTGTGCCAACTAAGAAAAATAACATTCATTTCTTTTGATTTATTCTTCTGTTTCTTTGGACAAAAATTAAGCTACATTATAGCATGTTCTGGAAAATCCATGTGTGTAAATCATGAACTGACTGATGAACCTGCAGATACATATGAGCTGGAATACTTGGGTAGCATAGAGCAAACTTAGTTACATAATTGTATATAAAGTGCTCCTACAAATAAAAGAAATACCTAATTTTCTTATGTAACACATAAATGAATGCATTTAAATTTTATGCTTCATTATTAAGCCAAAAATAGCACAACAAAAAGAATGATAACCTTATTTAATAACAATAGAACTGCTCTGAGTTGAGTAAAAGGCACATAAAATTTGTCATACTTCTAATGACCTAAACAGCTGAAGTGACTATGGCACATGAAAAATATTTATATACTTCTTCAGGAGTCTTCAGTCTTCAAGTGGTAGAGCCCTTGCCTGATAACCTCGTATAGCCTCTATATAGATGGCCTGTCATGTCTCTACAATTAGATAAACCAGAACTGCTATAATGTAATCAGTTACAACCTGAAAATTATATTTTGAAAATCAAGTTTATTAATATGTAATCTTTAGGTAATCATATTTATCCTCCTAATTTACACAATATTTATGATAGTCTACATGTCCTTGAAATAGGGAACAGGGACACTACACTATGAAAAAGTGGTCTAGCTGCTGGAGTTCATAAATTTTGTTCAGCTTTGGATGAGTTCAAAGAATTGCCATGTAAGAAAAGCCTTACAGAGGGAATTTATCTGATTATGGCAGTAATAATTACCCAGCTGTTTATTGCAGATAGAGAAATAATTCATGTAGGCAATAGGCCGTGGTGGCAATGACACTCCGCATTTAGTAAATATGCAAACTGTTCACTTCTAATTAACCAAGCTAGAGGATGCCCTTATTAAATGTATAAACTAAAAGTGCCTTCCTGACAAGTGATGAATTGTTACATTGCACAAACTCTTGCCACAGAGTTACTGGAGTGAACTTGGGGCTTAACTTCATTAAGAGATCTTGTGGGATAGTTAAATGAGGATGGACAGCATAACAAGACCTACCTGACAGTCAATGATATGTTAGAGCTTAATGAAAATGTACCTCTTCCCCTTTTCTACTTATTTTACAGTGAAGATCCTACTTCAGACAAAACAGAAGACTGTGAAGTCTATCTCTGTAAGACAGTTTAAAAGGCTAAGATTAGTCAGTCTTTGTCCACAGAAAATGTTTTATGAGCTGTCAGTAATTCTAACAGATCTATTACAAAATTAAAAAAAAAAAAAAATCTATCCAGACACTACAGCACCTTCAAAGCTCACAGGTATAGAACTACAGTTATTCTACAATACTGTGTTGTCACACCTGTTTTATTCTACCTTCACCAAAACTAATAATTTATTCTACCTTTATAAAAACTAATCATCTACCCCACAGACTATTTGGTCCACTGTGTGTACAGAGGGATCTCAGATTTCTTTCTACACATTCAGATACAAAAAAATTTTCTTTGGATACAAGTGAAATAAAACTTAATGTTTAATCTGTTAATCCTAATGGTTTGTTTAGTGCTATATAAAAATACATGAGAAAATACTGCCTTCAAGGTGTTGAAGACTTCAGTCTAAGCAGCTGCTTACATTATTTTCATGTGTTCATGTTTATTGCAAAACTTCAACTATTTACACAGAACTAGCTAAAAACATGGTAAGACTGCTTCCACCCCTTGCTCAAGAGACACATGGACAGAATAGGGCTCATGAGGCATGTGTAGCTGAATCTGTGCTGGAAATTCAGCTTACTGTGTAAACATAATGGTTCATACATTAACCTCACTGTATTTAGAAAGTGCTTTCCCAGGGAGTTAAAACAGGCCCATTGACTGCTCTATAAATTTAGACACTTCATTTTAATTTCATGATCGACCCCAAAAGCTAATTTTTTATATCTTACCTATCCTAACAGCATCAGGTTTGTGGCTATGAAGTATTCTGGGATCTTTGGTGGATTACAGTTTTAAGATTCCTAGAAATCTAGCATTATGCCTAAAATTCCCTGGAAAAGGCATAGGTATCTTAAATTTTGTGATCTACCACTCCAAAGTAGTATTTAAACAGAAGAAAGCATACTTGGCACTTGTCTCTATTTCTGTAGCTCACAGAGAAAGTTGACAAGATAAGTTTACATTCAGAAAATTCAAATTACAGGTAAGTTAAAAAGCATAATGTATTTTCTCTACATCTCTTTGAAGACAAGTAAAAAAAGATGGGTTGAAGATAAAGTAGTTAATTAAACATCAAGTGAAAGACGGTATTACAAAAATTAGGGTTTTATTGTTGCAAGAATTCCAAGGAGCTGTCTGAAAGGCTTTGGCACTAATTGAAAATAGACCACAGAATCAATTGCTTCTGCAGTCAATGATGAGGAACATTTTAATTGAATTATAAGACAATATATACATTCTTCAAAACACTTTGACACTTGAGAAAATGGTCAGCTCCTGGACTTATCTTTAGCAGAAAGAAACAGAAAGTGGAGGCTGAGCAAGTTTTTCTCATATTACTATGACAAGAGATGATTTATTTCAAGCCCACTTCATGGAAAATAGCTATACCTCAAAAGTTTTAAGAAGCCAAGTAGTTGCCATCTTAAAAGAAAATACACTTCAGTAATGGTGTAGTAATCAAGAATAAGATAGAGAATCTTTTCTCCATACTGCATATTCTCCATACTGCATATTCTCAGGCATATTTACAGAATAACTAAACATTGGATTACATCACCAGCAACATGTAAGTACTATATTTCACTCTTCATTAGGATTATAAAAAATCAAGATGCACAAATGTATTCTGAATATACATATCGCCCAAGAAGTGATTTTTATCGCTTTCTATTATTTATTTCCTGACATGCCTTGAAGACTTAGAAGTTTTAATGATGACTGTGAAACTAAATCTGCTGATAGAACATCTAGTCAAACTTGGATCAAAGCCACACTCTCCAGGGCCACTCACTACTAATGCCAACAATGGAAAGAGGAATTTGGTGTTGATCCTCTAAGTATGTGAAATTCCTGATTTATAAAGTGGAAAATGTTTACATGGACTATGATGCTTATTAAAGGTAGACTTAGGCCTTAGCTTGCTACCTTTAAGTCAGTGCTCATTCAGTAGCCAAGAAAGCTGAACTACCTGCCTTGATTACATAAGAACCCCAATGCCAGTACTTTGCCACTGCTTTGTTAGTTTTCTGACACTGCTGTCTTTGCCCAGTTCTGCGCCTAGGGAAAAATTTAAATGGTGCCATTCATCAGTAAATGGAACACTACATCCCAAAATCTTATCTCTACTTGCACACCTGACATAAAGCAAAGTTGCTTTACTATAGTTTAAAGGCCAGGGTGTAGATAACCTTAGGCAAAGAACTGCAAGTTAATCACACAGTTGGGCAACTGACATCATCCATAAATTCTTCGGATGTAATGGCACCAGCATGCTAATTTATGTGAAGCGATGTCCATTTGCTTGTCATGGACTGGAAACTGTTTCACATAAAACAAAATTCTAATGCATCATATGGAGTTACAGCCTATGCTAATTGCTTTTGGCATATTTCCCCTTGTAACCATTTAGCCAGCTCTTAGAGATGGTAAATGCAGCTTTAAGAATGTTTCAAAAGAAAGTATTTTCCCTTAAAATTAAATACATTAACTGCACTGAGAAGTAATGAAATTTACTTTAATGCATATATTTATAAATGAAACCATCCAACTAATCCATATTCAGATAGAATACAGTATATATTGGTACTTAAATAAAAATGGATGCTATAGATGAAGATTTATTACTAAAAACTAAATAAAAAAATATAGTAAAATAAATGTTTAAGAACAAGTTTCTTACTTCCTTCATTAAGAACTTCCTATATCTTTTAGGTAAAAGAGAACTCAGGACTAATGAACCCATTTCATCACTACACTGAACCTAAACTCTACAGATGCTAAGAAAAATCTGAGTATGTCCTTGAGCAGACAGAGTTTATGGTTCAAATTTGTTCTTTTCCATCTCTCAAGCGATTCTTTCAAGCACTTCTCAACCTAACTCATAGGGACGCTACTGGGGACACCAGCAGCTGTCAGACCAAGTGGTTCTGTAGCAGTGGGAAGTAACAGGAATACTGGAGGAATTTAGCCAGTCTGGGAGTTAAAGCCAGGAGTTATCTTCAATTGGTACAAAGACAGTGCCTTAAGTCTGTTAAGTCTAACAGTGCCATAACCAGTCTGTTAAGTGAGTGGAAACTCACACATAATATGACTATTATTATTTAATTATATTTTAGGTCAATTTCTGTTAAATCAATTTCTGTTAAACTTAATTACATCCCTCTATGGCTTTAAACTGGGGCAGCTTCTATTAAGTTTACTTTCTCCTGGGGTTTTCACAGTAAAGACAAATGATAAAGGTCTGGCTACTAAATGAGGGCAGCTATTAAATAAGGACGGCTTGTATTAAAGCTGAATGGTAAAGATGTGGCTACTGGTTGAGAAAACCACTTAGTACTGCATGTGTCCTTTATTAAAGAAAACTAGGGTAAAGGAGAAATGAGAAGGAAATAAACTTTCTCAGTAACTCCTATGAGATACTCTTATAAGAAACTTAACAGTGTCCAAAGTTTCATGACAAGTTCCCCTGAAACTTCTCTTAGAAATGAGTGATGGTTTGATATATGTTCCTCCTTAATGAAGGAGGAGAAAATTAAGCACAAACCCTGGCTATGGTGTCCAAAAGATAGAAAGACTTTCAATGTGATTTTAGATAGGTGTTGACAAATAAAAATTCTGTCAGCATTAGTCTAGAATAGATAAGACAGAGAACAGTACAGTGCAGTTCAGTTTAGAACTACATCATAATTCTAGAAAGAACACATTTTAAACAGATTTTTGAAATTACAAATATATTTTGCCTTTTTTTGGGGGGGTGGGGGGAGTTTATATCACTCTGGAGTTCTTAAAATCAGTATGTTTTACTGTTGCTCAATTATTCTTGTGGAGAAACTGGCTCTTTACTAGCACTGACACTGCACTAATGCACACATTCTGATGAGAATAGCTGTAAGATAAATAAGAAAAGTTCATGATTTCACATCCCATGTTGTGTTGCTTTATTGTGAGATGCGAAACATTCAAAGGCAGTCTAATCTGAGTGCACAGGTATATCAGTCTGTCTGTCCATCAGCAAGTAAATTTCCTCAATGTTGATGCTTTAATAAAACCCAGCTGTTTCATAAATGCATTAATTCTATTTCTGACAATCCCTTGTGTTTTTTACAGTGCACAGTTTTAACAATTTTTATATGCAAAAATGTTTATGAACAGTGAGGTTATTCTTGTCCAGAGCCAATGTGATGGCTGATGAAAATATGAGGAGAATCTTTCTTCCACCTGGCTCAAAATTCCAAATAAGAAATGCAGTGGGCCACCTTGGGGCCAAAGTAGTTGGCAGCAACTTAGCCCAACGACAGGAAAAATCTGTTTGGCTGAGGGCCTACACCTAATCTTCACTAAACATCTGTTAGATTTCATAAGAAGAATGTTGAAGGTGATATACATATTAGTTTTCAAATGTACCCCAGTAAAGGGATTACTGCAGTGATCCATGATTGCACTTGGGAACTGATGCATTTTTAAAACTGAAAGAATAAAATCCTTTTGTCCAAATTAACAGAAAAAGTAATTTTTAACTTTTTTAAACCAAAAAGATGGAATTTTTTTTTTTCACCTAAAAGACATGTATTCTGTCAACTCTGGAAGACAGAACTCAAATTAGTAAAATATCAATATATCATGTGCCAGGTAAGAGCTCGCACAGACAAGCTTTGACACATTTTGATGTGCCTGAAGTCCTCCTGCTCATCTTACCTGTTAAAGAATACAGAAGCATTTTTTGGTTAAAACACCTATGCAGCACATAGGCTTTATGGTTTTTAATAACCTAAATGAAAAACTAGGGAATTTGATCAACATGTTAAAGTACTGAAAACCAAATATTTTTGTAGCCCTCCAAAGTTAGGTATACCCAACAGAGATGTATTGTGGGTGTGGGGAAATAAAATACAAAGCTCCAACCAGTCCATGTTCATGGTGCAGCAGGAACACCACTTGCTACCTCATTCTGTTGGCACACAGCAAAGGTCAATCTAAGTAAAAAGTTATGAGCCATGGTCCAGGTTTAGTTAGGGAATAGAGACAAGTGATAGAGTGATTATGAACAGAGTAGTAGGCTATGCTTTTGCATTTCATTAAGTTATATGGATTTTAAACCAGGAAGTTACGGCTTCTCTTATTTTCCAAGATTTGGTCTTGTCTTCCTAGGACTCTACCTTTCCAAGAAGAGACCATATTTCAAGGATTTCAGATCAAGAAGATACCATTGAAGATATAAAGATGGAATAATTCTGTTTTTGCTGAGTTGTGACGTAACTTTCTGTGTAGAATACACTTAAGTGAATAATAATGAGGGATCAGAAGAAGGTGACTATCAATATGATTCATTATAGGTAACTACGTAGTGCACAAGAAATAATGTTATGACAAGGAGGATGTAGCACCAGCTGTACTATGGAAGAATAATACCATTAATAACTAGCATACAAAGAAGTTAGATAATCCTGTGGTATTTCATATTTAACTTGCATACGCTGCTTTACATAACAGTCTTTGCCATGTGATTGAGACAAGATTTCCAGAAATACTGGCTTACTAGACTCCCTTATATTTCTCTGCTTGAGAAAGCAAAGATTTGTCCCAGATGTCCTGAACTGCAAACACTGTATGGATTTTGTCCAACAGCTTTCATTTACAATGAGAGAGTAACGAGCATCGTCACCCAGCATTTTGGCCGTTTGTTTCCACTGTTAGCTGAGTAATGATCATGGATCAGGATATCAAACCCACCAGAGGAAAATAATTACCTCTGTTTTAGAGAGGTTTCAGCTTAAGTACAGGGAAAGACAGTGGATGGATAGGAGAAATAGAGTAAGAACATACAGCAACAACAGTTCTAGGCAGAAATCTGACAGGCTATTGGTTCTCTTCTCTAACTAGGAAAAGAATCTACTTCACTGTATGCACCCATGCCACTATCTTTCCTAATTAATATTCACAGTATGACTCATGCATGAAACTTAAATCCAAATATGCCTTTGCATTCATTGTCAATAATCCATATTCAAAATAAATTATGAAAAGAAATTTTAGGTTAGCTTGTGTATACTGGGAAAAAAAAATCTAGTTCAACAAACCCTATTTAGGGCATAATAACCTATGAGTTCTCAGCATAGGTGAAGAGCCAAATCCATTTTTATTAAACTAGTACAAACCCAGAGCACACCTAATTAATTCAAAGAAATTATTCTGAATTCATAACAGTGTAAATGAGAATAGAATGTGATGCAACATGAATAGGCATAGAATAAAGAGAATGATGACTGATAGATATATATATTTGATAATGGAGTGGAACCTACACTCAAAGAAATAGTTCAATTAGTGCCACAAACTTTTTAGAAATAAAAGAAGAGGAAATGAATGCTTTACCACGTGGAGCTTATATCTTTACCTGACAAGCTCGTTATTCACAGAAACAGCTTTCAGGTATTTCTTCAGTGCATAAAAATCATGGATATGCTTCCGAACATAATAGCCTCGCCACATTTTCTGGATCTGGAGGAAATAAATATTCACTTAGTATATTTCAAATCAGAAATTTGCATGCATATCAAATATATGTAGTATGTCCCAAGAACCTCTTTCCTTAGAAGTAATACCAAGTAGAAGCACCCATAAGTTTCAATGAAGAGAATTAGGGCAGGATGTAAAACATGGTAGCATGGAGTCACCACCCCACCAACATCTCCTGCTACACTTTCACCTCTGTGCTCTGTAAAGGTGTAAACTGAATAAAATCCTTCCCAGGCAATGAATTAGAGTTTCTGGAAACTTTATTTACAAATTGCAGTTCTTTCATCTCCAGTGTAAATTGATTCATGTCTATTTGTTCCATATTAGTTTCAATCTTCTCACAAAATACTATTCGCATGCATAAAAGAGAAAGCCTAATCTGGAGAAGAAAAGCTCTTTATCTGTATCTAGTTATAAAATTGTATTACAAATAGAAATAAGGTAGCATCCTTCACCAAAAAAAAATATTTTGGTGTATTTTGAAAAGCATCAGTTGAAAAAAAAAAAAGTGAGAAAGAGAAAAAAATAAAAGTGGAGGGAAAAAAATACTTAATCTTCCCAACTTTCTCCAAGAACTGATTTCAAATCTGTTTAAACCTTCTCTAATTGTGATGTTTCTGAAATCATTGCCTGTTTACCAGCTATCTGCTCTGTGGCATGGGCAAGTAAGCATTAAGAATGAACAATTAAGCATTGGAATGGGCTGTCAGGGAGGCGATAGAGTCATATCCCTCATGGTGTTCAAGAAACAAATGAACATGGCACTGTGTGACATGGTCCAGCTGACAAGGTGGTGATCAGTCAAAGGTTGGACTCAATGACTTTAGAGGCCTTTCACAACCTAAATGTTTCTGTAATTATGTGATTCTACAATTAGGTAAAAAGCTATCAGGACTGCCATTTGGTGAGTTATGTTTATCCCTATGCCATGACAGGTATAGGTGGAAGATGTAACTTGCTCTATTCAGTCATGCTGAGGGCTGCTCTTGCTCCTGATTTTCTTTGCCATAAGAGGTCAGTGTACTCTAGATCTCTGCATCTGAAAAACAGAGTAACCGTCTTTTCCTCTCTTCTCAGTGTCTCGTTCCTCCATCTTTAAATTCTTCCATCCTTGAACTTATAATTTTCCTGAAAAATATTCTTTACTTCCTTCATTGCATTTTGTCTCCTTCTTTCCTCAGTCTTTTCCTAAGTTCATCTCCCAATTTCTATCTTCTAGTCTGCAGTAGCTTCATTTGCTCCAACATCCATCGCTTTGACCTTTATAGCTTTGAAATCTTAAAAGACATAACTGCTAAAAGGCAGAACCTACATTTAAAAAGCAAGAAGTTGGAGGTTTTACTATCCAGGAGCAACTCCAAATGAGAAGATACTCCCCTTCACTAAATGCATAGAAGACAAAGTGTTGCAAGGTACTAAGAGCTCTCCTTTTCCTATGGGTCCCTAGCTACCAGACCTTTCAAGAACTTAAACACTTCATTGTACCTATAAGGGACATTTTTTTTTCCTTTACATAAACCTTTCTCTTTCCAGAACCAAGGGATGACATTCTAAGTGGAGTGAAATCCATGTATTTGTGCTATTGGGGTTTTTTTTCTTAGCCTACCTCTTTCTAAATAAGCACTTTTTATAAAAAAGGTGGGGGGGGGGGGCAGGGAAAGAGTATCATGGGTTTTGTGTTTGATTCAGGAAGAAGGCAAAAAAAAAGCTGCCCATTGCCTACATGATCAGTAACCTTTGCACTCAGTAACTACAGAATCTTTATCATCAAATCTTCTGAGTGCTCTTCAGTAACAGGCAAATTTCTCCCTACTCCTAGCAGTTCCAGTGCAGTCCAATTCTGTAGCACTATGACAACTGACAAAAGTTATTGCAATTTTTCTACCTCCAGACTTTTACTGGAGCCATCTAAAAGGAGACCAACTAAAGCAGGGCTGAATATTTCATACTTTGGTACCATTTTGCATTCACAAACCCCCAAACACCACTCTTCAAAATAAGGACCAACATTTGACTTCAACTGATGGCACCCTGGGGTACAGTTATGATTGTCTTTTAATATGAGATTTAACAAGAGAATAAGAAACACAGAAAAGCTTTTAGTAATTCTTTGAGGTATGTGTTAGTCATTAAGAATAAGAGGACATTAAATTCTATTGTTAATATATTCTTCTATTTCCCCTTTGTGCATCAGCATGTATTTTCCTCCCTTCCCAAATAAGACTCAAAACTAATTTCAAAAGTTGGTATTTTCTTTTACCTATGCATAGTTATTTGTTTTTGTTTTTTTGGTTGGTTTTCTTAATGAATAAAAAGGGTTTGAACCTCCAGATATTATAGTATTTTGTTATAATATGAACAAATAACAGTTCTGGGAGCAAGAAAGGTAGATATGCTGCTTTGCACTAGGTGATAGTAAATTTCATATTCTTTGCAACACTACTTTCTCATACACAAGTTTATTGGGTTAGAAAGGAATAGAGAAAGAGCAGAGAATGAGTATGCCTTCAGAGATCTGGGATTAAGCAAAATCCTTTGCATGTGAATAAGGATCCTAGCTTTGTTTTTCTGTTTGGCTTCAAAATTTCTCAACAAGAGCAAGTTGGCTCCCATATAGCCATGTGCTCATTAATGCAGGATTATGGTCCCTTTGAAACTCTTTCTGACAGTCTTCACCTCACAGTTATAAATGCAGAACTGGATATTTCTGGGTTAAAGGATCAAAACTCAAACTGAAAGACAAAAGGCTCAAATTCTATAAAGCTATAATTACCTCCAATGGGCTCAGTGTACCAATTAAATGCTGCACTCTACCTTTATTTACACCACTTTCTGTTCAGAATGAACTGACTAATTTCAACTGAATGAAACATAAGCAAGAAAAACTGCATTGTGTCTCAAATTATTTTACACCTAATTTCTGTTTCCCTAATACTGTATGCCAGAGACCCCAAAACTGAAGATTAATCTTTTTAGGAAACACCATTTTACACAAAGCATCTGATGATGTTCATATTTTCGATGTGAAAGTTCTAAATGTTTGTTTTTATAAAGAAATAGAATGTTATGACTGCATTCCTATTTAAGTCCAAGGTGAATGTTTAAAAAATTCTTGAGAAAAAACAGACAAGTGTGTGTATGCCCTTCAAAGTAATTAGCAAGTTTCAACAATGATTGGTACAAAACAATTATTGTCATTGATCAGCACTGAACAGATAATTTTAAACAAAGTCATTGTGTGCTCAGCAGATTACAGCTTGTTAACGGGCAAGTTCTAAATGACCTCTTAAACTAGTCAAATCAATGATGCATATTCCTCATTAAGTAACATCAAAATGTAAGTGGTCTTATAAATAATGTTTATTTTAAGCACTAAAACAAATGGCAAAACCTTGATATATCAGAAGCCATCTGCTCATGGAATGTTTTTTTTTGGCCATAGGATTACTTTTGTTGCTGAAAATTTACAGCAACTTTTATCTTTTAAGAGAGAGACTCGTATTTTGCCTCAAAACTGAAACTGATTAAAACAAGATCTCTGATTTAATTTTAAAAGATAAAACTAATAGCACTTATTACTACCAAATGGAAAAGACAAGATATGTAGACTGGCTTCAAAACTATGAGCATGTGTATGCTCTCAATGATACTTCAAATGCCAAAATTGAAACTGCCTTTCTAAAGAGTGACTAGAAACTGAAATAAATATTTAATAATACTATGAGACAAAACTAAGTGGTTAAATAGAAAAACATACACATTTACTGTTATATTTTTAGAACACTGAGCTATATTAATCATGAATCAAACTCACGATGTGTAAATATAAGACACTGTTGGTTTAGGAAGCCTAAAGTCTGAGCACACATCATCTATGCAGAAACTCAACAGGCCTGATTCACTATTGCCCTGGACCTTGGTTACTTCTTCAAGAAATACATGACAGAAAAATACCCCAAACCAGTCAGTGTTTCATATTGGTAGCATTTTAAGTTTGCTCTGCAGATATGCCTGCACAAGCTTTAGATAGAGGAGAATCAGATTCTGACATTTACAACTAAATAAAGATCTGTCCTATTGTTTTCTACTGATTTAAATTTTCATTAAAGAAAAGGACATGACTGAAAAAATGGTACTTTGAAGATTCATATCACCTAATGATTCAACATTATATTCCCATTACAAATGAATGGGAACACATTCAATTTATTTTAAAAATGAAAGACCAAATGCAAAACTTCATTTGACTAGAATACATAATTACCTCTGAAATTTGGTCTTCAAATGTCTTCTGAAAGTACAGAGGCAACTTTTAAGAGCTGGCTGACATGTTTTCTCACTGATCTCTGCTGCATGAGTAAACAGCATTTAACCACTGTGGAATACTTTCAAACTAGCTAAGTAAGGAATGAAATATAACAACAACACAAAGGTACATTTGTGAGGTGTTAAACTGCTGTTATACACCTTCAGTTCTCTAGTGTGCACCAAGTGTAAGATTCTACTTAGTGCCTTTGAGAGACTCAGAACTAAGAAAAACACTTGATGAGTACAGATCTCTTGACTCTGACTTATTCTGGACCCAGAGAGGACACAAAATTAAAATCCATTCTGAGAATCTTCCTACTGTACAGGAGTTTCCCTGGGTTAATCTCCATTGTCACCATATTCCTACCTTTGGCAGAATTCAAAAGGTAACGTGCCTGGCCTAAAAAGATATAGGCCTCTAAAGTAAAGCCGTTTTATATCACAAAAAGAAAGAAACAAGTAACATAAAAAGACTTAATCCCAAAAATTATTTTATGTTTTTCCCATACTCGTTTTACATATTTGTTCAAGTGCAGTTTGAAAGTTCAGGGAAAAGAAATGTTTTGCAGTTTCACTCACAACAAAATTCAATTGCTGTAGAATCAGTCAAGTTCAAAGTCTGTTTATACTCTTTCATCTAGCAAAATCCACTCAAAATATCATCAATGAAATCAGTTGAGTTCCACCTCTATGTTTAAGCAATGAAATTGCCCAGTGCTATCTAACTCTTGAGATCCAATACATCAAGTGTCATGTACCAACAAGAGAAAAAGCACAGCCACTTCAACAAGCTTAGAAGCCCTGTAGTTTGTCAGAATTGTAAATGTATGTCTACATTTGTAAGAACACTGGCAGATAGAATGTTTGGGGGTTCTATTAGTATCATATATGATCAGGTTCAATGAACATTTGAATGGCTCAAGACATGTTCAGGTACCTTAAATTCAGCTACAGTTTTCAAATACAACCCTGACTACTCAGTGTAACTTTAATTTTTAACTATGTACTATTTCCTGCTGTTGCCATCAGCATATCAATCAAGTGTATATTATTCTGCTTTGCTCATTTTATTAAAAGCAAATTCGGAGCACAATTGACTTTTCATTTGTTTAACAAGTGAAGAAATATTTACCCTGACAGCCATTTGATTGTAGAAATTCAGCTTCTTAATAAAATATGCTCTCTGTGAATCAAGAAAAAAAAAAGATGGCATATATTTCAGTTACACAAAGACAGTGCTGCTATTTTTACATATAAAAGATAAGAATCTTTATACATAATACATAATAAGAGTTCTAGGCTTAGAGAGAATAAAATCAAACTTTGTATTGAAGAGATAGGCTTCCTAATACATAATGCAGGCTTAACCAGAAAAATCTATGGTAGTCAAACTAGGAGCTAATGGAGATATATGATCATAAAATGCTCTCCGCTGAGTTTGATAATCAATGGTGCTCTACTGAGAGTAGAATAACAAAGCAGAAATATTCACAAGTGCTGGTGACATGTAGTATTGTATGATTTATTCACTGGGGTTCTTTTAGCCAAAACTCACAGAAACATAAAAGGAATTCATATTTCAAGACGTCTGGTTTAATGAAAAATTCAGAGAAATGCTGTCTTCAGTCGAAATCGTTCAAGGATACGGATGCAGTGATGGAGCAAAATTGTGCCTTCCAACCATCTGTACTAAATGTTATGTACTTAGCTGCCTCCCGAGTAATCGTTGAGAATTTTGTTTCATTTAATATTCATTTTAACATCATAAAATCATAAATACAATGATACCCAGTTACAGTGAATCCCCTGATATAGCAAACATTTCCTGAAGTCCTGGTTTCCTTCCAATAAAGTAGAATTCCTCTCATAGTGAACGAATCCCCTATTATACTAAGCAATCACTTGGCAGCATAGGTTATTTTAATGGATACATCACTTTAAACTAAGCTTTCACATCTGTTCCGCCCTCTAATTACAAATGCAAAATGAACATAATTCACAATTGTATCATAAAAAGTAAAATATAAGTACTTTGAATGCAAGAGTATGTCCTTTATTTAGCACAACATGCAGCTTTTATGTGTTTCTCATGTTTTAGACACAAATCAAAGGCAAAAGTGCTTTCCCCTGATATAGTGATTTTCTCCCCCATGGCAAACAGGAATTCACTATAAAAGGGTTTCACTGTAATTAGTGTTATTTGAATTGCCTAGTCTGATCCAAAGCAAATTGTCTGTGGAGAGCAGCAGGACTGGATTATTTATCAACAGTCTGGGCAATTAAGAAACAGTTGGCTGCAATATGTTATTTACAAATGAACACAATGATGCTACTTCATTTTAAATTCTCTTTCTTCATTACATTAAGCAAGGCATAATTCCAGCAGTTTAATTAAGGTGCATTTTAAATGCTCACTTTAATATCATACCAATCTACTAATAATGGAAACAATACAAAAGATATTTCTTACGTGAAAGAAAATTGCAGAATTTTTTAAGTTCAAAGAAGTTTCACATGCAAGTGTGGATGTGTATACATACACATTTATATACATATATGTATATTCAAGGGAAAATCTACCCCAAATGTACAAATTAGAATAAATACTGGATTCTATCCCCTTTAGTCTCCATAAATATTTACTGAGTGATACTAATTGTAGATGGCTAATAAAGGATTGAATTAATGGTTGCCTGACTTAAGCATATTCCTAAACTGTTTGATTAAATTGTTAACATTTTGTTTTGCAACCCATTGTTTCTTTCTTTGAGAGGGAACATAAGAGATATGACACCACCAAATACATAAAATACATTTTAATGAAAGTTCCTAAGTTTAAAAATGCTCATCAGATTTCTGTCGGTCAATGATTACATTAAACAGTCTTACAGCCTTATGTTTATTCTTCTCAAGTTTGAAGGCTGTGAGCACTTAGGTCTGAATGTATCCCATTTCATTGAAGAACTTAAATTGGAGACCTAACATCATTAATGCTCTTTATATCATCGATACTGAAAGACAGTGTGGGACCACATTCCCTCTGAGCTTGGCCAAGTATTGAAGAACTTTGTCTACTATTAACAGAAATAGTCAATGGCAACTAAGGTCTGATCTTGCACACCCCAATAAGGTGTGAGGAATCCAGGCCTTACCCTACCACCACTTAAGAGAGTCACCCACAGTGAGAAGGAAGTAACATATTCCTGCTTTTACTCAACTTTTGCTCTAAATCACAAGTCTCCCAAATGCAAAATTGCTCATGCAACTGTCATACAACTTTATTCTTGCACCTAAAGCCAAAGGCTGTATCACCATCTAGGTTCTGTTGCAAATGGATTTGTCCTCTGTTTGCTAATCCTGCTTAGATAGTTCTGCTATTACAAATGATGGAGAATGTGTTCATCCCTATTCACAAAAGCAGAGTCATCATTTAGTGCTTCAGTCCAAGTCTACATTTATGTGCTCTCCTAATAAACAAAAAATTCTTTCCTGAACTGAGGCCTGCTTCTCTTATATTTAAGTGGAATTTCCGGCATTTCAGTCTGTGCTCATTAGATTGCTGCTCATTTTTTCACTGACTTCAGAGGTGATACTACCAGGTTGAGTCTCCAGAAAGAATTACTTTTCCATCTCAACCATATGCCACCTCTACTTCTGGGCAGGATGTCTTTGTCATGAAGTCTGATGCTAATATACAGGCCTTCCTACCAGCTCACCTTAAGTGTAGGTTTTCAAAACACATTTAAAGGCTTTTATATTTAAACTTTTGTAGTACTTTCTCCTTTTGTTCTTAAAAACATATTTGGGGATGACGTACAAATGTGCACTGATTGGTGTCTTCTTTTGCTTTAAGGAGTTAATACAAAATCACAAATTCAAAGGGAACCAGAAATCTGATTGAGTTCGAGACTGAGATCAAGGTTGAGAGAAGGAAGCAACACATGGTCTAAACTGGGAATGGGGTGGTGGTGTATTTCAGGGTTTTTTGTAGAGCAAATTGGCATTTGTCTAATTCCTATTGGACTGGAACTATCTAAAACTGGTTGTTGAGTTGAAGCAAAATCATTTAGGGTGGCGTTAAACTATAACATAAAATATTCACTTTTCTCAACTGCATCTCCTTCCAAAGTAAACTGAAAATACAGCCATCATGCATGCCAACTTCACATAGCAATGAAATGTTACAATTCCCCTTGGTTTAACAAGTGATTCCTTGGCTTTGAGAAAACAGTAACAAAGAAATAATGATGTACAGTTTGTTGCATGTTCTGGTGTTTGCCTGGTTCTAAAATTCATATTTTCCTGCAAGTCATGCAAACTTTCAGATTCCAACACAATCAGTGTAACTAAGTTATTAAGAAAAATGTAGGAGAGCAGCTCTTAATTTTAGTTTGAGATTAATTAGGAAACAAAGCTTTATATCAAACTACCTATATTTAGAATAGAAAGGCACATAACTTTAATCATATAAATGCCATCAGGAGGTGTGGGGGCTTTTCATCTAATGTATCTTAACAATCAAAGGAAGAGGCACTAGAGGAGAAGCAAATGAAATACTAGAGGTGATGCACATATGGACAGCCAATCTGATGAGCCTCAGCCTTTGTTATTTTCCGCATCAGTACCATTCACATTTCACAATTTTGAATATAATCATTAAAATGATTTATTATCAAGCAATCATGGGTATTTTGTGCATATGCTTTGCCTTGTTTGCTGGCAGCAGATACCAATCCAATCATTATCAGCAGACAAATTTTAAAGTGACCAGTGTATTTAAGGAACTATCATGCCAAATGTATCATTGTGTTTCATTGCCAGGAGTCATTACAACATTTATTAGCAAGAGTTCATTGCGAACTCTATCTGATCCCTTAACTTGAAAGTTATGTTATGCTGCTGAGATTTTGCTTTTTACATATTCCAAATTCAGCCATTAGTTTAGCAAAGATAGTAGAACAACAAATAAAAGGTATTAACTCAAACTTTATATTTAAGTCCACTCCAAAATACACAGCACTCCAAAGGGAGTAGAATATGCCTTTTTATCTAATACTTGTGTAGTTTTCAGGTTGGCTTCCACTCAAGCTGTCCTATTTAGTCTTCTCCAATCAAAGAGACGACAAGAACAAAATTAATTGTTTGAGGGAAAAAGATCATTTCCTGTGCTGATTGCTGTAAAATTTTTTGTAAGCCTTCTGATGAGAGTCTCTTCCTCTAGAGCCCTGGCTAGCACTGGATAAGTACTGAAATCCAGAAACTGGATGAATTCATGACCTGATTTAGAATGTGTGTATTAAGTTGCAGAATTTTTTGTCCTACATTGTTCCACAGACTTCAGACTTGGCAAGAGTTTTTCAGTTATATCTGTTTGAAGAAGTAAATATGCACAAGGCTTTATTGATTAAAGACTTTTTAATCTTACTTTTCAGAAATATATTCAAGAAGGGAAGCCTGAAGGGAGTTTATGATGTTAGCTCTCTCAGCTTTGTGATCCCAGGAAATCTGTTTGATTATGTTGATTTGTCCCTTCCCTCGTCCCAGTGACTGCATAGATCCTTTCTTTTCATTAACAAAATTTAAGATACATTATCATGACTCTCTTCTACACAAGCTTTCCCAGATTAAATAAACCTTCCTTAAACTCAGGAACAATATTCAGCTCCTACTTTTTTTCAGAACAGAACCAAATGCAACCATGCAGCTACCTGCTCTGTATTCAAGAATTAGTTTTAGAAGAGTATTGAAAACCAGACACTGAAAGGATGGCTCATCATTTAGTACTTAAGTAAGTTGGAAGAAAGAAAATCTTTACATGGATTACTTATAGACATGGGGAAAAAAATTATCTTTCAGGTACATGAGTCCTGCTACTTGAAAACATAGTTTAGTAGGGAGCATAAACTTTGGTCTGGAATATATGGTTTATTACAGCTCTTTTTTTACTTCTTGAATTGTATGGTTTGACTTAAACACAGCAATTTTACAAAATTACTCAAGAATAAATGACTAACAAGTTTAACACTACTGTAAAACATTAACATAAATTGATAAATTAGTGAAGTAAAACACACATGAAAAATTTGACTTTTTTATGTTAAATTATTTTCTTCTTAGCCCCTTAAACTTGTTAACAGAGGTTTTAGCTTGTGTGCTATCATACACATTTGCTCTCTTCAGGTCCATCATGGGAATTAGATTGACTGTGATCTGTTGTGTGCCTTAAGGCAAAACCTCAAATACTTCAAGGTTCATTAAGTAAGAAATTCAAACCATTAAAACATAAAACAGCAATGTGTAGACACATTGGCTTATTTTATTTTCAAAATTAAAAGTTCTGCCAGAAAAAAAAAAAAAAAGATCTTGTAAAGATTCAATTCTGCAATTAGCATCATGTGGGCAGACTTCTGCATGAGCAGATCTCATTGCAGGTTTGGGGACCAATACTCCAGAATTGCAAACACTTAAACACTGACTCAACTTGACTGTTATGAGTAGGCTTACTGAAATTAATGGTGCTTTTCATTACAGTAAAGTTAAGTGTGTGACTGTGTGTATAAAGTTTCGTATTTTTAATATCATGATGACTGAATGAATTATTCACATGTATTCTACAGATAACCAAACAAAATTTTTAATAGTACTTTTCTACCTCCACTATTTCTCTGAAGTGTTTTCTTCTTAGATAACCTCTCCACCACTTCTGGATCACAATCGCCATTCTGCTCAGACGTCTAAAATGAAATATATTAACAAAATAATGATTTTTTCAGACTTCAGACAATTTAACTTTTCATAATAATAAAAGTAACATACACTGTATTATCCATCATACAGATGACCACTACAAACATACTTTATACATATATATATATATATATATATACACATATGCACACTAATATACTATTATATACATATATTTATTCATACACACATCATTTATTTTTTGGAAAATATGGGTTACTGCAAACTTACCTGCATACTTTTAGAAAAGTTTAATGAAAAATCCTTACAAATTTGATTTGCATAATAGATTGTTTTATTTTCATGTTTTTAACCAATAAACCTGACTAGTTCAGATTTTTTTTCCTGTCACATGCAACATTTTCAAAGCTGTGCCATTTTTAACTATTTGACAAAACTCACCGATATTTGAATCTTTAGATACTTTATTTGCTTTTAGACACCGTTTTGCTTTTATATAATTACACCTAGCTTAATTGTAAATATTTATTTTTTTCTTATTTTATATATGCGTGTATATGTATGTGTGTGTGTTGCTACTACAAATTTCATAATTGATGTCTCACACCAACTTTTGCAGCAAATAATACAATTATTACTTTGGGACTGCCTAGACAAAGCTGTGTAAGAGATCATTTATACCAACAAACTATGGACATCAAACTTATAAACCTTGCACTCCACTCAGTGAAGGAAGTACTTGGCTAACTCAGAACAGTGAGAATTGGCTACATTGAGCCTGTGCTCCTACGCCAGAGAGAATCACAGAATTACAGAATCATCAAGGTTGGAAGAAATTCTCAAGATGATCTAGCAGAACAATAATCAACCCTAAATCATATTCCTAAGTGTCACATCTAGACACCTCTTGAACTCTTCTGGAGATGGTGACACTACCCTGGGCAACTCATTCCAATGCATAATCACTCTTGCATTGAAATTGTTTTTTCTAATATCTCATCTGAACCTCCTCTGGTGCAACTTAAGTACATTTCCTCTAAGTGCCCATAATGACTGCACCTTATCTTTCTGTGAGGGAAATACTGGCCATTAAGTAGTTAATTTTATTTGAGCTAATAATTCCTTAGGTTTGATACAGTAGGTCTGATACAGTAGGTCTGGATGATGTACAATTGCTTGTGAGAGGCAAGAGGTCAAATTAGAAGATGTAACAATCCCTCTCCCTCAACAGCCCTTAGTTTTATGAAGATACAAAAGTTTGAGCACATGAGTTTGGCCACCTGGGCCTATGATCATAAAAAATGGTAGAGGGCATTCTGGGAGAATGGACCAACCACAGTTTCCAAGAAATTTGTATCCATGTTATAAAATCATAGAATCAGTAAAGCTGGAAAAAACCTCCCAGACCAAATGCAGTGTTGATACACATTTCCCAGAACAAAGATGATGAAGGGCCTTGAGGGGAAGCCATACAAGGAGTCTGAAGGAGACTGAGGAGATACTTCATTGCAGTCTACAACTTCCTCACAAAGGGAAGCAGGGAGGCAGGCACTGATCTCTTCTTTCTGGTGACCAGTGACAGGACCAGAGGGAGTGGCCTGAAGCCCGGTTGGGAAGATTTACATTGGATATTAGAAAAAAGTTTTCACCCACAGGGTGGTTGGGCACTGGAACAGACTCCCCAGGACTGTGGTCATAGCCCAAGGCTGACAGAGTTCAAGAAGTGTTTGGACAATGCTCTTAGGCACATGGTGTGACTCTTGGGGACAGTCCAGTTCAGGGCCAGGAGCTGAACTTTGAAGATCCTTGTGGGCCCTTCCAGCTGAGGGTATTTTATGATTCTATATGAAAAGTCTCTGAAACAGCATATCCAAGGGACATGCAGTTGTTTCTTTTTTCTTCCAGTCATTTCACAAAATTTTTTAAACAAAACTGTGTATCTATTCTGAAGATAATTTCCATGCTTTCTGGCATCATGCCTTTTTAATTGTAGACAGTTCTGAAAGTCAAAAATTACTTACAGTGCCACAGCTTATTTTTCATTTTGTCAAAAAACTAAACAGCAGTTATTGCCTTTATTTTTTTTTTTTCCAAATGCTCCCATTTTATTAAAATCAAGTAATACCATGAGAAATTCTGAAGAAAAATTCAATGCTGAAACACGGATGAAAATAGGCTTAATATACTACCTCAGATAGGCTCGGAGTATGCATGCTCGAAACCAGCGCTGAATCTTGACAGCAGCTTTGTACTTTATTGCTCTGTCTTCATCTATAGCTCTGGAAATATAAAAGCAGTAACATTTCTCAGCATGGTAATGTAGAACCAAAGCAAAAATATTATTCTAAATATGTTTTATTGTTGCAGCTTGGGATCCTGTTCACCAGGTTTTTCACTTTTAATTCTACACAGTTCAGTGGTAGTGCAGAAAAATAAAATTTACATTAGTTGCATGGTAAGGTAAGAACAAATATTGCAGCTCATAGAGGATGTAAGTTTTGGGAGTGAGTGTTTCTTATTCCCACACAATACTTAGATACATGTCAGCATGTCACATGGACTTCTTCCATTATAGGTGAAACATCTGGATAGTGCTTTAATGAGAATTAGGCCTGATTTATAACAAAAATCATGTAACTGTATAAAATTGTGTATCTACAGGGTTTGTGACAAAGCTAAAAGTCATGTTAGGAAAATCATGAATCTAAAAGAGATTAAAGAAATACATTATTAGTCTGGAGGAGACTTCAGAGACTTCAAGGAAGAAATCATAAACTTTATGTGTTTTAATGCTGCGGGGTAGAACTCACCTATGAGATCACCTCTAGCATTTATTCATTTTTTGTTTGTTTCAAAATGTCGGTAACAGTGAAATCGTTGAACTTAAAATTAAATTTTAATTTTCATGGATTTTTATTCTTTCCCATTTTTATTAGGAACATACTCACAAAATTCTTTAATTAGTTAGACCTGACAAAAAATAAAGATTAGGTTGCTATTAGTTAGTTTTCTTAATTAGCTGATACTAGTTAGCTCTCCTAACAAAGTTGCATGTCAACATTAATTGCTTCAGTAAATACCAACAAGCTTATTTTTTATCTGATAAATTAGGATTATCCTCATTATATTTCTGAAAATAAAATGAATTACAGATTTACTACCAGAGATCAAGAAATATTAGCTCCACTCATTTTATATCATCTGGTGCAGCATGTGCTCTCAAATCAAATTAAATGGGCACAAATTTCACTGTCATCTGATGATCATCAGTCATTCTCTGTACCTGGAAGCTCTGGGAAACTGGCTTTTTTACCTAAAACCACAAAATGAATGGTTTTCTAAACTGGCTAGAGAGTTTTCCTGTTCCCTTCCTGTGCAGGTTCCCAGTCTTCACAGGAAGCAGACACCTCCAAATGCTTTTACTCAGAGGAAAATGATTTTGATTAAAAGGTTATGAGAGACATGGCCCTGGACAGGCAGCTACAATTACAGCCTGGAAATGAAGGGGATTTCACCTCAGCCGTGTCAGAGGTGGCAGCTCCAAACCCAGTCCATTTGGCAATGACAAGAGTCTTCTGGAAGAGCAGAAGCCTTCTCCCCTCTTACTCCCTGTTAGGTTTTTTATAGTTAGCATTCAGTCTTGCCTGGTCAGGATGGGATAGAAGCCCTTGTAAAGTTTATTGAAGCAGACCAACAAAAGAATGGTTTTTCTCACAGGACAGTTCTGCAAACACTTCTAGCTGCCCTTGCCAGCAGAAGCATTTTGAGGTGCAAGTTTCTCAAGCCCTTTCGATCAGATTGCACAGTTGTCACACTGCTTGAATTAAGTTCTTGAGAGTCACAGATACTCCTCAAAGGCTCTACTGATAGTTAAAAAGGCCTACTCAGGCACCTGACATACAGATATTACAGTAAATAAAAGTAGGCTCTTGAACGAGTAGAATGATAAAATTGTGTAACACTTAAGAGAATGAACTAATGGATCTTGCATATTCTAATCCTTGTGCTGAGGATATTTCTCAAAATGCAGGCTTATGGTATTCTTGCATTGTGGCATCACTGGGCAAGTTCTTCCCTAGAAAGGTGCTTTCCCTAAAAAGACAGTTTAGGACACCTCATACCTCTCACATAAACAAGAGTTCTGCATCAGGCACAACAGGAATGTTATTAAGATCAGAAAAATGTTTATTAGGAGTTGTTGCTGAGCTGGAGTCTTTGAATCCTCTCATTTGCATTCTCAGCTGCAAATCTGAATTTTCTGAAACTGATGGATCATAGCTCATTCTTGCAAGGGAAACAATTCATTTTTGAGAGCTCTGCCAAAAAACAAATCCCTAAACATCAAGCATGCTGCCCTCCAATGGATTTCCAAGTCTGGCTCAGACTGCTCTTTCTAACCTGAAATACGTGAAATACAAGCACAGTCTCCTGTCACTGATGTTTGTTTAGTGAACTGCTGTGTGTACAGCCACAAGAGTACAAGTGAAAGTTCAGGGAAAGAACAGAAAAACACAACACTTTACATGCAGGCAGGACTTGATCTCTGTAACTTTTACTGATGTTCAGGAGCTTTGTTATTCATGCTAATGATGTTGTAATTAGATTCAAAAATAAATGATTCATAAATTTGTGAAGAAAAAAATTACAACTATGCTAAACATGTTTGGGGTTTTCTTCTGTTTGAGTTTTTACATTACACATACAGCAACAATGCAGCTGAATAAAAGGATTTATAGGACAAACCTCTGCAACACTTAAGTAAGTCTTAAAACATTTCATTTCCTAAAATCTGGCCTGGGAAAAGTTGGCCACCACCATTTCAGGAGTCAGAAAACTCGGAAGCACAAACTGTCCCAATTGGTGAGGACAAGGGTAACAGACCTGACCTGATCTCTTTCAATTAACTTAAAAAACAAAACAAAACAAACAAAACAACAACAACAACAACAACAAAAACACAACCAAAGAAACCCCAAACAAACAAACAAACAAACAAACAAAGAAAAAACCCACAAAAAACCCGAAAAAAAACCCCAAAAACAAAACTTTGTCCTTGCAAGAGGACAAACGTCCAGGCACACAGATCTGAGTCACGAGCGCAGGGGCTCAGGGCTGGCGCGCCGCATCCCGGGGTCGCCACGAGGGACTAGAGGGGAATAACACCGCCGCTAGGGCGGGACAGAGGCGGGAGAGGGCAGAACTTGCGAGGCTCGGTGCGTTTCAGGAATTTCCAGAGGCGCCTTTACCCTCCCAATTAGCAGGGGGGCGGGGGGAGAGCGGGACATGCAGTATTTTCAGTGTTTAGACGGGCCCCTTAAAGACGCTGCGCTGCGGCCACCAGGTCTCCTCAGATCGCTCTGGCAATGTTTGGGAGCGCGGCGATGGGTTGGTGCTCTCGAGAGGGATTTTAAAGCGAAACAGTTTCACGGAATCACGTAAACATAGAACAAGGTCAAGTTGAAAGGGACAACGCACTGGGTCATCTGGTCCAACATCCCAGCTCAAGCAGGGTCATCCCAGAGCACGGGATTGTGTCCAGACAGTTCTTAAATATCTCCAGTGAGGTGAGCAAAACTCCACAGCCTCTTTGGGCAACCTGTTCTAGTGCTCTTCTTACCCATACTCAGATGGAATTTGCAGTGCATCCAGTTTCTACCCATTGCCTCTTGTCCTATTGCTTGAAACCACCGAGAAGAGCCTGGTCCATCCTCGTCATACCCTCCCTTCAGATACTTAGAGACACTGATGTCGTTCTTTCACTCGTCTCTTTTCGAGGCTGAACAGGGCCAGGTCCCTCAGCCTTTAGTCGTTAGAGGGATGCTCCAGTTCCTTAATTATCTTCATAGTCCTCCACCGGACTTTCTCCAGGAGCTCCATGTCTCCCTTGTACTGAGGAGCCCAGAAATGGGCACAGTTTCCAGGGGGGCTGTCGCCATCTCGTTGCCGGGGAACAGCGGAGACAGCCCCGGGCCAGCACAAGGCGGTGTATCCCACCCCACCACCGACACAGCCCAGGTACCTCTTCATAAGAAAATACTCCTCCCGGAGACCCGCCAGCCGCTCCTGAAGCCGGGCCAGGACGGCCATGCTCCCTCCCTCCTCCCGCCCTCACGACGCTGCCACCATGGCAACGGGACCGTCCCACTGCGCTGGGGCGCGGGGGTGTCGCTGCTCCCGGCGGCCGCGCAGCCAGGCACGGAGAGCGCTCCGGGGGCAGCGGGAGCTCCGCGGAGCTGTACCGAACCCGAGGCGGGGGTGCCGGAGGGGATGCGGCGCCCCTGGGCAGGGGCCGGGAGAGGAAGGGGAAGAGGTGAGGTGGTCGCGTCCGTCTTCCTCCGGTGCCGCGGCTGCTTCCGGGCTCTCATCATGGGGGACTGAGGAGCAGAGCCGGCCGCCCGCGCCCTCCCCGCCCGGCCCGAGCCCTCCCGCCCCCGGCCCCTGCCCGCCTCCCCTCGCCCAGTCTCTGCGAAGCGGCGCCAGCCTCCTCGGGGAGCGGCCGGGGGAGGCGCCGGGTTCATGTTCCGGGTCGCTGAACCTACCCCGACCCGAGCTCAGGCGGCGAGGAAGAGCTGGTAAGCCCGGGGGGAACACACGTGTCCGCCGCCCCTGGCCGAGCGCGGGGCCGCTGTCTGCAGGAGGGGATCCGAACATCGGCTCTGCGCCACGTGTGGGGCTTGGAAACGTGGGGGGCGAATGGTGACCCCGCTCCGGCCGGGCCTCCCCGCTGCTGCCCCTTACGCTGGGGGGAGTGTGATGGTGCCCGCCCCAGGCCCCCGGGAGACGAGGGGCTGGAGGTCTGAGAAGTGCCACTGTCGTGTCTCAGCGTCTGGACGCGTCTATAAGCGAGCAGTGGCCTGGAGAAAGAAACTTTCGCGCCTTGTTGAAAAAAGGACAGCGGACAAAAGATAAATCACAACTTTTGTCCCAAGCTTAGTTAGGTTTTCCTGTGTGTTTGGGTTTTTCTAGTAGTGGTAGGCTCTAAGGCCTAAAGCCCTTGCAGTGTGTGCAGGTGAGCATCCAGTGCGGTGTGTTTCCTGCTCTAAAGCTTTTCTGTTGCACTTCAAGAATCAACAAGTGCTTCTGTAGCCATTGAGCAGGGAAAGAATGGGTAGTTCTCCTGCAAAAAAGTTCATAGATTTACTGCTTCCTGTAATTCCATGTGCAATATGACCCCAAAGGCCATATTGCTTTTATTGTAGCACTGTAAGGAGGGAAAGCTGAGTAACAGAATAGAAAAGGTCTGTTTTGTTAGTAGACCTTGGAGATATAAAGACTGGTAGTGGAGAGACTTAACGGAAACAAGGTGTTCCAAGCATTCAGCTGGGAAGGCTATCATTTTCTTCCTGAAATGTTTGGTATCTTGTGATGTGTTTGGTATCAACTGGTGTGTGTAGCTTCTCACTCGTTTCGCTTATTAATGGAAGCAAGGAGGATTGTGATGGGGTTTTGTTTGTGGGTGTTTTTTCAAATGTTGATAAACATCTTTTAGAGGCTATGTTACATATACAGATGCCTGCAGGTTCATTTCCCAGATCTGAAATATATTTCCTTTCATCTTTTTCTTTGTTATTTTTCTGGGGATGGGTACAAAGGGGAACAAAAGTATTTAGCCCTTCGTTTTCTTACAGAGAAAACTCCGTTTCTCCTTCACTTTTGCTGATACCACCAATTTTTCTCCACTGTGGGTATTTTTTCTCTACGTTTTCCTAAATGAGAAAACTTTCAAAGAGAGATTTTATTTGCCCAGCTGATAATTATTTGCTAGAACAAGTTTTCCAGTGTTACTAGGCATCCAAATTTGCCTGGTGTAAATATAACTAAACTTCTGTTTGTGTAATTCAGAATGTTTCAGATAATGAGGTATACTCCCATGGCACAAGTATTTTTATTTGAGTACTAGTGCGGCATACAGTTGAAACATTGCCTAAGACATTCCAAACGTGTATCTGTGTTCTGGGAAAGTCTTCACTGTTTATTTGACCTGTCATTTGTCTTTAAATTTCAGTATTTTGTGTCCACATAAAGTAATTTAATTCCAGAGGCTTTTAGAGTAGCCTTCAGCAGCGTGAGATATAGGCATATTTTTCTGTAATTGTCATCAGACAGTAATGATTTTGCTTATGCAAGGGCACTGCTCAGAGGAATTCAGTACAGAGGAAAATATCAAAATGTTTTCCATTACAAATCTGACCACTCCTCAGAGCTGCTCTCTTATTCTTCTACATAAGTTATTTCAGCAGCTGTCTTAAAGGATGCCCATTTGAGTGGGATGCAGGAGAACACTTTTTACGGTGTCTAATACTTGGTGCAGAAAATTAAGAACTTGTGCTTTCTAAAAACATTAAGATCCTAAAGAGGTGAGTAAGATCAGAGTAAAATTTTTCACTTTGGGTAGTAAAGCTCCTCCAAAGCTGAATGTTTTTCATTTAAATTGTGAATTCATGTGGCAATATAAGAATAGTTTGCAGTTGGATACTTGCTGGGCACTCTGATTCTTTTGATAATGACTGTGGTGCTTTAGTGTGTACCATGATTTGACAGTTCCTGTAATTCTGCACCTTGGCGATTAATTAACGAATCATACTTCTGAAAAGGGCAAGCATATCAGTAAATGGCAGCAATGGGATTGCAAGAATTGCTCCCTCTCATGATAAATTGCTCCAAATCTCACTTCTGGCTGACCAATTCATTTGTGCTAGAGCCTTGTTAAACATAGTTCATGTCAGCATCTTTCTGACTGTGTGCCATTGCTCTGTACTGAACACTTTTTCACTGTTAAATATGAATAGACTGATAGTATTTATTGTTGTGCCTTCTTAGATAAGCAGGAGTTTTAGAAAAGTCAGATGTACTTACTGCAAGTTAGCCTGGTCCTAATTTTTAGGGGGATCAGCAGTATAATAGGTGTGATAAAATTACATCATTCCTGAAATACATTTTTGTTGTATAGGACAGAATAACAGAAATGGTCAGGCTGAAAGGAACCACAGTGAGTCATCTGGTCCAGCCTCCCTGCTCAAGCTGGGTCATCCCAGAGCACATGGCACAGGATTGCATCCAGATGATTCTTGACTATCCCCAGGGAAGGACACTCCACAACCTCTCTTTACAGCCTGTTCCAGTGCTTGGTCACCTGCCCAGTCAGGAAGTTCTTCCACATGTCAGGAAAATCCACAAACACGAGAGGTTTAAGTCCAAAAAGGAGACAGAGGAGCCCTGCATCTTTATTCAAACAGAGGCAGAGAGCCCACCAGGGCACGCACCCGTGGGGTTTTCTCTCTCGAGGTTTCGGAGGGCGCAGCCTCCTTTTATCCCAAACTCCCGGCCGCATGTTGTCCTCTTCCTTTCCCCACTGGCTGAGGTACAGGGAAGGTACAGCCTTCCCAAACTGCCTACCACATATTCCCACCTTGAACCTCCTATTTTACCCCAAAATTCCGAAGTTCAGGCTTGTGCAGACCCTTGTGTTTCAGGAGCCAGGCTGTGTGGGCTCTGCAACAAACTTGCTGTCCAGAGTTAGTAGAGACATTAGGACCCATTTCAGAGACATTAACACCCATATCTTCACCTATCAAATTGTTTGTAAAGACATTTGCTGTCCTCTCACTCATATTCAGATGGAACTTCCTGTGCATCAGTTTCTGCCCAGTGCCTCCTGTCCTATTGTGTGGGCCCATCAACGAGAACCTGACTCCATCCTCTTGGCACCTTCGCTTCGGATACTGACAGACACTGGTGAGGTCCCCTCTCAGTCATCTCTTCTTGAGGCTGAACAGGCCCAGCTCCCTCAGCCTTTCCTCAGAAGGGAGAAGCTCCAGTCCCTTAATCACCTTCATAGCCCTCCATTGGACCCTCTCCATGTCTATCATGGATGAGGAGGCCAGAGCTGAACACAGCATTCCAGGCCTTACTAGGGCTGAGTGGTGGGTCAGGATCACCTCCCTTGACCTGCTGGCAATGCTCTTCCTAAGGCACCCCAAGATATACCTTTGGACTTCTTGGTCACAAGGCCACTGTTGGCTCAGGGACAGCTTGTTATCCACCAGGACCCCCAGGTCCCTCTCGGCAGAGCTGCTTTCGAGCCCGTCAGACCTGAGCCTGCGCTGGTGCACAAGTGTAAGGAAGCTCCAGAAGTTGACCAAAGAAGTTTCTCAAATACAGAGTTGTTTCCAAGAATTAATGTATAATGTGTGATTGGAGGAGTAAAATGTTAATAGTAAATATATGCATTCAAATATATAGGAGCTGCATATTTGATATTGAAAAAGTTTGTGGACATTTCCAGAAAATGTAGTAACCTGCTACACTTTAATTGAGGAACAGTCACTTCCATAAATTTTCTTTTTTTTTCCAAAGTTCACCTGTACTTTTATTATTTTGTGAAATGTCTTTACATACATAACAAATTACAAAAAAGGGGAGTTGGCATACCTTGAAGGTGAAAAATAGCCTGGGATCTGGGTGTTGGTTTTTTCTTTTCGTGTATAGATGTGCTCCAGCATAGTATCCTGGTTTATCTCAAGCGTCCTCATCTTTTATAAGTTTGCTATCTCATAGGATAGTAAAAACTGCTTAATTTCTGTAACTGTCTGTTCTGGTACTGTCAACATTTTTAAATTTTACAGTATGAAAATTACATTTGCATTAAGTTTCTTTCGTCAGGTCAGATTTACTTTGAATGTGTTGTCAATGTGTTGGCTCTTAGTCTTTGCAGGAATGAGGATCCTCAGAAGTTGGAAAGTATGGAGCTTTTTTGGTAGGTAGTTGTTATGCCCTGCAGTGATGGTTGATATGGGATGGAAGGGGTGGCTTGTGGTGTAGCTTTGCACACCTGGCTGTCCAGTAGATAGTGACTAAGGACATAAATAGGTGTGGGTGCTTTGTCCATCTCTTAGTGATGGCTTTTTAATGACGGGATTTTAAATAGTCCAGGCACAATTTCTGATCGTAGAAATGTTAAGCTTGCAAAGACCTCTGAGGCAGAGTCTAACTGTTATCCCAGCACTGCCACATTCACCAGTTCACCACTAAACCGTGTCCCCAGGTGCCACGTCCACACACAGGTTTTTTTTGAACACTTTCACCAGTGCTTCCACCACTTCCTTGGGCAGTTTGGTTCAATACCTGACTATTCTTTCAGTGAAGAAATTTTTCCTAATGTCTAATCTAAACCTCCCCTGGTACCGTTTGAGGCCGTTTCCTCTTGTCTTGTTACGTGGGAGAAGGGAAATAGAAGCTTCTATGTAACAGCGGTTTATCAGTGATTCCTAATCGACGTCATCTCTTGTTAGCTTTTTAAAAGCTGTAACTTAATTGTGTTGCGTTGTTTTGCTTCCCCCTTTGTGTGTCCCAAGAACCATGATAGCTCTCTTTTTTTGAATCTGTAAATTCTTTAAGCAAGGCAGTGAGATTTATCACATGCTGCTCTCTCCCAAATACTTGTACTTTTTCAATCCAAATTTTAGTCACATTCATTAATAAAGCAGAGATCTCTCAACTAGTGTTTCTAAGGCTTTGTGGAAATTACTTCTGAGGTGGAGAAATGGGATTCAAATTAGTACCTGTCTGAAGATAAAGGTAAACTCTGAGTACAGCTGTCTTATGAGACATCAGAGAATCCATATAGGAAAAGATGATAGGAAGTCAAGTTTTGTAATCTCAGTGTTGAAGGAACTATTTGATTTTTCTTGTGCTTTTAGCTTGTGATCAAGGTGGGTTGTGAAAGAAGCAAAACTTGTGGTTCTTTTCAGAACTGATGAGGCACAGTTGCAGCATAAATTTAGCTGCAAGAAACCCCAGTCCTATTTAACAGGAAAAGGTATAGAACTAGAAAGTAAATGTAAATGCAGCTTTTGGTTTGGCAAGAGATAATGCCTCTCCTTTAAG
This sequence comes from Rhipidura dahli, assembly GCA_013399225.1. Taxonomy (NCBI): domain Eukaryota; kingdom Metazoa; phylum Chordata; class Aves; order Passeriformes; family Rhipiduridae; genus Rhipidura; species Rhipidura dahli. The sequence continues at coordinate 1,120,072 of VXAC01008317.1, read as the reverse complement.
GGCTGTGCAACTAAATTAACTTTCCCATTGGTGTGTGTTTGTTAAATATTTTGTGAGCAATCAGAGCTCTACATTGTTATGTGCTTTAGGTGAGAGGTGAACACAAATGATACTTAATTTTCACTGAAAAAGTGAGTGCCCATAATTGCCATTAGGATTTTCAATTTGAAGATAGATGCTGAACAGAAGCTTGTGATATGTTTTGGAGCAGGTGAAAGCAGTTATGGTGTTTCCTGCAAACAGGAGTTTCATGGTCTGTTCTGGTAAGGGTTAGAGAGGAAATGGGTCAGCCTTTGGTGAACTACATTAAAATTGCTCCAGATGAATGTAAAGGTCATTGTAGGCAAAGTAGATTTTCTTGTAGTAAAGTAGGATCCTCTCCTAGTGAGGACATTACAGTTTATTGCTGGCTGTGGGCTGTTGCTGTAACAGCATTTTTATAGCCTTATGTGAGTCGTGCTAAACTGTGGCTCATCTTAATATTTTATATACCTCAATATGTTGTTCTACATTCATTGTTACAACCTTTGAAATTTCTTACCTTACTGAGCACCACTGATACTCACTGGCAATGTCCTTAATACTTCTTGGAGTTATTTTTCAGCTTGTTTCAAATGCAAATATTTTTGTTACAGTACCATCTGCAGCGATGATTAAAATTGCTTCATAGGTTTGGAATACAAATTTGGCAGCTGGTTGTAAACAATAGAAAGTTTCAAAACTGAGTTTGTCTGATAAATAATGCTATAATAGAAATATGCTCCCGAATTTTGAAGATAAAACAGTTAATCTGAAATCTGTCTGACTGCTGCTGCCTTTGGCTTTTTCTTCTTCAATTATAGCAGGTGAAATGAGAGCACCAATAAAATTAAGCAAAAGAGATTTTTTGGGTTTTCAAGAGAATGAGTTTTTATCTGGACCACTGGCATATTGAAAGTGCAGTGTGAATAGAAAGCTGAAGTAGTTTGTGTTTGCGTTCTCACTCTATTGCAAAGGAGCTTGTACTGTCTCAAACTGATCAAGTAATTCTCGTAATCATCCTAAGGAAACACGTTGAAATAATTAAAATATTAATTTGTCTGATCTGCATAGGAGGTGATGCAGTTATGATACAGGTATATTATACTTTGGACCATGGCTGCAATTTTTAGGGTAAATAAGGTCACTGCCCTGTACAAATCTTAATTCAGGAGTTGCAATGAAGAGACTTGATATTCAGTAGAAAAGATGAATTGCAGGAGTTCAGTCTGCTGGAAATTAAGTCCCTTTACTGGTCAGAGTCTTTTAAGAATCTTGTTATCCCTTTACTTCAAAAACACTTGAGAGTGTTCACTTTTCTTGAGTTTCATCTTATGATACGGCACCATCTGTATTGCAGTATTTCGGGAGGAATTCAGGGCAAGTTTCATTCAGGTATAAAAATCAGAGCTGGATATATTTTGTTTGATCTTGAAGTATTTTGTGGAACTAAAGCAATTTTTCCACCGTACTTGTGCCATTATCTGGAGTAAATTGGTATGTCCACTCTAGGAGCTACATTGATTTTAGTGATAAAGTTACCCATACAGATTAGGGATACGGAATTGAAGGAATTAATCATAACCTGTGGTGCAAGGCTTTAGTGTCCCTGTCTTCTCTTTCCCTTTTGTTTTGTGTTGCAGGGTCACTAAGAGAGTGGGCTGCAAGAGATTTATATAAGCCAGTTCATATGCTGGCAGGTTAGCAGAGATCTGTTCATTTGGAAAGCTAAATCTGGGTTTAAGCCTACAAGTTCACGATCTGTTGCACCTCCAGTTCTATCAGTTTGCCATAGATGCAAAAGTTTGTGGCAGGAAGGGCTGGACAGGTGTTTGGGGGAATTGATGTCTCAAATTAACCCAAATGTGCTGCAGTTAGTATGTTCAAGTGTTATGGCTTCTGTTAAACTAGTGCAGAAGAGCCTCCTTAAACCTCAAGGGCATCTCATTTCTGATACATGCACCTCTGGGGATACCTGTCCTCATGGGGGTTTAACAGGAAGGCTGAAGGGGCGAGTGCCCTCCCCAGTGCAGCTATAGCCATGGAGAACCATGGGCTAATGCATCTATTTAAGCACCTTGTGTACCAAATGGATTATGGAGAAAGTGTAGCACTCTTCAGAGCTGTCTCACCATTTTCATGATATAATTCTGCTGTACTAAGAACCAAAGACATCACTGATGGAGTAATACGACTAGAGGTTACATCAGGACAGAAAAAGAGGTATGGGAAATAAATGCAAGTGACACAGCAGTTTCAGGAATTCAGAATTAAGCTTATGTTTGTATCACTTTCTGTGCTTTTATTGTTCTTGCAATTGAAATGTTTAATGTAAGTATTTCTGAAAATGGTTTAAAAAGAGCTTATATAACTTCTTTAGGTAAAATATTTCATGAGCAGCTTGGATTTCTTCTTAAACATGTTCTTCAGTTCCCCATTAATATTTAAGACTTCCCATTCAGCCATAACCATTAAGTACCTTTGACGTTGGAGTTTGTGCTAAGTGGCAGACGGAAGCTGCCTGTGATCTGTCTAGGTTTCCTCCACATCTACAGTACCACTGAGTATGTGTAGAAAACTTGTTATTATGGGTTCCTCCAGCCATTTATATTGTAAAACAAAGTGAAGAGTCTTGCTTTTGAATGTCCTCTACATAATTTGCTGAATGTACAATGTCTTCCATATGTATCAGTTAGTGTGATGTAGTGGCAAGCATGAAAATCATTCTTCGCTTTACCTCAAAGAAAGGGGTCCTCTGATGTTTTGATGTGAGAGTCTGATTGCTGTGTTTATAGAGAAGGTTCACAGCCTTCTGAGAAGGATTAGAGTTCAACAGCAATGATTTAACATTTTTGTAATTACATTCATGTAATGCATGGGTGAATTTACTGAAGCGTACTGAGTTAAAGGCATGCTAAATGCTAGTGAAATTTCAAGAGGAAGGAGCAAAACATTTAAAAGGGTAAGTCCTTAATCTGACACTGTGTTTAGAGATTTTTTTCCTTATGCAAGCATGGGATTCTATGGATGCAAGTACCTACATATGATAGGAAGCTTTGCATTTAATACTTTAGAATTATCTGTAGCTGGGTATTCTCTCAACCTAATATAACTTAATATAATTTTCCTTAAAAATATTTTATCATAATGAAAGTCTTAAGCAGAACCCCTTAATGTGGAATCCCTGACAGTCATACAAGTGTGGTGAGATTAATTAAAACCTAACAATAACAGGTGAGACCAGAAACAAATGGAGAAACCCCCCACCTGCCTCTTTCCAAGACGGAAGTTTGGGAAGATACCTTTTAAAAGGAACTTATGTTGATGAGTTGCAAATTGCGTAGGACTGGTTGGCAAGGTTTTGTCTCTTGGCAGAAATAGTCAATGTCCATCCTATAAAGATTATTCTACCTTGCCTAAAGTGACTAAAATGATTTTGCCAAATAAAGTTGTTGTAGTTTATGCTTAACACTTCTAATTAACTTGTTGTCTTCTTGTGTGGTTTTATTTCCTTTGAAATCTATAGGCATTTCAGTAGGACTATGGAGGAGCTGGTTCATGATCTGGTCTCGGCACTGGAAGAAAGTTCAGAGCAAGCCAGAGGAGGTTTTGCTGATACTGGAGATCATTCTCGAAGCGTGTCTTGTCTTCTAAAGAGACAGGCGAGGAAAAGGAGGGGACGGAAAAGACGTTCCTTCACCACTCATCATCCCTGGGAGACCGGTCACTGCCTGAGTGAAGGTTCCGATTCCAGTTTAGAGGAATCAAACAAAGACTACAGGGAGAATCATGCTACTAAAAAAGACCATAGTGATTCTGATGACCAGCTGTTGGTTGCTAAGCGTAGGCCTTCCTCAAACTTAAATAACATTAGAGGCAAAAGACCTCTGTGGCACGAGCCAGATTTGGCTGTGGACAGTTTGGGAAACAGAACTTTGCGCCGCAGAAGAAAGGTAAAACGCATGGCAATAGATCTGCCATCAGAAGTCTCTAATGCACTGACAATAACTCAGCAGCAGGATAACAGCAGAGATCAAGAAATGGACAATAACAATAAATCATACCAACACCAAGAGTTTTCCAAGAGCAAAGTGAAAAAAAGAAAAGTATCTGCAGCTCGACAGGGACCAGAAATCTTGGATGAAGGAGTGGTTATAGAAAATGAAGAAGTGAATCAAGCGAATAAGGACAAAATGGAATATGAGGAGCAAAAAGGCTCAGATGAGAACATGAGTGACAGGTTACTCTTTCTTTTCCTTTTTACAGAAACTTTGCATAATATTTTTTGCTTTTATTACTGTTGCTTGTATTGGGAATCTTTGGATTTTTTGTTAATTCCAGAGTTAAAATTCTATCATCAATAGTATCTGTTTTAATAAATTACTCTTAATTTTTTTGCATCTACTATTTTTTATATATTAGTTGCTCAGGTTAAGGAATTCCCTGTAGAGTGATGTAGCAGAGGAATAACCAAGAAAACAGTTTAGTGAAATAGTACGTTCTAATTATTTCAAGATTAAGAATAACAAAATATGCATATGAATGACATGGGTTTTTCTGGGTATTTCAACTGGTAACAGTTCTTAGACAAGATTTTAGTGTTTTTCCAATTTCTAGACATTGGTGCTTTGATTGTTATCTCTATTCATCAGAAAGGTTGTCAATGTTTAGAGTCACCATTTAGACAGTATGTTCTGATGTGTCATAGGCATAAAAAGTCTGCAGGTTGCCAAGGATATACATCATTTACGAAATGCAAAAACCAATTTACAGTTCAGAAACACCTGAGCTTACCATTAGAAAAATGGAGGAATGATGACCCTTTGGCAGTACACCTCATCCATCCATTCCAGACAGCAGTCATACTACAGTGGTAATTGTTTCCAAAGTACTATTTTGACAACACAGTAAGGTGTAAGTCATTTTTCCACCATACACAGGGGATGCTAACTGCAGAGCCTGGTAAGCCTGGTCTGTTTATTCCATATGCCAGGTTCGGAATGCAGAAGTGTCAGCAAGACAGACATGTTAACAGATATAATCTTGATCAATTCTTTGACAACACTGTGTCCCTGGATTTTTGTAGGCATGTTATCTATAAACTGTTAAGCCTTTTCCTTACTGGACAGGTAGAATCGAGATGCAGAGAGTGGTTTTGACCAGAGCATTTTAGATAGGTACTGTAATAACAGCAGTGTTGGTAAGGTACTAACTCCAGTTATAGTCAGAAAAGTCCTAAGTCTCTTTGTTACATACCATCTCTGTCCCCGTTGTTCACTTTTTTTTGTGAACAAAAAGCAGCTGAAAGAGCTGAATAAATCCCAAGCCTTAAACATTTTTCCTTACATCTACTAGAGCAGAACTCATCCTTCAGGGCAGCCAGTGTAACTTTGGACGTCTCCCTTTGACATGCAAGTCAGGAGTCTGTGCTGTCAGGAAGCCTTTAGAAAACTTCTCTCTTCTTTGATGATACTTGGAGTCTTTTCCTCCAAGTTTGGGCCCTAAGGAGAAATGTTTAAAGTTTTCCTTCATACTAGGAACCATTGCATAATTTTCCATATCTGCAAATCTTATGCATATCTGCATATCTTTCCATAGTCTTGTTGCATTTTTTATTCATTGAAGACTTTCTGTTATGCTACAAGAGTAACAGCTCTTCAACTCAAAAAATTCTGTAGCTGATTTTTAGATGGACAAAAGAGTGATCAGGAAGAATAATCTCTTGTAGATTCTCAGAACTGAGCAACTCTCGAGTCAGTCTGAATCTTTTCACAAAAGAAACATTGTTTTAAAAGTTGATCTTCCTCTTCAAAATGCTTGATTTTTTTTACCCCCAAATGCTGCAGTTGCTGAAGTCATACTCCAAATGCTTGTCTATGGCCCCAGTACGTGGTTTTTAAAACCATTCTCATCTTTGTAGGGTTTTCTGCTTATGCACATAGAGTAGAGTGATGGTCTGTTATTCTACTGAATTTCTTTCAGTGGTCAGCAGTACCAAAAAGCTTCGAAAATTAGAAAACTTGCATTTCATAGTGTGATTAGAAATCTGCCATAGCTAAGCCTCTCAGGTGGTTGTGTATCAGAATATTTTGTATGTGCATAATTTTAACTGGTTTTAATGTAACTTTAATGCAATAGTGCCTTTATCGGAGATAGAAGCTAGAAGAATTTGAAAGAACCAGCAAACTCTTCTTAAGAGTATGTTCTGAGAGTGAAAGCTGAGATTTTAAAAGGTAACATGAGATTGCACAAGATACAAAGAACTAACAAAGCATCTTGGATCACACTTGCACTTCAGCAACACTTGCTGGAAGAGGAAGAATAAAAAGTGTACGAAGTTGCTTTTGTTTTGTATGCAATGATGTGTGCGTAGTATTCAGTGCAATAGTTCAATAGTTCTTAAAAAAAGGACTAGATTTTTAGAAGTTTGGTTTTATAAAAACAAAACCAAGCTGGTAGTTTTTAATGGGAGTTAAATTGCTTGGCTCTAAAACCAGTCAGAAGTTTTCAGTGTATACATGATATTATTTGAAAATAAAATGTTTTTGAAGTGCACGTTAAAAATGTAAAGTGATGCTTTTTTTGCAGTCTTATCTCTGTGTATGTGTTCAAACACCAAACAAAGCAATAATCAGGTTTTAATTGCATGAGTTGGAAGTAAGAGGAGGAATCTCCAAATTCTTGGAATTTCAGCATCTAAATGATCCCAAAGATGAATTTCTGGGAGGATTGTTTTAAACACTGGAAATAAGATTTTTGTGATCAGAGCTTATCCATCCTTATCCTCAATGCTCAGCTGTTGGCCAGTTTCAGCCAAATTCAGCAGTGTGTGGTGGTCTGGGTGTTACTTAATTCCCACAAGCTTTGACACTTGTTTGTGTTTGAAGTGACTAAAGAGAGGTGAAATCTCAATTGCCTGGTTTGAAAGAGAAGCAGCAGTGAAGCTCGGCAACAGCACCCACTGACCTGTGGCCAGGGGAAAAACAGGAGCTGGTCGGTTCCTGGGAACAGCACAAAGCTCCCATGTCTTGTATAAAACCAAGGACCAGACAGCTTCTTAGTCATAGGAACTGTGAATGACAAGTATTTCTTCTTTCTTTCCATAAGTGTAGAAATAAAACTGTGAAAGGTTTTTTGGATAGCTTAGCTGTTCCTTCCAAATTTTTGCTTGTACACACTATTTGACAGGACTGAAAAGAGTCTCTGGCTTTTTTCTTTGTCATGGAAGTCTTGCTGGGAGCGGAATTCTCATTACACAGCAAAGGAATTAGCAGTATGCACTGCAAAATTATATTAAATCTGGAAATAAATTCCATCATAACAGCTTTCTTGTACTTATATATTAATGTATTAATTTCAGACGTTTTGAATTTATTCAGTGAAATGACTACCGTGTCACAATTATCTTGACTGTAATCCCTGCTGTATGTGACTGTGGCCTGAGGAGAGTGAATCCTGTGGCTGCTATGGATATGCCAGTGTTGGTTTGAATTTTTAATTTTTAAATTTTTTGAAAAACTTTAAGTGGTTATGTTTTTGTGTTCTGACTAGTCCTTCCATGAGAATTATTTCACAATTGAAATATCTTACTTAAAAATGGGAAGGAGTCTGTTCTCAAAATTGGAAATTTTGGTAGGGAAAGTGGCTGAAATATCAGGGTTAAAAGGATTTCCTGACTTTAAAACACACAATTAAATAATAAATGGCCAAGAAGAATCAGTGAAGAAGGGATTTTTTTCCTTTGAAATCGATGATGTAAAATTGTGCACAATGAACTCTTAGGACAGTGAATCCATCTGTGTTATAATTAAAGTGAGGGTGGGATGCTTGCTGAAAGAGAATTACTGGGGCTTGCAACATTAGAAAGTTCAAGCCTTGGTCTCCCTCACGAAAGATGGTTCCATTCTCATTGCATGCACATCACCTTTCTGCTGCTTAGGGCAACTGTGCAAGTGCCTACGTCTGTTCTGCTTGTATTATGTATAAGAGATAGGGTAAGTGTTGCTTATGGATCAAGCCTAAGGTAAGCAAAAGATAAACCTTGGATAAACATAAGATACAGCAAAAATTAAGAGAACTTAATCTTCAAAGACTGAGCTGTGTCTATATATATATATATATATATATTTTAAAAAACCCTATCTCTGCTTTGTGTCACCTGCTACCATACTGTGTTTCAAATCCTGTTGGGATACCTCCCAAAGGAAGATACTAAAAACATATATATGTTTATAATTAAATAGGAATTAGGCATATTTTATGTAATTCATATATTCATATCAGTAATTAATAAATTAATATATTAAAAAAAGCCAGGACTTTTGTGAGAAATTAGAATTTAAAAGGAAATAATTTTCTTAAGTTTACTAGTTTACAATTAAAATAATTTCTTATTAAAAAAATAAAAAATAATTGAAACTAGTTGATATCAAGTATAGGGCAGCATGCAAATTATAATATCAATAAGTATACAAAGGTAAGCAGACCTAAAGTTCTTGTGAGTGGTGCATATGGCACATCAAGAGTAGCTATAGTATTTATAGTCCTTTCACGTGAAACTCAACAAACTGTGATCTGTGTTATTAAAAGACCAGTCTGATTTACTGTTTAGGGACATGGATTATTGTAACAATGTGCATGCAGCAAAGAGCTAAATACCTACTCATGACTTTGAATTTAGATATGTGGGTGCATGTTGTATACACACATTCTAATTTTAAGGCCAAACTGCATAGAAAAGTAAACTGTACCTTGCTTTTTTTGTTGTTGATATTACAATCAGGAATCATACTTATTTTCTTCAGGGTGACGTTTATTTTGATTTAACTGGCTACCTTTGTTATAAACTTTTTTTTGTTCTCCCCGAGTAGTGTGTCATGAAATCTTAAGCAGTGTCTTTACCTGAATATTTGCAAATGATGTTCAGAAAGGTAATTTGATTTTCAGACTCTTATATTTCATGTGCTGAAGGAAGGCTTAGGCTGCTTTTGATTGAGACTTTTCCTATTTTATTGAGCAGTGGTGTTCCAGGATCAAGCTGAATTGCACAGCGTAAGAAGGGAGCAGTGAACATTTGATGGAAGCAGATAATAAAATGCATCAATTGTGTCAGCACCTCGTTGCAGTCACATCTGGCTTACTGTCAGGGTACCATTAGATTCCCATGGTTTTATGTGCCAAAAATAATATGGTTTGTAGTTAATGGAACTGGGATATTTGCAGTTTGATTAAAAAAAATCATCCTATTTTCTCTCCGATCTCTGTTGGGCTTAAGTTCAATCTGAGCACAGCCTTGTCTCCTTAAAATTTTACGACTGAAAGATCAATTGTTCTTTTGATCTGTTTCTTTCTTTCTCTTATTACAGTGAATCCAGCAGTCTGAGCAGCAGTGATGCTGGTTTGTTTACCAATGATGAGGGAAGACAAGGTATTGAAACAATCTTTCCCTTCTCCACCCCTCAAACCACATCAATTGAAATTCTGTAAGCGTTACACATTATTTCATAGGTTAATTACTGTATTTCAGTTGCTATTACTGTTTTAATGAGTAGAATTATAGCTTGCTTTCTGTTGGTTTTTTTTTTTAATGCTATCAGAGGGTGTCTTCAATGCATGACTTAGTCAAAAGCTGTATTGAGAAGCAGCCTCTGTAATATGATAAAGTTACTTGAGCATCTCCTAAAAGTCATCTATATTAAGTTGTAATTCCTCAGTTCTTTCAATTTTCTGACAGGAATCTGATTGTAGTACTGGCTCTCACACTGTTCTTGAGGTGGCTTTTTTCTTTCTTTTCCAAATTGATAGGGCAGGATTTTATAGTTCTTTTTCACTCGGTAGTTTGTTTGAAAAGTAATTTCAAACAAACTACTTTTTCTGCAGTCTAAGACTGGGATTAGAGCTGTTTAGAATGTCCCCTCTGAAAAAAATTTTTTAATCTGAAATGCAGTGAAGACTGAAAGTTTTCCTTGAGTGTGCATAATGTTCTCACGTGGTTTTAGGTGATAAAACTATTGGAGATGGAAGTAAAATGTTGGTGTTTTTATCAGCTTTAGTCTTCATTGCAACACATTTACACATTATGCTATGATGGTGTAGGAACTTGCTGTCTTTGAGACAGCAAAAATGAGACAAAAATAGTCTCTTAAGTATTTTAAGACTTGCTTTTCTGTTGGAAATTTCAAGTTAATGGTATTTAAAATATTTTCTTGGACAGTTTGGCAATGGCTGCTGAGTGAGTGCGATAAAACAAATCCTGACCCATTCCACAAATCTAGGTTAAAGGAATGTTTGAGTTTTTTTCTTTTCTTTAATATCTAATTCAGTCTGTTTTGGGGGGGTTTGTCTTCAGTGGGGGGAGCATTTTTCCTGTTTAAAGCAGTAGTGTTACCTTCCTTGTTCAATGGTAGCTACACAAATTGTACCTCCCAGTCTGAGTATCTGTTTCCAGTTGTGCTAACTCACGTTTTTTTAAGAGTTTAGATTCTCTTTGACAGTTTAGATTGATCTTTTAAGTTCAGTGCATCAATGCATTAAGTCTTTAAGTATAAGTTGGGTCAGAAAGCTTGGCTTTTACTTCCCTATTGGAATTTCTCTTTTGCCATGGCATTTTTAACGCATTTGTCCTCTATATTTATATGTAAGATGATCTATCACACTTCCTAATTGCATATGTTTTTCCAGTACCTTCTGATCTATCTCTATCAATATTTCTGTCCTTAAATCCTGAACCGCATTTTTTTAATCTTTGAATAATATGACTGAAAACATCTCAGTTGCTTTCTGATTTTCTTATATATTTTGTGTGAAGAGAAAACAATGGTGGATCAGTGACCAACTGTGTTTTTTCACTGGTGTGGTGTTACCTTTTTTAGTGTTGGTTCTGTACTTTAAAGTTGTAGTTCTTATTTTTGTCTGTTTGATTTTTGAATCTTGTTTCAGTTTGCAATTTTCAAGCAAAAAGAGAGCATTAGACCTGAAATATTATTCTGAAACATAAATAAAAAGAACAACAATAATTAAACCTGAAAAGGGTATTGGCATGGCAAAACATTATTTTTTCAATCTCTCCTTTGAAATAATAATTTTGTGGGTATGATCAGAAACCATTAGCTTCATTTGGGAACTCAGACACTTTTAAATCTGCATTATAGCTTTGGTTTTGTGAGACTTTTCCATGAAAGTACTATCAGAGATCCTACTTCCAAACCAAAATTGTTGATTTTCTAATTATGCTTATTCCCCCCAATAGTAAATACTAGTAATTTCTACTCTCCTTAAGTAAGGTGAGGTTATTTTTTCTCTGTGAGTTAATTTGTAGCTGAACTGAAACACATACAAAATTTACAAGAATGAAGGAAGGAGAAAGTCATTCTAATAAAAGCAAAGGAATTAGGTGAGATAAAGCTGAAAGAGAATGGGATGAAAATGTATTAAGTGAAGAAATGGTTGGTTTTGTTTTCTGGTTATAAAGCTAGGCTCTAATTCCTTTCTTACCAGTGTCCCTTCTCCAGGATATATTTATGTATCTATATCTATCTATATGTTCAGAGCAGCGTCTTGACCTCATTTGTAGTTCAGATTTTCTGCACTTCTGACTTCAGGTTTCTGCTAAGTCAAGTGGTGAACCAGAGATTGATTAATGTTGCCTGGTGCAATACTTGGTTTAAATGATGTGCCTGCCATCACTTAGAAGTTTGGGTAGCAGAGGACAAGAGGTTCCTGTTCTCTGAGCAAAATTTATTCTTTATGTGTTTCTGAGATTAAGAACCACGTCTCATTTATTGCAGAGAAGTGGTCTTTATAATACTGTAATTAGTTCCCAAAGCGTAGTCATCCTATGAGACAGACATTCTAGACAGGAAGATAACTAAAGCAGGAGTTTCTTGGAGCATTTGGTCAGTCAATGAAATAGTTGAGTATTTAGTTATGAACTTTGCAGTGCCTGGCCTTGTGACCTTTAATGTTCTCCAAATTTTTTTCAGAAAGGATATGGAAATAAATTCCTTTATAGTATGTATTCTCCTGTGGACAGACTTTCAGAAGAGTTTCAGGTTTTATAATTTGATTCAAGAAAGCCAGGTGTAGCTTTAGCTGGTGTAGGGCTATATACATTTTAATTCTTATCAATTGCTGTGATAAGAGAAAATTGTTGAAACGTGAAAATCCTCTGTTCAACTTCTAATATATGCTGTGCCATCTAACATTTTTTAAAACTTCTTTACTCTTTTCCTTTCTCTGTTCCAGTCTTATGGCTTTTTTATTGTTTGATTTCTTTGGTTCCCATGAAGTCCTCATCTGAGCTCAGCCTCATTTGCCCTCCTTTTCAGAGTTATCCACATGCTTACATTAGGTCATGTGAGAGGCCACCAGCAGGTCTCTGGCTGTGCTGTGTCCCAACTGTGGTAGTTCCTTCTGGCAGAAGTAATTTGGGCTCAGTGTTGGCTGGCCCAATGTGGCAAATGTTTTTATTCTGTGAAACATGGCATACCCCAAAGAATTAGTCAGCAAAGGCTTAAAGATCATGGAAAATGTTTAGTGAAGGTACTGTCAAGGTAAAAGGTAGCTGCTGAATTATTAACAAACCTCAAGTGACTTTTTATGGGTTGTGTTTTCTTCAGAGGTTTTTAAATTGGGTATTTTAGGGGTAAGATTTAATAGTTAGGAAGAAAACCAGAATACTGTGATGCCATCAAGCTCTTGAGAATCTGTCAACAAAGTGATTGAAAGACCTGACCAGCAGCTGAAGCTTATCTATGAGAAATCCTTATCACTTCCCTTTTTCTTCCTCTTTTTTCCTTTTGTTCCTAATAGTATTTTTATGGCTGTTTTTCAGTTATTAAAAACTTTATTAGTAAACAGTATTAGACCTGGTGTAGAAAAATTTTAGAAGAAGAATTTTGAACCAGAATGTCTAGTTTTGCATTGCAGCATAAAATGCCACTCTGTGATAGGTCTAGCTAATAGGATCTCCTGCAGTTTCAGGGCACTTCACAGGTCTCCTTTATGAAGGCACTTTACAAGTTAAGCTTTCAACATGATACTAACAAAACTATTGTTATTCAGATGATAATGGATGATATCCTGTTTTGGAGGAAGAAATAGTTAAATCGCAAGTATGTTCTTTAATGAGCTTTATAGCTGGGTATAGCAAATAAAAAACATACTCTGCATTCCTGGTTCATCTACACTTACTCATACACTTGGGGAAATTCAGAATTGACTTAAGGCCTCTTAAATCATGGCATGCAGCACTTGAAATGTCCTTTAAGATCTACTCAAGTAGGAAGGAATATTATGTTAATAAAGTGTTAAACAGTTAAAATTGGAGAAGGTCAGGGAATGTCAGAGTTCCACTGTGGATGTGGCTACGTGTTTAAAGATAGCTGTTCATTATTTTACGATTAAACATTTATTCATTACTGTGTCCTTTATGAAGATGACCCAGTACTGATTCAGTGTAAGAACTCTAGTGAGGAACTAATTTGGACCTTGTACAGCATGTCAGTAGCTGCAGGTGACAGGGTGTGTTTCTCCATGGAGAAAAGAAATGGAGTGTGCAATGCAAAGTGAAATCACACCAGGCCTGAACTGTTGTGGCAAATAGGTTTATAGTCTTTGCAAGTGGAAAAGAAATAACTTGAAGTTGTTGCATATGCTCTGAGTAGTTGAAATCCTAAATATTTATATAGTATATCTTTTATATGTATTTTTTTTCCAAGGCAGCTCTGTAGAGCAAAAAGAGCAAGATGCAGTATTCCTCTGTGAATGGGTAACTTCAGCTTCTGCTTTCCTGAAACTCCCTGAATGTGTTACAGTGAATATCCTGATATCTCCAAATGATCATTGCAGCTGTTAGCAGTGTGGGGTTTTTTACCTAGAAAGAGGTACACTGGTCCTGGAAATGAGCCTGAACTCCCGGGATATTCACGGGCCCTGTGCTCTTGCTCTCCGTGTGCAGGTTGGTGGATAATGGACCATCCCACATGGCATTTGTAGGATGCTGATGGCAAACTTTTCACAGTAACCTCTCAAAGTATGCTGTGATTGCTGTAGGCAAGCACGTGCACTGGCTGCTGTTGAGCCTGGTCTGGCCATTTTGTAATAAAACAGGAAGAGGGGTAAAACTGTCTCTTTGTATGCAGTGGAAAGTTTGTTATAAAACTGCGCTGCTTTAGCTAAAGTACAATTCAGGTGAGGCTTTTCTGAACATGAAACTGATGGTGATGCAGAAGGTGTCTGTGTCCATAGAGAAACCACCAGAAGCTCACATAAATCATTTTCTAAACTTCTTAAAGAAGAAGGCAAGGAATTTACCATGCAACAGTAGTTACATAAATATGTAGACATAATAATATAGAATGAAATTTAGGGAAACAGTAACTGGAGGAAGGGGATAGCCTAAAAATAACTAAATAAATTAAACCAGAAACTGGCTTTGAAATTTCAGGTTTGAAGTTGACATTTCTGATCCTTAAATTGACTCTGTTGTACTGATCAGTGCAATTATAATTCAGTGTAAATTACTTTCAAGTAATTCTGTAAAGCATTAGCCTTACACACAATCAAGTTTGATGTATTTTAAAAATGTGTTTAGGAGGATGCATGGATTCTATTTTTAGAGATCTGGAGGTTTTTCTACCTTTCCTGTACCTTGGAAAAATATTCATAATTTGCTATAGTCCTGTGCTGAATCAGCATCCTAGGGGAAAGAACAGTGTAGTGAATCTTTGGAAGTCAAAACTTCGAGCTTTTAGTATTCTTAAGATCACATTTGCTATCAATACCGTGCTGCTGTTTGAGAGCTGCAAATTAAGTAGGATAAAATCCAAGTGCTTGATTACCAAACTCTTGAGTGGGGAGGCCTCTGTGTTTAATGCCTGTATATATGAGGTAGGGAATTAATTAAATGCAATGGTGTTCCCTGACTCTGAATATGGTATCCTTCAGGGTGGAGAAACTGGTAAGCAAGATGCCTGTGAGCACTCACACCTAGAAAAGAATAGTAATAATAGGCTTATGCTTGCCTCAAGGTTATAATATGATTTAAAATATTCAGAGGATTCAGAGTTGTTAAATTTCACAGACAAGGAAGCTAAAAACCAAGTATATCTGGATACTGCTGTCATGTGGAAAAAGACTAAGAGGTTGAGATCTGAAGTCTGCCTTTGACTGTAAGCTACATAAGTGCTTAGGAAAGTGTACAATAGCTTAAAAATTAAGATATCTTAACAGAAAATTGGTTAATATACTAATATTCCCATTGCACAAAAAGGAAAAGTAATTTTATATTTCTTCTCCCAAAGAACTGCTACTGGGTATATAGCAAAGATACCAGTTTCCTTCCATAGCTGCTCTTTGCCTTACTGCACATTCCACCACTGCCTGTCTCTTACAGCTTCTGTCCCTGAACTCATCATGGAACCCCATTTCAGAATTCTGTGCTTACCTCCTTGGATGATTTATGTGTAAGAAGACTACTTCTGAGCTCCTGATAGTATTTCTTGTTAGTAGTAGTGAAGGTGTCTGGAGCTCTCATGACAAAATATAAAGACAAAGTTTAACAAGCATAAAAGTTCCAAAAGTGTTTCCAAACACAAAAGTTTGGAAAATCAAAACAAAGGATTTTGACCTTAATTCTGAGCCATGGACCAATGCAATTAAAAGGTGTGATTCTCCTTCCACCACTACCAGTGTCCCTATTAAGTATTCTTAGAGTTCCTCCAAGGAGCCCATACCTGTCTGTAACAAAATGAGGATAGAATTAATGGTGAATGCCTTTGTGAAATGTCACAGCTATAAATGAGGATTAGAGAGAATAGGGAGAACAGGCTGAAAAGCTTCAGGAATGCAAAGAAATTTAAATCTTATATTGACCTATGTATCTCTTTTCACCTTTGTTTTCCTCCTCCTTCATCTAAAAGTTCCTGTTCTGTAGCCTCTGCTAATTTTGCTTTTAGTAGTGGTCATTAAAGGTGTAAGGATCCCATTTCACCAGCAAGTGACCAGTAAAGGGCTTTAATTATTCTGTATTTTCTTGAAGTACTTGTTCTGATTGAATGTTTACAGACATTTTCAATTGTGCTTGATCTCAAATATTCTTTACATTGCAACAATTTATTTGGAGAAAGTGTGTTGGATTTTATTTTTCACAAAGTTTTGGCTTTGATTTTCATCATTTGTGTTTCCCCACTATGGCATTGAGTTAAAATGAAATTTTGCACAAATGCTTTTTTATTCTGGAAATCTGTGTCTCACAAATCTTGCATTTGTATCTTAGTTTATTTCTAAATAAAAACTGAAATGTCAAATAATTTAAGTGCAGAAGTAATGAGGCATGGTTTTAATAGTTTGAAGTAGAATAAAATGTACAGCACATACCTAATCTAATTTTTGGGTGGAGGGAAGGAAATTTCCCATGTCTTTTGAAGATACTTGCTGTTCTTCTGAAACTAGATGGTGTGTATGAAAGAACATGTTTTAAAACAAACGTAAAAATTTGCTTTTAGTTGCCAGTGTGTTTATGAGCTAATTTTAAGTTCAGATTTTCAGTCTTGTCTTATTTCTTAATTTAAATCCAAGTATTTAAATTCTACATAGATAAATATTGTCAGTACAAATGACCAACTTTGTGTTATAATGCAGTATAATTCTCAATCATGTGATACTGTCAGTTTTCATTTAAAATCAACTTTTTCAAAACTTATTTCTAAATGAACTTAATCAGATTAACTTCATTTAGTCACATCTGTTCATGATTGTTTTCCCCTTTTACTAGCCATACAAATCATGAAATTAAGCTAATTATATACCATTATCAGCTGCAAAGAACCAGTTTCAGTTTTATACCTTTTAATTCCCTGCAGGAGATTAAAGCTTGTTTTTTTTGTTAATATGTAAAGTGCAGTAACTTAAATGGATTTCCCCACAGTTATTGCCAAAAGGATTAACTAGTTTATTATTGTTTTCACTATTGTAAATTGGTTTTAAAACATTACATTTTATGATGTTTCATTGATGGCAATGCTTGTCACGCTATTGAGAAACATTTTCCAAATAAAACTGCTATATAGCAGTAATTGTTATACAGCTATAAAACAAAAGAAATAATAATCCTGTCAGAGTATTTATTGATGGTAACATCTGATTTTTATCTTCTCTGCTCCTCCCTCTTTTTTGGGGGATTTGTGGACACTGCCCTCACACAGGTGATGATGAGCAGAGTGATTGGTTTCATGAAAATGAATCAGGTGGAGCATGTGGAATTACGGGGGTCATTCCATGGTGGGAACAAGAAGACACTACAGAACTGGAGAGAGAATTGCCTGACCCAGTCTTTGAAAGTATCTTAACTGGCACTTTCCCTCTTATGTCCCGCTCAGGGAGGAGAGGTAAGTAGCAATCAAGGAAATGCAAGCTGTAGAACGACTTGGTGCAGTGGAAAGATATCTGTGGATTATATGAAAATATAATTTATGTAAAATATGGACAAGATCTTGGAGTTTAGTTCCTTATATTGTTTAATTTTTAATGTATCATTAGAGAGAAATAACTCAAAATCAAGTATTAGAAAAGTCAGAAGGTGGAAAACAGCTCATTTATTGTTTCGATGTTTGCATTGAGAATTTTTCAACATTTTAATTAAAATGAAATTTGATATTCCCTTTTCTTCCTGGTTTCTGCTGTAATGTATGGAATTCTATAGAAGTTCATAAATTCAGAGTCTGGAAAGACTAGTGTGACCACCTGCTTTGCTTTATGGTCAGACCATGCTGTTTGTAGAGAAGAGGAAAGGGTTCCTTTAGAGCATGGATTGAGATTGTAACTTAGAAAATACTCCTTTTCTTTATTTCTAAAATACTTTCAACCACTGTGCAACCAGTGTAACCAATGGTAAGTTCTACCAGTGTTGGGATTGCATTTACAGCTAGGAATCCACTCTAGTCCAAAGATTGAAGTTGTCAGACCTCAGCTTGCCTTGTTGTACCTTCCTCTGCCACAGGGATCCCCTTTCACATTCAGCTGCCAATCTTGTCTGTGAGCAGTGGTCAAATCACTTTTGAACTGAGTGTATTGAACCTTTATGTGAGGCTTTTTCTCTAGATGCTTGGAATTGCTTTAGAGGGCTTGGTCTCTGCACATTGGCCAGATTTAACGTTTCCTAGAGATAAAAGGATGCAAAAATCATTTTCCTATTGTAGTTCAGTATGTTCTGCTTATGCAGCCAACTGTGCATAGATTCAGGATGGCAGTAAGAATAGCTGCAGAAATGTTAATTTTCATGACAACTTACTCTTTCTCTCACTTTTCCCATTCTGTGGTATGTGTTTCCACCGGTAAAATGTTTACCAATAAGATGGTTTTGTTTAACAGAGTTCATATTGATAGATTAGTATTCATGGTGAATTTTGTTGGTGCTATGGTAGAGAAAATATTCTTAAATCAATCTGTACTTTTTTGTAGGTTTCCAGAGTAGATGTAGTCATCTTCATGGGATGCCAGCAAGAAACATAAAAAAGGCTTCAGGAAACCAGAATGCACTGGTAGGTGTTTTCATTTTTGTAAGCTCATGTGCACTGTTCTGAGAGGTTTTTAAAAAAGCATATTCCTCTCATACTTGTTCCCTGATGTAGATGGGTAATGAAACTGTAAGACTCAGTACCACTGAGCATGGCACTGCTGCCTGAGTGTGTGTTTGCTCGTTTTAAATATTCTGACTCATCCCTCTGCGAAAGAAAGAGTCTAATACTGTTTCTCAGTACTTGTTTTGAACTAAGCGAAGGAAAAGGTTTTCAGTGCAGGTGTGTGCATATAAGTTACCATTTCCAGTATATATTTTATGTCTATATGAAAACATGTTTCACTTTTATGATGAAAATCAATTTTTTTTTCTGATAATAAAAAAATTCCAGGATGCATTGTGGTATAATTCAGGTCATTTTTCATCCCAAAAATTTGCTTTGAAAAATATATCCTGTTCTCTTTTGTTTGGTTTGCATCTGTATGGTCAGGTGAAAAGGGTGTGTACAAAAAAAATTAAAGCAGATTATCCATGCACCTGCCATAGACGTGATGCATTTCTTTGGACTCAGCCTGTTGTAAGGCTGGAACTACAAGTGGGATGTTTAGGGATTTTTAGTACCTACAGCCCTAGGAGCAATGTTTATAATTGGAGGAAAAATTTTCATCTGTCTTTGCATTTCTATGCAATCTCAGACTTGGGTTTTCCCACAAGTTTTGTGTAAAATAAGTTTCTAATAATTTTTTTTAAATTTTTTTCTTTGGAGAAGGGCATGTTGAGAAATTTTACTTATTAAATTTAAATGCTAAAATGTATTCATTATAGCCCAGTCTATTCCTTTCTTACAAGAAAAATGTTTGGAAGAGGAAGAGAATGTGGGAGATATCAGGTGTAACAAACATAGGCCAGGACAATTAAATACTGCAACGTGGATATTCTTTATTATTTGAGAATATTAAATGTTTTCAAATTTAAGTTGCCTGAACAACATAAGTTGCTTCTGAGAAATATAAGAGTTAATATACGTGGAGAGAATAGAAGGGAACTGCTAGAAATGTAACTCTTTTTGAAGAGGCATGGTTTTTGTAATTGAAGCTCCTGTCCAATAATTGCCATTTGGAACTGAATAAGATGCTTTAAAACCTTGGCCTGTGATCTCTGCTGTTAGTGGTCATGAATTAGATGAATGCTGTCTAGTTCTTGGTTTCCTATCTACCTATTTTTATTTTTGGTTCAGTGCTTGCTTGAGCATATCTGGGATTTGTAGCCCATTTTCTAGGCTTATTGCAATTTCACTCTGGTATTTTATAGGAGCTATTATAACTGATAGGTTAGCTTCATGGTACGGATGATACATGGCTTAACTACCCTAAAACCTGCCTTTTCCTCTAAATTGTAAAAAGGTGATTAAATTTCAATTGATGAAGATATACTGTGAATGCATATATATAATAAAAAATCCTAATGTTTATTTTCTGCTGTGCTTTCTGGATTGTCCTTAGGAGCCCATTTTGTCTTCCAGTCATGATATCCCTTATATAATGATGGTATTGCAGTTCTCTTCATAACAAAAATCCAGGCCAGTCTACTAAAGACTGATAATTCAGTTACCTACAGTTATTAAATATATCATTTGCATGATGTTGTGGAAGTAGGTTGGCATGTGAATGTAGCTTCTGAGTCACTATGTTTAGGCAGGAGTCACAAACAGAAGGGATGTGCTGTTAGCTCTGTAGATGCAGTTTTGTGACCTCCTTAATGACTTTATGTTTGTGGGCACATCTGCTGCATCAGTCTTTGCAAACATGGCTATATAAACCAGAACTCATGTGCTTCCTTTTGTCAGTGATTGCTTCTTAAAGAAAACCTCCCTCAGATACTTCAATCCAATGACAAAAAAAAGTCATTTAATACCTGTGACATCTGATAACACAGAACAAGAAGTAATTACTGCTATTAGATGGTAACAGTGAAGAAGAGCAAGAATGCTTTTAGAAAGATTAATATCCTGAGGAAAGAACACTGCAGACTCAACTTATTGAACAGAATTGTGGTGTGAATTAATTCTTTTTTAACAGTGAGGAGTCTGATGTCTGTATCACTGCTTTTACACAGGCCTGAAAGGGAGACAAAGTTAGAAAGAAAACAAAAGGGAATACACTACCTAAAAGATGCACATTGTATCTTGTGTTCAGTCTAAGGATGTGTAATTTGTATCTAGGGAACGTGAGCGTACAGCTGGCCTTTTGCACAGTCAAAGTTTAAGCTTTTTTGAAGAGGCTGGTTGAAGGTTCACAATTATGGCAGCTAGCAAAGCCTGGGTGAGATTACAGGTTTGGGGACGGCAGAATGAATGGCTACGATAATGCCTTGATATATCCTCATCCTCTCTCAGAAAATGTTTAATGCCCAACTGTTTGGGTCTTTTCTTGCAAGAGAAATATCAGGCTAAGAGTGTGACTGTTGTTTGCTATAGACCCAGGAAAATGCCGGCTCACATCATGTTCACAGCACAGTGGGAGCTGAGGATCAGACAGAGGAAGAATGCTGCTCTTTATGGACCAGTTAGTAAACTGGAATTGGATGTAGCCACAGCTTAGATTCTCTCCAGAAGCTCTTCCTGTGTTTCATTGATGAGTTGCTTAATTTGAGCAAACTTATGGGTCTTTCTTTTGTCAGGTGCACTGCCTTTGAGTCAAAACACTTTTTTAATAGTCACACAACGCTGAACAAGAAAAGCACACAAGTACTTTGAAAATCTTTACATAATCCAATGTGCAGGTTGAATGAGTTATCATGCAGCAGATGACAACTGAAAAGTCTGAGCAAAAAAATTACAAAAATGAAATATTCATCACAACAGGCTTATAGCCTTTCAATTGTCTGGTTCTTTTACGATAGGCACGTTTGTAATGGAATCTGTAATTAAATAGTTTGTCACTTTTATATTTTGGGTTGCGACTATAATGGTGGCTTTTCATGTCTTCATTGCTTTGTTTTGTGACAGCATCAGCTGTAACTAAACTTTATTTGAAAAGAAATAGAAAAGCATGTGGTTTCTCTAATACCATGCCAAGTTGATGGTAGTAGCTTTGTTGTTAAAATGAGAAAAAATTATGCATTTGCTTTCATATTTAATGTCCTCTTTTAATAAGGTGTATATTGCATGAAATCTTAATGTGATTGAGTTGAATTGGTTGAATTCTGAAGTTATAAATGACCTGATCATGTAGTCCCTAGCCTCACATTGCTCTATGTTAGGCGTAGGCAAAAGTCCTACAATTTAGAAGTAGTGTTCTATGAACAAAACACTGATTGCTTAGAAGAAATGCTTTTTTCTTCAGTCTTCATGTGTGTTTATATACTTGGCATTTATGTAGTGACCTGTAGTTTATATAGATGTCACTTTTCTAGTATTGTATCTGGTTTTTTTCTAGCAAATTGCATGTGAAGCTTTGGTATTTCATAGTATAAAATCTGAAATCTAACTTTTTAGATGTTTTGGAACTGTAAAGGTTCTTTTCTATGATGTAGAATAGTAAATTACCTCTTTACCTAGAATGATTAAATGGTCATTTTTTTCTCAGATGGATTCCTGGGGAGTGCATAAAACCCTTATTAAGGAAAATAAGAGTTAATTATAGTTAGTGAAAACATAACATGACTATTTTCTCATTTTCTTCAAAATGTTTTGTCTCACTTAATATTCGACTGAGAATTCTGTGTTTTGTTCACAGCTCCAACATACAAATAAGTGCGAGTTTTAAAATGAGTGCTGCTGTTTCAGCTGTTCCTTGTGTGGTTCTAGGTACTGTTTCTTCCCTGAGACAGGGAGAAGTATTGCAGGATTTTGTTTGAGAACTCCTGTGTGTTCTCTCTTCCTGCCTGTGTTCCCTGTCTGGGCTGGAAGCTGGTAAGTGATTTCACTGAGCTGAAGTGCGAAAAACATGACCAATAAAAAAGATGCTTTCTTTTGACTCTGCCAATTTTTCCATCCATCACTTTGTGTCATGGGGTTTGGTTTCATTATATTAAAGACAGCTTGTATGAAGTCTGCACTGGTAGATTGATTTTTTTTTTTTTTTGCACAGCTGTACTACTGAGCTTCACTATACACAGTTGTAATTATTCAAAATGTGCTTAAAGGATGAAAGCTGCATTTCCAGGACCTGTTATCTGAAGGTGTCTGGGTATTTCTGTCAAATGCTGTGACTTTTTTCAAAAGTTCAAAGATAGAAGAGCTTTTCTCAAAAATTTGTTGACAGATTAACAGTCTGTTGACATGAGGAGAAAAGATACATTGAGCACTCTTGCTTTTTTAAACGGCTTTCAAAGTGTAAAATCAAGTCAAACATTTCTGCTTCTAAGTTCTCTCTAACTGAAGAAATAGCCAGGTGTTTTCAGGAGCTTTTCTCTTGTCAAAATAGTTTGGAAATAAAGTGAAATATTAGTGGGTAAAAAACCATGCTATGGATCCAAGGAATATTTCCTTAAAGAATAATTTGGGCGTTGTTGTTACAATATTGGTCAGAAGCCTCTTTGTGTCTGCTCTGCACCTTTTGGAACAACACTGCTTCTCAAGTTAAAGTGGTTTTGGTGGTGTGGAGAATTTGTTAACACTGGGTGAGTGGTATACAGTCAAATAAAAGGGTTCAGTATCAGCAAGGTGCATGAAAGAATTTATCTGTGGTGTATTAATTATTTTCTTCAGTTAATGATTTTCTGTCATTTGGGGCTTTAGTCTCTCTGTCAAATTCTGTGGAAATGTGA
The DNA here is from genome assembly GCA_013399225.1 of Rhipidura dahli. Taxonomy (NCBI): domain Eukaryota; kingdom Metazoa; phylum Chordata; class Aves; order Passeriformes; family Rhipiduridae; genus Rhipidura; species Rhipidura dahli. The sequence continues at coordinate 1,096,767 of VXAC01008317.1, read as the reverse complement.
TGGTATTAGATTATAACAAAACTAAACTCGTTAGATTTCACACTTTGATTCATTCTAGATGGGCAATATTAGGCCTCTGTCTGAGGGTTATGTTTTGAAACCTTATGCTGCTAAAACTGCAAATAAATTTACCTTTAAGCAAATAGGAGGGGAGAGGTTTTTGGGTATTGTAATGGTTTTATTATGATTTCCTGTCATCAGTAATACTCTCAGCTACTGAAAGCATTTCTCATTATGCTTGTCCTTTTTGTTTGTTTGTTATTACCTGTAATGGATATCTACTTATGCAAAATATAGTGAATGTCATGCTCTTTTAATCCTCTCTTTAACTCAGTACCTTAGTTTTACAATGCAGAGGGATAAAACTTCCTTAAGGAACAGGTGGTTTCCTGCACTTAAGTGCTTCCTGCAGATACATTTTTTTCAGGCAGAAAAATTCAGGTTGTTCGGAGAGGAGATGCTGCTGTCATGTCAGTGTAAGCCCCACCTTTGATTCTTCCAGTGTCCAGTAAATATTGGCAAAAATGCTACAGTTTTCCCGAGGAATGAGTCAAGTGTCACACGTCTAGACTTCAAAACTTAATCACATTGAAATAGCTTTGTTTTATGAGAAAACAGTGGTTACACATCTAGCAGGTGTCCTGTCCCATGGCAGGGGGGTTGGATTAGATCATCTTTAAGGTCCCTTCCAACTGAAGCCTATGAACAAAAAGGAAAAAAGCTTCAGTCAAATTTAAAAATCCCATTATAAACAATGTGGATTCTGAAATAAAATGTAAATTTTGTGGATGTTGTTGAGGTATCTGTGATGTTCATAACTTCACGTGTCTATACATTTTTGGAGGAACTCTTCTGTCCTTACACCTTATAATCCTCACTATGTATTCCGCATAGCAAGAGCTTAATTTTTCAGTGCATTTTTGCTAAAGCTTTCACTTATACCGGTGCGAGCTTAATGTAACTTCCATCTGCCATGGAAGCACCTGATGGAGGACTAAAGCTGCTTAGTGACTTTTGTAACAGTTTGGCATACTTACTCATCAAAAGGATCCTAATTATACCTGTTTCATTTTTCATGGTAGGTCAGTTCTCAGTGGTTCTCATCTCTAGTAACACTGACAGTGGTATCCATATGTAAGGCACAGTTGGTTTCTATTTTCATTGTTCAAGGCAGAGCACTGCAATTAATAGATCAGGTTTGTCAGTGTTGATGTCATTGTTATGAAGGGTTTTGATTTCTCCCTATCACTTATGAGATATATGGTTAAACGAAGTCTGTCTTACAAACTGCTTCAACTGACAGTGATTTTTGTCACCTGAAATTGTCTAATGAAAATCTTAGATTATCTTGATGTCATCAAATCAGTAAAGAGGCACAAATAATACCACAGCTTTTCTGTCTCATTTGAAGCTGCAGTTCATTAGCCAGAAAACAGTTACTGGTGAGGGTGATCCATGTGTGTTTTTTATTCTTTCTACTGTACCACTTACCTTGCAAATTAAAGTGTAGAGTCTAGAATTGTGTCCTACTGTGATTCTTACAAAATCTAAGACTACCAAGGAAAAAAAAAATTAAAATGCATCAAGCAATTAATAGCTTGTGGAGATACCTTCATTTTGTTGATAAAGTACAGTTGTTATCTTTTAGGAGTAACCACTAAAAGAGATACTCTGTGTCAAAAAGCTCACAATGGTTTTTCTTGGTGTAGTTGACCTATGATGACAATCAAGGCATACCCTTAAACTATCAAAGATTAACTTCTGTCTAGCTGAAGTGAATATGGTGACTTAGTCTCTTCTTGGACTTTCAAGTATAGTGTCAAAACCAGCATTCCACTTCAGCAAAACAGTTGCCCTCCAGCATTAGTCTCAGAAATGCCAAATGCGCTGCTTAGTTTCTTAAATGTGTTCTGTGGTTTATTCGTGGTGACAAGTGCTGTGAACTGTTAGGCTAAGCAGTATTTCTTGTAATTCACCTCAACCCAACCACTCAAATGATTGTCATCTACAATTTCACTTAAGTTTATTTTAAAGGAGGACAAATAGCATTGTGATATCCATTTCATTCTTCAGTTAGTGTCTGTCTTGAAAACACATTTAATACAGTTTTACAGCAGTCTTTACAGATAATAATGATTTTAAAAACCTCTGACCTCAAAGTACGAAGCAACATGATTATTCCTCGTTTTCTGCAGCTTTAAATGAAATCCTACTTTCTGGTGTGTGACTGCATGAAATATTTCTTCTGTAAACGTTTGGGATTTGCTTATTTTGACTTGGGTGCTTATGGGTTCTTCAATGTTTTATGTTTTAGTGCAATTCTAATGGAAAAAAATGCCTTTAAATGTAATTGTACTTATTATCTTTTCTGCAAGAATTTCACTCAGTTCTATCTCTTTTAGAAACATCTTAATGCCTCAGGAGCAGCATTTTGAAGAATTAATGGTAGAACAGCATCTTGTATCCAGAGTGAAGTTAGGAGCTGGATTTCCTTGTATTGAGCTTGCTGGGGCAATTGATCATTTAATGCTGAGAATAGATAGAAGGACACATGTAATAGGCAAGGAGCACTTACACTGATACGATGGTTTACCTGATGAGCAACATCTCATTTATGCTGTAATAACATCATAAGCATCAAGTAAATCATGAAAATCATGACAATGATTTCAGCTGACACGTTGTTTAACATTTTTTAATCAAAAGCAAGTTCAAGATCAGCAACAGCTCCTAAACACTTGGAAATTTCTTGCTAATTCAACCAGTAGTAACTCATCCACATGAATAGGTTTTTCCATCAGGGCTGCTGGTAGGTGGAACAACATGAAAATAGTACCATCTCTTTTTTTCAGTTGCCTTTCATATGGTGGTCACCTGTAATGAATACAGCCACTTCAGATGTGTAGAGATAAGCAGGGTATTTTTATTAGATATCTAGATTAAGCCAATTAAGTGACCATCTAGATTTGTTTTGAGATAAGCAGTTCATATTCAGGTGCATGCATTTGTTTTGTTCACTAGTTCTGTTCTAAAATTAGTTTATGTAATACATATTCAAAAAACCTTGTGTGAAGTGATTGATAGCATTAGCAGCTTATCTTTCTAATCATTACTATAAGGCAGTGATGAGGATTTAGAATATTTTAATCTTATTTGATTTATAACAAAAGCAAAAATACAAGCTGGAACTCAAAATGGTGGGAGGGGGGAGGTTATATGTTCAGTTTGAGTTCATATAGCTTGTACCCAGAGTAAGAGGTACTGTAAAAATGGTGAATTAAATTGGATCTGTAGTATTCTCTCCAGCAATTCTTTGTGGAAATGCAGGTATCAAATTACTTCAAAACCCAGGACAGAAAATAAAGTAGGAAACATACATGATGTATTGTGTTGAAGTTGAGTCAATCAAGAAAATTACTCTGCTTCTTTTCTGATGTGAGAGATTATACAGGAAGGGAGAGATCATCCTCTGCCATTGTCTCTGACTGCTCTGACTTCAGTTGGTGAGATGTAAAGATAATGTTCTATAATGTGTTAAATACAACCAGAATGGAATGGAGCAAACCACAGTTGTTGTACCTACCTTGCTTCTGACTCAGCTGAAAAAGTGGTATGCTTGCTACTGTTGGGTTTTTTGAAATAAGAAAATCAGATGTGCATATTGAGAGTGTAGTTTTGAGAATTACTCAAAACTTCTCAGGGACTGCCTCTTCTGATAGCTCCCACGTGGTATTTACAGCAAGTATGCACAGAACTGAATGCAGAACCTTTTCTTTACAGAAGTGGAGGCTTTGTTTAATATTTCCGCAGCACGTTCAGTTTGAAGATCTGATGGAAGTGAACACTTTATAAAACATGTTTATCCAGCATTAGAGACAGCAATGATAACTTTAAATAAATGCTGGTAAGCAATCCTGGAATGGAAAGGTCATTCCCCGAAGATAATCACTTCTTTAATAAAGGTCTGAGTTGTGAGGTGAGTCACAGAAAAACTCAAAGCTCCTCAGTTTAGTAGTCTCTTGATGTTGTGGGAAAACCCTACATAAAACACTGGTTTGTGTTTTCAAAAGCAGACTAATTACTGTTTTGTGTGTATTTAAGCCATTTGTCCAGTTACTGTTTTACATACAGTATCTGGGAATAAAGAGGACAAGAAGGAAAGGTTTATTAACATCAGCACTTGCAGCTGGAGTGGTTCAGGAGTGTATTAGTCCTTGCCTTTTAATTACTGTGCCTTCAGCTGCAACGTAGCAGGTGTTTTTTAAGCTCCTTTTTGAAGTGAAGTGCCTGTAACTGATCAAGTGAACCCTTCCAGTCCAACAGTCTTGATAACAGCTCAAAATCTGTTCCACTCAGCCCCTTGCAATTAGACTCAGCAGACTCTTTTACTTGCTCCTGATCTGATTTTTGCTGTGGATATTTTTTCCTTTTCTCACTACTAACTTTAGATAGTCCCTCCTTTGCAGGTGGTTTTAAACAGCTGCATTCACAAGTAGGAGACTAACTTTCTTATTTTGTTATTTCTCAGCTTTAACTTAGCATTTCTGCAGATTATGGTTTTAAAGGTCAAGGAAGAAACCCTCAGTTCAGAGAACTGAAAGTTGTTTTTATAGGGAGCTCACTTTTCCATGGAGCAAAATGTATCATTTAAGCAAAAGATAGGAAATAACTGCATAAAAAAGAAGAGAGGGAGGGTTTGCATAAATAAAAGCTACCATTTCAGTGTTAAGTTGGGCATAAATATTATAAAATATCTTGTTACGTCTTGTTCAGGAGAATGTTTAACTGTATTTTTTCTGATTGAAAGTAAGTATTAGATATTACGTGACTATCAAGTTTAAAAATTCTGATGGTTTTATTAAAGTTTTCTTTGTACTCAAAGCAGTATCTTTATTAAATTAATTCCCCTATATCAGTGATGCAGATGCTTATTTTCTTTAGGATTTCATGTGGGGCATTTTTTTTTTTCAGGATAATTGCTTCATTTACATAGGGTATTTTACTCAATCTTATATTAAATTATTACTAGAATGTGGAAAATATTTTTAAAATATTTGGGGGTTGATGGATTGGTACTCTTCAAAGGGAAACAAAACACTAAATATTTCTAATCCTGCATTATTTACCGCATGGGTGGTTAAATGCTACTTTAAGCCCCATAAAATTAAAAGGGAGAAATCTGCCAACTGTAGCAGGAATTGGATTTAGGAAGAGTGGTACAGAGCCAAAATATTGCTACAGAATTAAATGTCAAAAATCTTCTTTAATAGTAGATATATAGTTCACAGTGTCTGGTTATGATTAATACATTTAATCTAAATCACTGAAAGTTGCTCTCTCCTTTTCCATAAAATACAATAGGACACAAATCAGTTTTACTGTAGGTGGATAACAATTGGAAAATAATGCATCTTCCCGCCCAATAAATTGTCAGTTATACCTTTTAACTAAAATCGATTCATCTTTCCAAAATTTATTACGATTTCTAATAATAAATCTTTTCAAATGTTTATTCATTTGCTTTTTGATACATTTGTGCCACTTTTGCTATGGTCTAATGTTTTTTCTTTTGATTCATTGTAAATTAGAAAATCTATTTTGAGTCAATTTTCTAGTTAAGAAGTTAAAATCTATAACCCAGCCATTTTTTCATAGTCTCCTTTGCACATTTTAATACCCTTGAACTTAGATCCAATCCAGTAAATTCTGATCAGAAGGTGATTAAAAGACTTTTCACTTCAACTTCTTGACTGAGGGCCAGATTCGTAAAACAAGTACTTATGAGATTGTTAGCTGTTTTTTTCCTGCACCTCTCCCTGAGTCAAAGAGGAGGATTGAAACAATTATAGCAGATGAACAGATACATAGGCTTTGGTCAAAGATTTTTAATATGGGCAGTCAGAATTGCCCTTGTGAGCGAGAACCCAAAGATGGTGTGATAGAAGCCTCCTTTTGTTGTGCGTTTATAGCAGCAATACAATGGTAGAAGTGGTGATTGCTAAAGCATACTCCGTGTGCCCCATTATTTGGGGTGTCTTTAATTATCCAATGCTAACCTCTTCAAGTGTGGTCATCTGCCATATAATGTTCGTAGAAGTAACACTTTTTTTTAAGAAGAAAGTGTTTTGAAAGAAATTTCTCTAATGATTGATATTCTAATCTGCGTTGTGAAATTGTGTTCACTGTTCAGCAGTTTTCTGCTCTGTATATAATAAAATGTGTCAGAGGGGGATAGTCTTATTTTTTTTAAAACCTCCCAATAAGCATATTTCCTGTAATGATCCAGTTAAAAATGTAATCTTAATCCGATTTCTGACAAGAATTATGTAATAGAAGGTTAATCGGCTATGTAACCAGAAATCTCAAATTTCTTAAACAAAACAAACGTGTTTTGTTTACAACAGAAATGTGAACATTGGCAGAATTGACAAAGAAGGCTGAAAAATGTTTGAAACATAACTGTAAGAAAATTGCAGTCTTAATTTGAACTTGATCTACAGTATCCCTTATTGGCAAATTTGTGTAGCTGAAAGTATCTTGGCCTTTAAAGTGATTGATTTCAAAGTTAAAAAAATCATTTGTTTGGATGGATTGGAATTCATTAATTTTACTAATTACACAGTGAAGAAAACAGATGTTTTCTTAAGCAAAGATCGGGCTTTAATTACAGGTCTTACTTGCTTATCTAAAAATAGTGTCAATATGTTCATGTCTCTATCTCAAAGTTAATTTCTTATTTTTATATGGAAGTATGATTTTTTCCACATTTTAAGCTTTACTTTTATTATGTACAAATACAAATCTAATACTGAGAGTACATATTGAGGGATGCATATGTCATAATCATGTATTAACATTCTTCAAGAGCAAGTTGGGTGAAAAATGCCTCTTTAAGTTTTCAAAAGCAGAACCATCCAGCGCTACTCTTATTGTGATAATGTGTTACAAAAGGAGTCAAAAACATGTGCAACAAAGCTGAGTTTCCAGCAGTGATAAAAATCTATGTGGCCTCTCCTTAGGACTTCTTATTTTGAGGTATGTAGTCAGTAGGACTACAGCCTGCAAGAGGAAGGCAGAGAAAGCTGCCATAGAATTAGAGAAGCAACAGAGGGTTCGTGTATGCTTGTTTTGTGCTTTAGCCAATCACTATAAATGTTGTCTGTTTTAATTGCTTTAAATATGTATTTGTCACTGCCCTGGGGAAGTGGAAATTACTTAACTAATGCTAATAATTGGCAAGATCCAGAAGGACATGGTCTTTGAAAGGAGCATTTGCAGCTGAAGATGCATGATCTATTGCAAGAATAATTCTATTTTTGCCACATTATTCTGTGGTTGGAAGAAGCACATGAGGAAACAAGCATCAGTAAGTGTATAGTAAATAGTTTAATGGTGTAAACTGATGCAAGGCTGCAAATTAACTCTGAAATGTAACAGTTAGGATCATGTGATCATTTTAACTTTGTGTAAACTCTTACTAACTTCAAAATATAGTTTTCTCAGAACTACATTAATGCAGTCCTTTCTCAGGGTTTATTGCTGTCAGGGTGCTTTAGTTATTTCACATGTTATTTCATGTGTGTATTGCATGGGAGAGAATTCTCATGTCTTTTCAGAAGAAATGTATTTTTTTCCAAATTACAACAGTGAGCACAACTTCTAAGAAAAATAAAAGGATTGAGAGGTGTGTACTCTAAGGTGACACAAAATGACAAAACATAAGCAGAGTCAATTTAACCCATTAGCAGTCGTTGTCCAGATGTTCCATTACGCTCTTCCTTTTAGATGTTATGGGGTGGGGAAGGGCGCTTTCTAAAAAGCAGTCTGCTTGGGTGTTCTTCAACTCTTTGGTTTGGGATTATTTTTTTTTTTTTTCTGTGAGGGGAGGTTTGTACTTCATTTGCTTATTTCAGGGGAGTTACTACTGCAGGTGGTATGACCAGAGCTCTTCAGCACTCTTAGAGAGCAGCAGACACAAAATCTCTCATGAGCACGGAAAACTTCGTTATGACTACCTGCTTCTAGTAGTGGTGATGTATTAAAAGGTTGTGGGACCTTGGAGAAGTAGGTACTTAATCATTTTGTGATCTTTTAATTCTAGTTTAATAGATGCAATACTGCTGTATTGCGGCAGATTGCATCCATTGTGTCTATAGTCTTCTAGTTTACCATGTAGGGATGAGAGAGTAGAAAATATTTCCCAAGAGAGCTTTTGATGCCTTGAGGTGGCCACTTAAAAACAGAGGCTAGACAAAAATAAGAGAATAAAAGTAGGTATTTATTTGAAGGGCCTTCAAAGGTACACCCTGGGCAATCAAAAGGCTCCACCCAAAATGGGTCACGGGTTCTACACATTTTATAAGTTTGGTCCATTTGCATATCAGGGTTAATTCTCCAATTATAACCTCAGTTAATGATGTAATTACCCCAAGTTTGGGCCCTGATGTCCTTGAAGAGCAAACGTAGAGGAGTTTGTTATGTCAGACCAGCATGAGAACACAGTAGCTAACAAGCTGCACGAAATTTCAGAGTTACACACTAAACAGTACAGGAGTTGAAAAATAGATAAGTTAAAACCTAAGGCATCACTTTCAGTAGAATTACCCAGTATTATTGCAGACTTGATATACTTGCTGTTGCTGGTTCTTTGAGAGAAATTGGTGACCTTTCAGTTAATGTTATTGTCTGTTTTTTCTGTTCAAAAACTTTGGATTTCTTTTGGATGTGTTTCTTCCACAGTTTTTCCGTTAAATTAGTAAAGCAAAGAAACTTAATCTCAAAATGATTGAAATGGGAACATTGCAATGTGGAGAACGTGCTTGAATGAATAGCCACAAATAGCTAACTGTTTTGATGGGATACTGAATGTTGTTAAACTATTCACTTTTAAATTTCACCTTTGTTGCCATGGAGAACTACTTTAGAAGTATTATTCTTGAAAGGAGATTAATTCTTGCCTCCTGTGCATAGAAGCATTTAGGGAACAGGTGAATTTTTAGACACTGTTGCTTTGAAAAGTAAATAATATCCTTGAGGTATTGTACACCGTGGTTTTCAAAGTGTCTTACCAAGCGTGACTATTTCTTACACCTTCAGAAAAAAATAAACAGGCACTTGTGTCTACCTTAACCTGAAGGGAGACAGAAAAGTGCCTGGAGATTCAGGTACATCTGGTATCCCCTTTATTCTTGCCATCTTGCTGGAGGAGCTGGTAGTGGCCAGCCGTGCTGTCAGCCTACGCAGAGCCCAGAGGTCTCAAACGGCCTTGACTTGCGCAAAACAGATTATTCCAGTAGGGTGACAGAGCTGGTCGGCCGTTAAGAGAGCTAATCAAAGCAGACACGATCCCAAGTATAATACTGGTTATTAGAAACTCTGCTGGCATCAGACTAATTAAATGTAAACACCTAAAGCATTCATTTATTTCATTATCAAAATTATCAAACTGGTGAAGTGCCCACAGCTGGGGAGAGGTGGGACTTTTTGACCTCACTTAACCTCTCTAGTATAACTAAGAGGATTTGTCTTGGCAGCCCCCTCTCCAAGGGGAGATCATCAAAACCATTAATGATCTATCCTTTGGCAAAATGCCTGGCACAAATTCTCTCAGAGCAGACTTTTTAAAGCTTTGTGTGCTTTCTTTAGTATACATCTTCTAAGTGAGCGTTCTGAGGAAGCTGGTGGTACTTGTCCAGGTTTGTGCATCAATCTTATTAAAGTTTTTATGGTTGTATGCTTTATAGAGATCAGTCTTCTTGATCCGTGTGTCCGGTGTTGTTTAGTATGATCCAGATGATGTGTGGCCTGGAAAACAGTATTGCTTATTGTTGTTTGAGCAGTAGCACCTATAGACTTCAGTACTTGTCTCTGACAAGCAATTTGGAGAAGGCTGGCTACCCCCAGGCACTTTAAATTTTCTCTCACAAAAGTGATAACCCAGAACAGGAATCCTCATCAATTTTCTTAGTTCAAATTATTTCTGATGAAGGGTCTCCTGATGTTTAGCAGGGTCTCATCTACTGTGCAGCAATGCCTAATTTGTAAGGTGTCAAACAAAAGAGAGTGGATAGGGAGGGTTTTTGGGCAAGCATTGCCATGAGTTTTGGTCATCTGCAGCAGGATAGTAGGTTGTGAAAGGCAGAGACTGGGGAGAACCCCCTGAGATTTTCCCATTGCTTTGCCATGTGCTTTCTGTATAATTTGGTTAGCCTTTTTCGAGTGGAGCAAGTTGACCTAAGAACTGTGGATTATACCAGTCCTTGGCTTGTTTTCTTTGTGTTTCTTTCTCTTGCCAAGAGATGTTCTGGCTAGGTGTTGGCAATTCGTGTGCTCTCCTGGCTGTGGATGCTTCTGAATTCCATATGTATTTTTTTTTTTATATTAGGAAGTACTCACTTGTTTTTGTGGGTTGGAGAAATGGGCCTTGCTTGTAGGACTTTCAGTAACAAGTGCATATGTTTATTGTGTTAGATTTCACATGGCAAACTTTGAACGTGCATTTTCAACAGGTTGAAGATTGAATTTAATGCCATGTTTGCTTGTTGGCAATATAACAAATGCAGTTAGAAAATAGAACTTTTCTTGACCATCTCAAAGAACTTCAGTTTCTTAAGGATTTTTTTCTTCTGTCATTTGACAAAATTTTTTAGCCACAGGAGCCTTTGCTCCCCTTTCCCTTTTTTTCCCGACTCAGTCTTTTTTTTTTGTTGTTGTTCCTGATGATACCCATAGTTCCCTTTTCATAGCTACTTAAATCTGCATACATGCATACAACCATCATAACTCCAAACTGCCTGTTTGAAGAGGGGCAATGTATGATGTGAATTGTTCCAGGCTCCACATGTGAGTTGGCTGAATTTATGCTGATGTCTCTCCCAAAACACAGCTTCAAGTGCCTGATTCCCATTCGGATGAGGAGGGAGTGAAGTCTCTCCCACTGTAAGTGAAGAGTAGATTCAGGATCACTTGATGAACAGCCATAAGTCTATGTGACTTGATGACATGCATTCCAAGGATGGGGGAACTGACTGATGTTGTTGCCAATCCAGTCTATGTAATATTTGAAAAAACTTGGCTAACAGGCAAAATCCCCTGTGACTGGAAAAAGGGAAACATGACACCCTTTTTTAAAAAGGGGAGAAAGGAGCGTCTGGGGAGCTACAGACCAGTGGGTCTCACTCTTGCATCTCCTCTGTTTAGCATTTGTTCCATTCTGGCATCTCCCTTCTGCATCCTCGTGTGTGTCTCCTTTTGGCTTTTGCCTCCCATTCCTAAGTACTCTTTTCACAGAAGCAGCAGGGATTCCTCGTTCCATTTGGGTGTACGGTGAGTTGATTTTTTCCATCGTGGAGCCAACTGGTACCAAATGTGATGGGCACAGGCCAGTCCCTGACCACCACGTACACTATTCAGACTGTTAACCAGATTCATAGAAGCTAAATTTCATTTTTTTCATCCAGTTAAAGCCTTGTATTGTCTATTAATTAGGTATCTCTGAGTAATCAAAGCTAATGAAATCTAAGGAACAGAGACTGGTGTGAGTTTGCACGCTGTAAATCTGTATTTGTCTCCATGTGGGTTTTTCATGTATCTTTCTGATAGCTAATAACACCCTCCCTTCTGTTTGATAGGAATGCAGGAAGAAAATACATGGGAAGTTTAACTAAATGTGTGTTAGGGTATGGATTATAAATGTGGAATCATGTAACTTCTTTTATTAATTTTAAAACTGTTTCTGCTAATTGCTATGATTATACTTTAGAACCAACTTCTTAGTACTGTTTGCATGGATAGCAACAAGATCTACTGAAGTTCTTGATGAAATATATCTGCTTTTAAGCTTTGATTTGTGGTAGTTTGTTGAATCCTCAAAAGGATTCAGGTAGCATCTTGGGAAAAAAAAAGGTGTGATGCTGGTACACTGTCAGAAGAACCTTGAAATTGAATTACAGCTTTAATATTCAAACTGGGGCATGTATTGTTATTTGTAGTATATGTAAAATGACTTTTATAGATGAAATTTAAAATCGGTGGCGCAGAATAGGGTTTATAGTGCATGGTCTTTAAGAAGAACAAGGAAAGATCATTGATGTAGAGCATGTAGCAGAAAGATGCATATTTATTAAATAAAGGAATTTTTAAATGGGGATATGGTAAAAGAAAAGGTTGTTCTTGCTGATGTGTTAGTGAGATTGTAGTATGCATAGCCAAAAACAAATGCAGTGTTTCTCCATGTTTAAGTATTTATTAAATAAGTATTATGTAGATTTACTATAAAAATTAAAATTGTAAAAGATTTATTTTGTAAAACAATGAGAGCCCTTTGCAATCTTAGTGCTTGAGGCTCTCATCACTCTAGGAGTGATTCTTTGTGCTGTGCTGTCAGTATCCCCAGTGTTTCTAGCAGGGTGCTGCGTTTTCTTTCCATCCCTGGCATTCTGTCTGAATTGCCAGACTTGGCCAGTTAGGCACCTCTCTACCTGGCTTAGATGTGTGAATTCCAGAGACCACAGGAAATCTGTGTAGTATTCCTTAGGACTCAGGGGACACAGGGGTGTGAGTAAAAGCAAGTGTTTGGGAAGGCACTGCATGAAGTGGCAGCTTGCTGGCTCCATCCTTCTCTGTCTGGTTCCTATCCTGTAACCCACTGCTTGCATCGCATCACCCCAGACCATTAAACTTCATATATGTAATGAGAATGTTCAGAGTTCTGTGTTGTCCAAAGATAAGCTAAAAAATGTCTTGCTTAATTGTCTTATTTAAGACAAAAAATAAACCTCCCTTCCCTCTTGCATCAGTCCTGCCTGGGACTGCCACTTAGTGTCACTGCAAGGGCATGTCTGGAAGAGGATACAGGGAAAACCACCTGCTGTATTGTCATAAATATTGTTTCCTGGACTCTCATTTCCCAGAAATGTTTCATGGCATTTTCTCTTTGTGTTTTTTTCCTTTGGCATTTTCATGGCATTTTCTCTTTGGGTCTTTTTGACAGTATTCTTTATTCATCATTTCCTTCCTTACCACATTGTTTATACTAGTTTTGGTAGTCATTTTAAATAAATTTATTTGTCCCAGTAAGCCTAATGCTTACTTCTGCATTGCCATTGAAGAGTGGTGACAGCAGAGACTGAAAAGCAGTAACAGGCCTTGCTTGGCAGTGCATCAGTGCTGAAAACAACACCACCGCTGCTTAGGAGCATTGTGAACTTTGGCCTTTGAGAGACTGATTCAAGACAGTCATCCCAGCAGAAGGGATTTACTTGGATTGCAAGGGATAGAGTGTTGTAACCAGCAACCCTCTTTCATTCAAAGGGGAAAATTCTTAATACTTTGATAAAAATCCTTGGCAGTTTACCAGGAGAAGTCAGGGTTTTTTTTTTTCCACTATTCAAATAACGTCAAAAACTTTGTTGTGGGATGGGTGTGTAGGCTGAGAGAGGAATGTGGTTTTGGAGATAGAACCCAAATGATCAGGAAAGCAGTGCAGTTGTTTTCAATGTACTTTTGATATTTTGCATTTTTCATTTTAGTGATAAGGTAAATGTTCTTTCTGAATTATTTCATCCTCTATTCAACCTAACATGTCATGAGAAACCTTTTTAAAGAACCATCATGGTATATTACATATATTTCCCACTGTCTGGTTCATGGATTTTAAACTGGCTTGCTGGGCAGTTATAACAATCTTAGATTCTATTACTTGATGGGTATATTTGGGGGTTTGCACATTCCAGTGGAATTAAGAGGTATTCTTAAAATGCTCTTTCATTTCCCAGAAGCCATTTATGGACTTTACCTTTGGATAGGGGTTAGTTATTAGACATGAATTTATTGGTTGGTGTTTATAGGAAATGAGGAGGAAGAGAAATGAGAAATATTTTCTCATTCTTTTTAAGATCCCAGTTGTTGAAGTCCACTTTGAATGATTTGTGCTGGCTCTTGCTTCTAATGTTCTCTGACTGTAGTTACAAGTAAAATAATAATCAGTCTTTTACCATTCATCACAAATCTAGCATAGCACCATGGTGAATGAACAGTTGGCTTTATTAGCACTAATTTGTTATGATCAAAGTTGTAGTCCAATTTCAAATTACTACAAACTTGATAATTCATTTGCAGAAACAGCTGAAACTTTGATTATATTCTAAGCTATAGCAAGTAGGGCAAACACAAAGAAGAGTGGTAGCACTGCCAAGAAAATTTTTGGTCTATACAAGTATATGCAGTGAAGGTGACATCATTTTTTCTAACATAGGCAATTATACCTTCATAAATTTAAGACTATTCTGAAATAATCTCTACAGTTTTTTCCTTTTTTTTTTTTTTTAAGACTGGTTTGTCTGTCTTTATCACAATTACCTTTCCATGGTGATCAACATAAAATGAGAACCATAAATGACTATTATGGAAGGCATTAATTAACACTTCTTTAACTTAAGAAGCTTGAGACTGTCCCAGCTAACCTGCTCCTTCTCAAATAATTACTTTGTCAATACAGGGTTAATAAAATCCTACCTCATCCCCTTTTAGTAATGATTTCCTACCAAACTTTTATTTTGAAATTTGCTAAAAGTATATTTTGCAGACTTGAAAAGAAACTCCTATTTTACTCTAGAATGTTTGTCAATCAATGACAATAACAATAATAATAATACCTGGGATTTTTTTCACAGTATGGCACACCTAGGTCCATGTTAAAATGTGAAATTGAGTAATGGGTTTTAGATTTATATATTTTTATTGCAAATTTTTTCAACTTAGTTCATCTAAGAAACAACAATTAAGAAAGGTGGTGAGGTCATTTTGAAGTAGCACGGGGAGAATGTGTGGGGGCAGTATTATACCATAAGAAAGAAATAAGGAGTCTTTATTTACACTTGAGACTTCTAGATATTTTTTTTTATAACTTGTTTTCTTTTCTCCTTCTCACATTCATTTTGCTGAGAGCTGCCTGAGTCTGAACTTTATGACAGTAACAAGTAGTTGGAACATATTGCAGAACAAGAAACTGATAGTTTTTCCATGGTGTCTTTTCCTTGACTTCATTAGGTAAATTCAAGCCAGTGGTGATAGAGTTCATTTCAACATGTTCCTACTTTTAGCTAGTATATTTTTCAAAATGTTTGTGATGTTAGTTGCATCTGAGCTTTGCATACCATCTTGTCTAATCTTGTCAAAAGTACCCAACAAGCAAAGCCCTCTGATTTGTATGTGCTAAGTGCATAGATTTACTGCTGCAGTTTGAACATTTTTAAATTAAAATATATTGCTTGTTCCAAGTGTATTGATTTACACATCTCTTTGTCAATATTAAGTACAGCAACTTTTCCAATAAGTTTAAAAAGATCTGGCAAGACAGGTTACATTTAGTGGATTGGTTGAAGTTTATATTTCTGCATTTTACTTGTTTGTGTGTTCTTGCTCTTTTGCCCTTTATTCTCAGTCACTGTTACAGGTATTTGTAATGTCCCTTAACTGAGAAGAGATGCTGCCAGTTGCACTCTGAATTCATACAAAGTTGCAGTTATTTAAATGTGACCCTTCATAAGTTTTCTCTCTCAGTTTTCAGCTCTTGACAAGTGCCTAAATACAAAGGCTCTACCTGAGGTTGGCGGGTTTTTTAAAGCCAAAAGTATCCTAACATAGCATAAAAGCTCTTTAGGTTAATGGTGGTGTAACAGTAGTGTATTGTCAGAATTACTGGTTTTACTGTAAGTGCTCTTCAGTACAATGTTTTGGTTGCATCTTTTTTGAGGGCAATGTAATCCCAATCATCAGCCAGCTGCTTGTGCAGTAGCCATTTGTTTTTAGAGTACGTGTAGGAATTACCTGTGCAAACAGTCCTACTTCTGCTCTCTCATCTCAGCCCTCTTGCACCTGAATATTCAACTATTCATTTGTCTTGAGTAAGCAGATCAACAGGTGTGTAGTAGTTGATAGGCTATAGGGACATCCTCTGACTTACTTAGCTAAAACTTTTGTCTATTTCTCTGTCTGCTCAGTTTATTCTGACTGCTGATCTGAAAAGCAGCTGAGATGTAAAGCTGGACAATAACATCTAGGGGGAATAAGCTCGCTAGTGGAACATCAGTCTGGTGCAGATCAAGAAAACATAAGTTTGAGTGGTTTTTTGACTATAGACTGAAGTCGCACATAATTTCATAAAAATCTTGCCAAATGCCAGTTAGATCCACCTGGGGCCTGACCAGTTTCCTGAAAGCTGTTATGATGTTTTTTGGTTTTACATACTGTCATTCCAGTTGCTTGACCTCTAGAAAGTCACTAAGAGATTCTTTTTGGGAGTGATGGATGCTGGAAAAGAAATTAGAAGTCATTTTCTTCTCACTTTTAAAAGGTCAAGATTCTCTCCCGGTGTGGTCTGGCTAATGTGTATCTATTGGTATTAAACATGCATGTAATTCTGAAAGTAAATATCTATTTTAATACAGTTCTAGTTTTTGAATACTTGCAGCAAGTTGTAAGAGTAGATTATGATAACAGATGGCTTAAGTGGAAATCATAGATTAGGGAAGAAAATGAAAATAGTAGAAAAATTTTCAAATACTGTTGAAAAACTTCATTTGAGTGACATTCGGTGGCAGCCACGTTATAGAGACACTTCTGTAAGTAGGATATATAATTTCTGTGTTTAGGGGTAAGTTGAGAGTGGTTACCAGAGCCTCATAGCAGTGGAACATGTGAGGTCCATGCTGTGAGGTCTGAGGTGTTTCCTCTGTATACAGGCAAAAAAAAAAAGTTTGTCCAGATCTGCTGTATATCAGTAGAGTTAACATAACTTAGAAAAACAAACTCAACAACTTTCTTTGTCTCTCTAAATGAAATTACTTTGGACTTCTAGGCACCTTATCTTAGATTTTCTATAATAACTGAAATGTACATGTAGATTTGTATAACCTCTGTTGTTGATGATGCATTCTGTGGAATTGATACCTCTATTTTTTCCAGTGTAATAAATCTGTTTTGTCAAGAAGAGGGAGAGAGGTGTGTTATCCATTGTCATTCTCTAGTGGAAAGCCAATTGTTTATTTCCATTTTTAACCTATGTTTTCTATGGAAGTGATATGAGCTGTCATCACTTTTCTTTTTTTCTTCTTACCTCATTCCAATATATTCAAAGAATTCCAAGTTAATTTGACAATACACTTAAATTTGACAGTCATTCAGATGTAAATTATTATTAAATACCTCAAGTTTTGTGAAAAGATGTAGCCAGATTAAGTGACAAACCTAAATTTATTAACTCCCTTGAGGAAAGGCTTTTGGCATAAACTTAGTTATTAGCATGAGAGAAACCCATGTGGGAGTAACCTTATAAATGCTTCAACATTTGATCAGTGTTTGTGCCTTTGTTAGACCTCAAAGTCACTTAAATGTCAGGTGTAAAGCTATAAGAAACCTGGTAGAGTTGCTTGATTTTTTTTTTTTTCCAGTTTGCTTTATCTCCCTTGAGAATGCATCAGGAACAGGTAGAGATAGTTAGAATAGAATCTTAGAAGCACTGTTTTTATTGATTTGTTGGCCAGGTCATTTATGTTTAGTAATTAGTACCCTCTGTTATCCTTAATTATTTTAGACAACGTTATTTATATTTCAGTTAGTTATACTTGAAGCTTTTTTCCAACAGGAACCATGCTGATTTTTTTAATTTTTTTAATGTGTCTAGGTCTATGGCTGTAGTGACCTCTAAGACTTACTTTAACTTTTGTCTGAATATTCTAAAAATGTTGTGTTTTCCTGTTTAATAGTGTCTAAGGTTTAATTTCCCTGAGGTACTGATAAAAGATAATGCCAAGAAAATTCTTGGCTAATTTTCAAGAAGGGTAGGTCCCTTGAGTTCCAAGAATGATGGGTCAAGGTGGAAGGAGGCATTTGCTTTCTGGTAGCCCAGAATAAGAATTTGGTCTCTGCTAGGTTTAGTCAAGTGAAGCACGAACAGAAATGACTGCAGACTAGTTCTTTGAATTTGAGCTGTATATAAAGCACATTTACATCCAAGAGCACTAAAAACTATTAAATAAAATTAAATTACTACTGTGCATTCATCTTCATGCTTTTTTTATGTGTCGCTTGGAATTTGAGTCTCTACAAGTTTGGTGATTTCATTCCTTCCAAAATCCTCTTACCTTGTACTGTGTCAGCTGCCAATCGTGATGTTTATTTGGATCAAATAAGCAAACTGATAAATACAATGCTACTAAGTTGCTTGAAACTCAAAGGTAAGTTTCTTCCTTTGGTTTGCCTAGAGACAGGGTTCATGGTTCAGTACTTCTTAACGTGGAGGAAAACTATATTATAACAGTGTAATTCTGCAGGAATTTAACACTTTTGCTGGAAATAAATGTTTTGCTTTATTTAAAAATAATTATAATCAGAGATAATAAGGGTTTTATTCAAAAGAGAATTTGACACAATCTATCTGGAGGTTTTTTCCCTATATTTTTTAGCGTTACTAGCATCCTCAGGAAGAGTTGCAAACAATTTAAATTTATATTACCTTGGCACAGCTTTAGTACCATTCATTCACACTGATTGACTTATGTCCTTTATATTACACTAAAGAAGTTGAGTGTTTGGGGAATCTACACCACGGGAGGAAATTGTTTGCTAAGGTTTTGTGTAATGTTTGTTCCATGTAGAAATACACCCTTTACATGTGTGTCTGTGTTTAAAAAGAAATTAATGGGGATTGTAGCCAGATTGCAGCCTGATAGGTATATCAGCCAAAATAAATAATTAGTAAGAATTTCAGGTCTGCCCTTTCTCCCATTATTTGGAGTATTTAAAAAGATTTACAAAATGGCTGTGAAGTTAGCTTTTTAAATGTCTAAAGTCCACTGACTTCATGAAGACTGCTCCATTTAACTGAAAAATTTTTATGGTTTCATTTATTACATTGAAACAGTTCTTAAGAACTAAGAAAAATACCTCTAACATAATTTAATTGCATTACTTTGTGGCATTCTGATAATTGAGGTTGAAGTGAGTTGTCAAGTTAATGTCATGTCAAAACTCTTGCCTTAGTGGACTCCACTACGGTGTTTAGGGTTTGGCCTGGTTTTGTGATTGGCTGGAAGGCTAATGTATATAACTGCTGTTTCAGGACATGATCAGAGTTACAACACTGAATTCTGTATAGCATATTCCTTTCCCATCTGAGTTTTTTTAAGGCTTTCTGTAGGAAAAAAAAAAAAAAAAACAAACCCAGAACAGCAATGCTAGCTGTATGCTCTGTCATCTGCTTAATCCTTATCCCCTTCACATTGTCAATACTCATCTAATTCCACTTTAACAACAGTAATTGGCTGATGGAGTAGCAGATATAGATTTATTTTCCTGATGACTCCTTGACTTTTTTCCTCTGGTAATACTAATAGAATTCCAAATCCTTACTGGTGTGATCATGTCATGAGTAGGTCAACAGTCATGTCAAGGTCCTATTGGAAACTTCATAGCCAACATCTTAATTTAGACTTAGCTATCTTTTTCTCTTGTATGTGCAATTGTAAGCAATTCTTTCAAGTATCACACTCATTCCATTATAACACAATTCATTTGATGCAAAGGGAGGCAGTTCTGCATGTGAATTGTTTACTGAAATGGGGTGGGTCACACAAGCTCAGTAAGCCTCTTCCAGGTGTGATGCATTATCTGAATTATGTGGGAAGCTCAAAGGAAACAAAATATTGCTTTTTTGTTTTCAAAGTTATATCAGTCTTTCAGTTAATGAGAATTGAAATGGATGTTGTGGCTTTCTAATATTTAAGGAAAACATGTCTGAAAACTTGAAATGTCAGGTCGCTGGGGTAGCTTAGTTGATCCAGTGGTTTCCTGCCACTGGAAAGCAAAGGCTTGCTTTGTTTATTGCTTTCTTTAATTCTGTCCTAGCTCTTAACCTACCTGCTCTAGGCCAGGTGTTTCCTGTCCTACATTTTGCCAGAGCTCTGAATTATAACTGATTTCTGAATTGCCTCAGTCCACCAAAGCAGCGGTAAAAAACCACAGACTTTTCTTTTGAGGTTATCTTTGTCATCATCTTAGTGAGCTGGAGATGGTCTGGAGAAGGTGAGAAACATAATTTCTGACACATGAATGTGAAAGTGGCAGCAAGATGGAAGAAGGGTATGCAGGACAGACCCTTTCAGCAGTAATGAGTTATTTAGGACAAACTTTCTTGGTAGGATCTTACCTTTAGTTTTTGATTATGTAAGTTAGAATTGAGAAATAAGACTATTAAGTCATTTGTAAACCTGTCTAGATTTGACCATGGACTAATGACCATCTTTCACATCACCAACCAGCTTTACTTTGTCTTTCCTATTACCTGAAGCTTTGTATATATTTTTGGCACCAGTGTGTATCCACTCTGGAAATGGGAAGTATGCTGTGTTGCCTTTCCTGGACTTGAAGTAATATTGCAGAAGTTTTGGGGATTGACTTGAGTAAGAACAGAGTAGTGTGCATATACTCAAACTGTCAGAAAGACCCGTAACAAGTGATTAAACATCTTTTGTCTCTTAAAGCATGTCAGACTTAATTGAGTGGTTAAGAACCAGTTTTGGCAGAGACTTTATCTCACTTAGTCTTTTGGCTAACTGAATAGTACTCAATATTGAAAGGGTGCAGGCAGTCTCTTGATAGAGATTTATGCACTTGACCAAGTGCTTAAATTTTACAGGGAAACATTTAAATACAAGTGCTTTGGTAGTCCTACCTCAGAGGCAATGCCTATCTTGGGAATTACCACTATTAAATCAGCAAGGAATATTAACCACAGTCTACAGCCTGGCTTGACTGCCTTATCAAAGCTGCTCTTTTTATTCTCTGTCCAAAACCTTCACTCTGTTGACCAATTATAGGGAACTCAGCCATTAACAGTGTCTCTGTCTAGTGTCCTAGCTTGGCCTCTTAATGTTTCTGTGTGAGTGCTAGGTGAGGGAAGGTCCCAAAATGATTACACCTGATCTAATATATGAAATGTGCTTATGGAAATACTCTTTTAGTCTAAAAAAACAACAGAGTGCTTTGTTGTAGATAAAAATGCATATTATTTTTTGAATTCCTACTTATATTGATTTGCAACTTCTGGAAAAAAAGCCCAGAAAGTATAAAAATACTAATCTACACTTAACTACACTTTTTTTTTTTAAGTTTTCTACTCTTCTGTAACTGAAGAAAAACCCAGTAGTTTAGCATGTTAATCTGTAGTTTTAGAAACATGAATTGCCTCAATGTCTAAACTCATAACAGTTGTACTGTTATGCTAAATTTTTGTATTGAAATATTTTCCTTTCACAATATTGTACATGTAATAACATATATGATTAATGAATTAGCAAGTGGAACTTCAATTTTGTTTTTAAATATTGGCAAGTGCCACATCATTGCTCTGTTTTCTTTTTATTATACATTCAACTTCCTTGTTAAATGAATTGCATCCAGCCAGTTGTCAGATGGACAAGAGAATGTAACTGGGGCTTCAGTTAAGTGACCAAAACATGTCTTCAATGCATGTCATTTACTTGTATTTCCTCATTGCTAGTAAGTCAAGAAATTAATGTTTTTAAAAATTAGGCTTTTTTTCCCTTAAACTGAAGATATTTCTGTCAGTATATTGTGTGAAACTATTTAATAGGCATGAGGTTCTTTAAAAATTTGTTATGAAATACAGTTTCAAATTAGTAATGCCACTAGTGTAAAAGAATTGAAAACTTATAATAATTCATCTAAACTTTGTTATAATGTCATTCTTAAGAGAAACATTTTCTTGGGTTCTTTTCCCTAATATATATTAGGTTTTCTTTTGGTTAAGCTTGGTGGCTTTTAGATTTTGTTTCCATCTTTCTTGTTCAGGGTAGAATAAGTTAAGTCAGCAGCATAGGATTTGTTCCATTAAAGAATTTGAAACATTCTTCTGTTGTAATCTCCCCCTACCAGCACCCTGAAGGTTAACAATTTATTCAGTATCCTAAGGAGAAGTTAAATAGAATAGTCAAACTGGCTTAAAACAGCTTGCAGTCACTAAAGGAGGGGAGGGTAAGAGGATGCATATCCTTAGCTGATCCTGCTCTTTTCCATCTAGTGAATTAGTTGATCATTTCACTGAAATTTCTCAACTTGAATTTGTCCTCTTGCTTGCACCATCCCGTGCCACTTCTCAGCATTTGGGTGGGTTGAATCATTTCACTAAAACAAGAACTGAAAATTACAAAGCAAAGCTAGACCTAGCATAGTTTATAAAAGATAGCAAAGACATTGGCAGATATAATTTTTACTATTTTAATTGGAATTTATCAGTCATTTTTAACATGTTTACAACTTGGGGTTTTTGTTTCTTGTGGACTTAAGTCTCACGTATTTGTTTTCCATTTCTTGCAAAGTAATAGGTACTTTCGAAATATTAAACCACTGTTCTGCCACAAGGAGGTAAAAACATATATGCAAAGGAGACTGAGGGAAATAGTATAGCAGGATATGTGACTGTTGGCTGGTAAATAAGAATAAGCTGTTCTGTTGAGGTTTTTAATTAACTTGTCAGTATAAATCAGCTGGATTTCCCATGGGCAGCATGGCAGATGAGGGTCTTCCAAAGGGAATTAGGAAGGGTGAAAGCTGTACAGATGAGTTTGTGAAAAATGTTTTCTGCACAGGAGACAGGAAGAAGTCAGAGAACTGCTAATGCTAGAAGCATGAAAAAAAAAAAAACCAGTTAAAAAGAAGTGGAATCTAGTTTCTCTAACAAGAGAGGAGAAGATGGCGTGAAATGAAATGGTTAAAAATATGTGAGGGGCAAAAAAAATGATGGAAGGCTTGAATTTGATTTCTTGATAGTGGTGGTAGAATTTAACTAATACTGCAACTTTGAATCTGAAACCTGAACTTTTTTCTAAGATGAGAACAGCAGGCAAGGAAGGAAGACTGGGCCGTTGGTATCACGTCTAGTCACAGTTCTTTGGGATTATTAAAAGCTTTTGGAAACAGGAACAAGAAACAGGTGATTTGGGGTTTGTTTTGTTCTTTTAGAACTGTATTAGTGTTACACTGATGTTGAGATGCCAGGATGAGGTTTCAGGAAAGGAGCTGGGATCTGTGTTAGATGAAAGCTAACAGCTGGGAGACAAACCCTTGAGACCCATCCAACACAGGTGCTCTGTGCTGCAGAACCTCAGCTCGCTCTCTTTTTCAGGTTGCAGAGCCAAACATCCTCCAGCCTGCAGGCCTAGCTTGATGTAAATGCTGCTGATACTTGGAGTACTTCTCCATTTTATTACACTGCAGCAGAAAGTAGCTGAAGCACTGTTCGGAGAGAATTTTGAGTGTGTCATTGAAATTACCTCCCATTTCAATCAGGCAGAGCGCAGGACCAGTCATGGGAAGAGAGCGTTTCTCCAAGGCTTTCTGCCTTCGAGGAGGTTCAAGGACAATGGGTGTATAGAGCTGTCTGTGACAGAGAAGTCTGGATTGTTGTGTGATGTGCATGGCCATGCTTTATTAACGGCGTTGGAGATGGTGTCCAGCAGTAGTGGAGGAGCTGGTACTGGGGAATTTGTTACAAAAGGTCTAACTCTTAAGAATTCAGCTCTGGAACCTCAGTTCCTAAGCACTTGGTAGACAGTGGGATTCTAAGAGTGACCCACAGCACTGTATGTTTCAGCAATTGCCTTTCTGTGTCACCAATCTCCCCCAGAGAAGCTTGCCTCTGTTGGTAGGGACTCTACATTCTCTATACAAATAGATAGTAATGATATAAAATACAACCCTTATACATTTAAAACAATGCTATTTGGTTTACATATTAAGATACCAGCATGACCAGTTTCACTTTGCATGTATTTTTCAGTTAATCTGTTAAAAGAAACCTAAGTTTCTGTGGAGCCAAGTCTTACAATCAAGTGAGTTTAGGAGCTCACTTATTTGCTTGCTTGAGCCTGAATTTGGTATTTCCTTCATAAATCTCTTTATGGGCTTTCAAACTGTCACAACATTATTCTGATTTCAAGCCTGATTTTTATGGTGGTATAATTAACAGACAGAGTATGTTGATACAAAAAAAGACATCTACTGGTTTTGACACTGAGAATTAATTATGAAATAAAAGACAGATTTGTGCTCAGGCTAGCATTAGCCTAGCAGTTCAAAATATAAGCAGTCACCTTGGAATCATGTAACAAAAAGTGACACCCTTTCTTTTACTATAGGCTAAATATATCTTGTGAACTTTAGTTAGATAAATCATCTGTGTGTCAGTTCTATTTGTTGTTCTATTTAATTAATTTGGAAAATAGTTGTTGCTTTCCTTTGACAAGCAGAGAGTTCATGTTTGTTAAATACTTTGAAAAATGGTTATGCTTTTTGTAGTGGTTTAGATTATTATCAGAGAGGTTGTCCATTCTTACTAGAAAAAGGTGACATTCAGCATATCATTGGTAGCCAATTTTAAATGAAGTTTCAAAAGACTACCTATAATACCGTTTTTCAACCCCTTTAATTAGTTTTTGCATGGAATACTTTGCACAAAGTGCTGGCATCGTCTTTTACTCTTGTTCCCTGCAAGTGAACACAATTTGGATTCCTATAATGCAGCTTTCCTTATTTTATGGCAACAAAGACTCCTCCAAATATCTCATGCTGGTTAATACAGAAAAAACATTGTGTTAGTGTGTTAATCTTGAGCGCACAAAGAACCACTGGAGGGTAAGAGGAGGGCATCTGTTGGATAAGCTTTCAATATGATGGGAATGATAACGGGCCTATGACTGGTGCAAAAACCAGCTAATCTTTTACAGTGTGTGATTAAAACCATTGCATATCTTCTCAAAATTTGTTTATTGATGCAGAGGGGAATAGTAGACAAAGAAGGACCTTACTTTTGAGAAATCTGGCTGTTCCAAGCTGCCACAATTTGTACTGCCTGCAGTGACCATTTCAAGTTCTTAGGCCTATATGTTCTGGGTGGGTTATTTTTGTGATGGATTGTCACTGTGATGGACGATCCTCTGCTACCTCCGCTATGTATTCGTCAGTACAATTGTAGTTGTAGTAGGTTTTAGGCTTTTATAGTAAGAATTCTTGGGAAGATCAAGAAGTTATAAATCATCTTAGAGTTTTGCATAACTAATGAAGAAGCTTTTATTACACTGAAGGTGTGGTTATGAGGAAGAAAATGAAGATGCTGAGAAATCGGCTTTGGAAATCTGTAATTAATTTCTTCATTTCCTTCTGAATAACAGAACAGGACAGACAGTCCTTTGTGCACTTTCTAGTTCCAGTGTAATTGACATTCTGATGCAGATTGGACTTTCAGACAGGGATTTTCAAAGACCTAGAAAAGACTTCAAGCTATTCATGTTGCGTTCAGAAAAGGGTTTAGCAATCGTGTCCCTTATAAAGATGATTAGCAATTGAAGTATTTACAAAATGGTATGTAATAGTATGTAAATACCATCCTAGGCCACGAAGTATGGCAATTTTCAGACGTTTATGCTACCTTCTGCTTAGCTGGTGGTGAAGCCACAAGCAGGTGATTGTTGATTTTTCTCCAGACTTACAGAAATCACATGTAGAGCTAACTGATTGCTGCCAGAAAGGGTGTTCTCTGGTTTTGTACACGAGTGTTTAGCACATGCACTAAGGAGCTCTTCAGAGCTTTATTCAAAGGTTCTCTTCCAATAGGTTGGCAATAATTAAGATAAGTCTAGAAGTTAAGTTAGTGCACATCCAGATTTGTGGGAAGTTACTTCTGGCCCACAGTCCCTTCTTAAATGCCATTTAAGAGCTTGCATGTATTAAAAAAAATTCCCATGTGTACATGTTTTCTGAACAGTAACCAAAGATAGACACAACAACATGGGTTGAAGTGTTTGGGTCTCAGTTTTGTGCACAAACTTGTTCTATTTAATAACACATTTAGCAAAGTGAAACAGCTGTCAGTGCTGCTGAAGTTTCACATGTAACAGATACACGTGAATTTATATATTTTTTGTAAAACAAAGGAAACTGGTGCTTCTGGTGTCAACTACAGTAATGAAATGAACATGTAAAAGAATCAGGTCCTTGCTCATTAAATTCAAAAGCACCTGCTATATTGTTATTTGGCTGTAAACCAAAAAAAGAACGGTTTAGTTAAAGCTGAGGGGAGGGGAGAATCACTTAATCAAATTTATACAGCTTTCAGAAAGTTACTGAAACTAAAGTAGTTGGTGATGTAATGTATGAAGTCAAAGAGTGTTTTGCTATGCTGGAGAAAACTAATGGAAACATTCACTTGGGGTAAGACAAATGGTATTAAATGAGAAAACACACCATGAATTGCAAATGGAGCTGAGTTAATTTGTTGCTACAGTAGTGTTGCCCTACTGTTAAATGAAGGCTGTGTAATTATCTTGCTGGCAGAGATAATGTCAAAACCTCATTTCTCCTTACATGCCTCATTTTTACATGAGGGCTAATTGAGCTGCAAGGTGACAACTGATTATATATAGCTATCATCAGGTCCTCTTGCTCAATTTGCAAATAATGTTATCTTTTTTAAGTGATGATTTTTATCACATGTCAAATTAAGGCATTAAAAAAACTTTTTAAAGCTATTTTAGTAATTTGTAGTATTGCATTTCTGTCACCATTTTATTTATATTTTTCAGTATTAATTAATTCTTCCTCCAAGATTTTTGCCATCCATTTACTTACTGTCCCTTTATTTAAAGCAGAGAGACATGTGCTAGTTAATTTTTCGTGCCTCTTGATCATAGTGAATGAAAGGGCATTCCATAATCCCAATTAGATGAAATTTTCTTAAACTTTTTTGTTGTGTTTTCTTGTTTATTGGAAATGCTGCTGAATAATTTTTGTTAATAA
Organism: Rhipidura dahli; assembly: GCA_013399225.1. NCBI lineage: Eukaryota > Metazoa > Chordata > Aves > Passeriformes > Rhipiduridae > Rhipidura > Rhipidura dahli. Next base: position 1,069,896 of record VXAC01008317.1, on the reverse strand, counting down.
ATTTCAGACTTTCCTTATGCCCTAAGGGGCCCAACAATACTGTGTCAAATAGCAGCACCATTACCTGTCTAGACCCAAAGTCACAGTGTGTCAGGTTGGACGAGACCACACTGGGTCATCTGGTTCAGCCTCCCTGCTTGAGCAGGATCATCCTGGAGCACATTGCACAGGATCGTGTCCAGCTGGTTCTTGAATATCTCCAGTGAGAGACTCCACAGCTTCTCTGGGCAATCTGTTCCAGTGCTCAGTCACTTACTGTAAAGAAGTTCTTCATATTCAGGTAGAGCTTCCTGTGCATCGGTTTCTGCCCAGTGCCTCCTGTCCTATGGCTTGGCACCATCAACAAGAGCCTGGCTCTATCCTCCTGGCGCCCTCACTTTGGATACTGACAGACACTGATGAGGTCCCCTCTCAGTCATCTCTTCCTAAGAAGAAGGCTGCACAGGCCCAGCTCCCTCAGCCTTTCCTTGTAAGAGAGATTCTCTAGTCCCTTAATCATCTTCGTAGCCCTCTACTGGATTCACTCCATGTTTGTCTTGTACCAAGGAGCCCAAAGCTGAACACAGCATTCCAGGCCTCATCAGGTCTAAGTAGAGGGTCAGGATCACCTCCTTCATCCTGCTGGCAATCATTCTTCCTGATGCACCCCAGGACCCCCCCAGGTCCTTCTCCTCAGAGCTGCTTTCCAGCAGGTCGGTCTCTAACCTTTTCTGGTGCCTGGGGTTGTTCCTCCCAAGGTGCAGGACCATAAGGATGATATGAAATGTCAAGATCTTTGAGATCAAGGTAGACAATATCCACTGCTCTCCCTTCATCCCTACAGGTAGTTTTCACTGTAGAAGGCAGTCAGATTGGTCAAGCTTCATGATGGTCAAAGGGCCACGTCACTTTGTCAACACAGAATTAAAGCCTAACATCATTACCTGTGATTTTTTTTTTGTTGGTCTGTTTAGTCTCTGCTTTACTTGTAGGTGCAGTGCAGTCTCTTTCCAAGATCTTAGTTTTTTGACTCTAGCTACATTCACAAGAACTAAAATGGAAACACTTAATTTTACATTACAAAAATATAAAGGAGACAACCTGGATTTCTGTATTATGGCCCAACAGTGCTGAGCTAGAGGAGCAATCTGTGAAACGAGCCTTAAGACCATGCTTGGAAAAAGAGAACTACCAAAATCTGTTGCTAGTGCTTAAAAATAAACAATTTTTGCAATGCTTCATAAACTTCTTGCATTTTTTGGAAATACTGTTCATAAAGTATATATGACATTTCTGAAAAATAGGCAAGTCTGAAATCGTCTTACTGTATTTACTCACTTTCCCCTTGCACATACAACTTGTACTGAAGTGGGACCTGGAAAGTTTGATATCCTTATAATGACTGTCTTGTGTTTCAGAGTAGTCAGACTCCTACAAGGGCTTTGATTGTAGTCTAAATAGTATTTAAGAGCAAATTTAAAACAGGAAAACATTTTCATTTGTAAAATGTAAAAATAGGCTCAGTTTGTGTTGCATTAAATACATCTCAAAAATAAAGCACCGTAGTTTCCAACTGATGGGAGCTCAATAATGTGGGACTCTCTTATTTGCTAATGCCCTATGCTTAATCAGGATTCTCAGATCTTTTATTAAACTTAAAGTTGTGGGTTTCAAGTAAATGCACTTCTTCATTGGACATGAAGTTTAGCTGTGACTTGGCTTTTAAACAAGTGACATAATTATGCAAAGCTATCTAAATACAAAGTCTTTACCTGTTCTGTATACTCGGCAGTAAGAGAATAAAACTTTGCTTTGAGATGAAAAGAATGTTGTCTTATGCTGACACTCTTTTCCAGATTATTTGTATCTTGTAGGGTAGGAAAGACACCCTTTTTTATTGGAAACCTCATGACTGAGACCTTAAATCATTTTACTTTATTAGATTGATCTGCATTTGGAAATTAAATGATGCTGCTTAAAAAAGAAATTACTCCAAGACAATTCTGTCTCTTGCTTGTCTGACATCAGGGGAAGGGAGGAAAAAAAATCAGAGAGCTTCTCCTGGATGAAAGGAGTTACTTGAAAGTGAAATGTGCAAATCCATCAGTGATATTTTAATAATGCTGGGTCATGTTGAGTTCTGAATAATTTAATCATTTGGTGTATGTTTGCACTTCTGTCTGAGACTTTGTTGGAAAATACCTTTTTAATGACTGACTTGAATCCTGAACTATTTTTTTAATAACCTCAATGTTCATGTGATACTTTTATAAATCTGAGTGTATAGTAAATTTATGCTTAATAAATTCTTCATAAATATAGCACAGTTCTCCCTCATGCAGTATAGCTATCATAGGAACTGTAGCATACTGCTGGTCTAACAATACCAGAAAAGTTAGGTTTTTATTGGGTTTAGGCAGCATATGTAACCATTTACCAAGTCAGAATGATGTTTTATTTTTTTGAAAGTTGCTCCTTTTGAATGACTTCTAGGTATAAACATTTTTGCTGTGTTTATGTAGTACTTACTGTGAGGTTCTGGTTAACTCTTCTTTACTCATGACCTTCAGCCCAGTTTAAGGTTGAAAAGAATTTTTTGGTTTTTCCTTCATCAAGCCACTTGACTGAAAGCTTGAATTTTTCCCTCCTGCCTTACATGACTTCCTGTAATGAACAGTAGAAGCATTACTCCTGGTTTCCAGATATTGAGTTCTAGGGGTTTTTAAATACTGTGGACATTAGAAAAATTGTCAGGTTTTCTTAATAATATATCCATGATTGCTAATAGAAAGTAAATCCATGCTTCACAAGATTTTCACTTCAGATAAAGGTAATTGTTTTAACAATGGAAAAGGAGTATTGAGAGCATTATAATAAAATCAGGAAATATTTTAGACAGCATTTGTCTACTTGTATATTTACCAGTATTGAAGAAAACATCATCAGTGAGTAACAAGTTTCCCCTTTTAAAATATTTATATAATAAGAAACCTGTGGTAAAAGTACATGATTCTTTGCATGGCATTATTTTCTTAAGCCACTTATTTTTTATTTGCTTAACATTAGCACATTTCTCATCGTGTTCTTTTGTAGTCTGTCTGTAAGGTACACTCCCACTGTACTTAAGGCAAAATTATTTCTTTACAGGTACATAAAGTAAATATTAGTTTACAAGTACAGAGTTCCAGCACTGACACACTGGATTCTGAAGCAGGTGTAAAGTTTCACTATGCTGCTGTAGAATTAGAACTTCAGGGATGCTCTGAGGCACATGTATTCCATAACCACTAGCTAAGTCTGACATTCCAAAACATCCAAGGTAGTTCCTAATATGCCAGGAGTAACATTGGTGGTATTCTCTGCAGGTGCTTGTGGGGGCTTGCAGAGCTCTGAGGATGTGAGGCTGCCCTCGCTCGTGACCTCATAATTTCCAGAAGCAGGTGGAGGTGGCAATTATAGCTATGGCCACTATCTTGAACCTTCTGTAGTAGGTGATGAATTGTAAATGGCTAGACCCGGTGCACAACAATAAACTCAAATAAATCTTCAATGTGTAATAATGACAAGACTGAAAGACTGGCAGTTATAACAAGGCTGCTGTTGTCACCCACTTTACTGTAGCCTTGATATCCATCATTATCAGCTGGAGCTAGCTCAAGAGTCGGACAAGAAGGTCTGAAGAAGGATGAGTTGTTTGCGCTGAAGCGTCCAGTAGGTCCCATCTGGCAGAGAGTAAATGGGATTTTTTTGCCTGTTCACTGGGCCAGAGCTGTCCATCATTTTGGGCAGATATCTGATCACTTCATGCTGTGGGACAATATGGCTTTGTGCTGTTTGGTACAGCAATGGCAATTAAAATAACTAAATTTTTCATTTATTTCAAGCTTTTATTTCACATTAGCTGAAGGTGATCCTAAGAAGGGATCTTTACGTTAGTGGAGCTTTTTATTTCTTTGATTCAGCAAGTCAGGTGAGACCAGTCAATGCCAAGTTACTGAAAACTTAAGGGTGGTAATGTAAAAAGATTTAGAAATACATGCACAATGGACTTTTTTGTCTGTGTTTTCCCAGCCACATGCTTTAGAGTACCTGAAAATACTAAAGTAGAACACAGAAACTGGTGGAAATGCAAAATCATCTTAAATGCTTGTACAGAAGTAGCAGGGTTGCTTAGCCCCTGGCAAGTTTCTTGTAATTACTATAAATCCTAATTGTCTTAATGCATCTTAACTTGATACTTTTTTCTGCCAAGTACAATTCTGCTGGGTTTACATCACATGTGTAGCTTTCAAATGAATTTATCAGACAAGCATGAAGGATTATTCCCAAAAACGTTGTACACAAGAAATAAAATGTGAAAACTGAATACTGCTTAGTTTAACATGGCAGTTTATCTAATATTCGTTTGATCTTTAGACTTTTCAATCAGATCTTAGGATTAATCAACATAACATGTTAATCAGCGAATCCCAGATTGATTCGCCCTGCCTTAGAGGTATAACACATCTTCAACAGAAGACAATTGAGTTTATTGAATATTAATTTATGAAGTCAGTATAATTGCACTTTGTAAATTTGTTTTGTACTTTTGTTTTAAGATACTTAGTTGCAAGAAAAAAGCCCATCAGATGTCATAATTTTAAAATGAAGGTGATTTTACTAGAGGTTAGAATTTTATAGTATCTAGATTGCAAGCTGCTTAACAGCAGTTTGTTCTGTAAAGCTGTCTTATTTTGCATTCAGGGTAGTTCTTACCAAGCTTAATCCTGGCTTTAAAAGATTCAGAGTTGTGAAGTGATGCATTATAGATATGTAGAGTCAGGTGTTCTTTTAATTTTAAAAGTATTAGGTGCGATGGGAAAGTGTTTTTTGTTTATATTTCAGAAGTATTACATTTTATACAGCCTGCATGATAGTGGTTATTTTACAAACGTTTTAATGTCTGTGATGATTAAAAGTCTATAATGCAGGTTCAGTAACTGATGTCCAGGCACTCTGACATACCATCATTCATTTTTTCTTTATTTCATAATAAATCTTGAAGCCTGAAGGCATTAGACCCATGCAGATTTCTCTGCATTTTAGTGTCTTGACAGAATAACAAGTTCCAAATTTGAAGTAGTGGCATATTGTATTCCATCTCTATAGACTTAGCTCAAAACAGCGGTAGGCACATGAAAATATATGTCAAGAACACTGTTTTCTCATATTGGAATTTAGGCAATTTGTTTTCAGTCAGAGAGCTGTTTCTAACCTATTTTTGGAGCCCCTCTGTGGCCTGACCATACGTTCTAACATAATTTATGGTGGCACTGTAACATATGGACTTTTCATCATTGTCCAGCTGAAATCCTCTGTTGGACATGGATGCAACCCCATACACAGGCTCCCAAGGCAGGTGTTTTAGAGCACTATTGAGTTTTGTGTAAGCTGAATTCATCAGTGTGTCTAGCATGGTGTCAGGGTTGTTTTGTGCTTTTTCTTTTTAACAGTAGTAAGAATATTTCTTGTGTGTATTTTGTCTACAAAGTGTCAATCAAATTTGGAATTATTAGTAAATAAGCTAATTCCTGATGAGCGTTAAGTGTCATGAGACCCCAGAGCTCCAGGTTCTCACTGGGCAGGGCAATACAGAAATAGAAAGCAAAGACAGTCCTAGGCCCAGGGAGCTTTGCAGTTTTAAATATCCAAAACAGTAGAAGCAGGAAGCAAAAATATTGACTCCAAATATCTTGTGACTGAAACAACATTGTGTTTGTAATGGGGATGGGTTTTTTTCTATTGCTTTTTGGATGGGAGAGCATAAATTAAAGGAGGAAAGACAGTAAGGGGCTGGTGTGGGAAAAACAGGAAAAGAAAATGGCAAGAAATTGGAGACAGGTCACAGAATATAAATAAATTGAAAGATGAAGGGAAGTTGTGAAGTGCTTTTGTTCTCCTTTCCTGTAGGAACTGATGAAGCTGATATTAAGACTTAACAGTAACTGGGAACTGTGAAGTGATACAAATACTAATAGTAAAGTAATACTTATTATTGTTGTCTAATAGTCGCCTTGTAAAAATTCTTAAAAGATCTTTCTCTGTATACCTGTGCCTCTTAAAGTCTATGTCCAACCAAACAGAAGAACTGAGATTAAAAATAACTTATATTTGCAGAAGGGTAATTCTCTTAGTTTTCTATATTGTTTTTGTTAGTGTCTTCTTTGTTTTCCATACCTAATAAATCTTAATTTTGCTGATTAGAAGATGAAGTATGGGGGGTTTTTATCAACAGTGTGTCTCAAAAAGATGAGTTTATTTTTCTTTTGACTACTGACAGACTCATTTACCGAGAGGATATCAACCCAAAGTTGTCGACACCTAGAAACTACACTTCAGTAAATACTTTGCTGGCTTCTGCTTGCTACAGAAAAATAGATACATTTTTAAAAAAAAAAATAATTTGTTCTATTCTCTAGTGTCATATTCAGTACATATGTTGATCATTGCCAAGTCAAAAAGAAATCACACAGAGAAATGCACAGAATTTGCAAATGTACAGGTGTGACTGAAACCAAATTTTTCATACTGAGCTTAGACATTTGAATTTGGATTGTTCTCTCTCTTGCTGTTGGTATGTCACCAAGCAGAATGGAAAGTAGGACCTGTGGGCAAGAGCCCTAAAGCAAGCAAGGATGTAAACTGTTTCTTGAACTCTTAGATTTCCCTTCATGAAGTACTTCAGGGATTATTTCCAATCACTCTCCATTATAATGTGCAAATCTGCACATAGGACTGTTTGTACATTTATATGCATAAATTTGTACTGAATTTATCCTTTGGTAAAAGAAATATGTTTTTATAAATATTGCAGTTTTGCACACTAATTCAGGAATTGGAAAGGGTCTGTGTAGCTGCAGAAGATCTGGCTTATGATCATGGAGGTGTGCAAATTTGTGATAGGAAGAAATTCCCAAATTCTTTTCCAACTAAACTTTAAGCACACTTCTTATCAAATTTGAGAAATAAAAGTGGTCTGGATTAATGCCTTTAAAGGAGTTGCAAGCTTTCCAATAGCTAGTGTTTTGATAACCCTGCTCTTTTTTGTTACCTGGCTAGGCTTTCTTTTTTAAAAAACTGAAGGAAAAAACCTGAAAAGCCTACAAACAGAAAAACCTCCTCTAAAATACTGTAATTAATCTGTCATCAGAGCACTGAACTGTAGTACTGTTTATTAATTGAATCAGTGAGTGTATTTAGTTTGTGCTGAAGTTGTCTTGTTAACACAGTGGAGTTGAGATAGTGCAGTGATGGATTTGAAAACCTGTGTGTGAAGTGTCAGTATTCTCAGGATCAGCCCGATACTAGTGGTTACAGTAACATGTTTATCACCTGTTGTACTAGAGTGATGTTTTTTTTCTCTCTTCTACAGCTGCAGTTACCTGGCTTTTTACACAGCAAGTCTTTTATTCTGTAAAGAATTAGCACAAGAAAACCTTATGAATTCATAATTTTGTTTGTAGAAACCTATTGTGTAACAGAAGTTGCAGTGGAAGCAGAAGTCTTTTTAGTCTGTTCTTGGTGGTACAAGATTACCACTTAAATACTGTCCATCTTGTCGCAATTACCTCAATTTTTTTCAACTCCTCCCTGGTTGACCATCATAGTGTAAAAAAAAAAAAAAATTTCTCAGGGTTTCGAAATGTGATAACCATCACACCGATCCAAGAATCTTCAAACAGATGTACTCTTGCTTTGTTTGTTTACTTTGTTCCAGTGCTATTTGTCTCTAGAAAGCTAATAATTCTAACCAAAGAATGTACAGAAAGAGTTATGATAGTGCCTCATTTGGCCCAGTTTGTACAGATGTATTGCAGCTCAGCTTAGTTTTTCTTTAATATGGTAGAGCAATATCTACACTGGGAATTGACTTGAAAATCTAAGCTAGTTTTACTATAAAGTTCAGATTCCTTACTCAGATATCATTGCTAATATTTTGAATTTCATAACTGCTCTGCCATTTCTGCTATTTACTTTTGCAGACATTGCATCATTTAAATCTGTGATACGAGCTGATTATTTGGATGTAATCCACAATATAAATTCTGAAAGACTCTGGAATCTGTTAAAATGGTCGTTCATCATTTCAAGGAAAATTTTTAGAAAGCCTGTCTAATTACAGGATAATTATATAATTGCACATCTTAATTATTACATTTCTTACTTAACAAGTTGTATATATTTGCACCAATTATGCTACCAAAATGTTTAATTAGTAAATTATAGTTGTATGGCTCTAATCTGCCAGCTGAAAACAAGTTTGTAGCTTGTATTCTGCAAGCATAGTTTTGTTGAAAATAAATATATCCTACAGAAAAAAAAAAGATTGTATACTATTGTGGTGTTCTCAGGTTGAACAGAAATAACATAATGGTTGTCTGAGAGAAATAGTCATGACAGAATAGGGGTATACCAGCAGATGAAATAGTAGAGAGAATTTAGTATGCAGGATTGGTGTTTAATTATTATAACAAAGAACAAAAGAAAACCAGTTTTTACATCAAGACATTGTCCTTAGCTACTGCCTATACCCACATCATGCAGTCCTTCACTCTCACCTCTAGTATTTCAATATCCCATCTGGACTGTCATTATTTTATTTTATTTTTTTTTAATATATATGGCACTTGCTTATTTAATCACTGTGGAGAATGCTCCCAGCCTTTGTCATATCAGTCAATAGTGAGTGTCAGCTTTGACTTAGCTTTCTTTCTAAATCGTGTTATTTGGTTGTCTTGCTAAAGAAACAACCTTTCTTTTTCTGTCTTTCTACACAGTTTTAATCTTTTGCTCAGGCTCCCATCTTTCTGTATTTTCTGTTACAGTTTCTTGTCTAGCCTTGACAAAATCATTTTTGCCTGTTTATATCCATTTGGAATGTGGTGACAAAGATGGTTTTCTTAGCTGAATGTCTTTCCAGTATTATCCTTCCACTGCCTTCCCTTCCCCAATTTTTTTTTTCCAAATTTAAGGTGCTTTTCTTTTTCATAAGATCCTTTCAGGATTTTTTTTTATTGCAGGCAGCATTCTGGTATGGAAAGGTTTCTGAGTTTAAAATGCAGTTTAAGATTCATACCTTGCTTTTAGGGCTTTTATATGGGGTTTGTTTCCTTTGTTGTTCTCTTGTCAGTTGTGTCATGTAGCTCAGTGTACAAGGTATTAAGACTATAATTTCATTTTCCTGTATTTTTTTTTCATCAGTTACCTCTAATAATGAATGTAGTCAAACTGACACCTTAAAGTAAAAGCAAAACCAGTTCCTCCAATATGATGATATGTCAGTCATACTTCCTTGTATTGTTACTTTACCTTCAGTATCAAAATAAAACAGTCAGTTCTTGTGTGGTTTTTTATAAAGCTGAAGAACCTCCATTGTTGCAGTCTCCCTCTGCATTTTGTCACGTGGTCCATGATCTTATTCTAGGAAAGTTGTTTTCCATGTATCTAAATCTACCTTCTTGCAATCCTGAATTTCATTCATTCATTCATTCATTGAGATTAAAATTTACATGGTTTCTTACTGTCTTTGAAGACATGTATGTCATTCCTTCCCTCTGCTTTCTTCACACTGAGCCACCAATATGGTGCAGAATGGTGTGTGAGGAAGTTGTGATGGGAGGAACCAAAGTCCTTTCAGCACCGTTCAGTCAGTGCGTTCCCAGAGCACTGAATGGGTCTGGTTGGAAGGGACCTCAGTGGGTTATCTGGTCCAACCTCCCTGTTCAGGAAGGGTCATCCTAAAATGATGTCCTCTTCATGAATTTATCAATTGTTCCATAGCACCCAAAGCTTCCACTGCTTTTTATCAGAAACAGTGAAAGGCTGGAGAAAGCCCTCATGGGGGTAATTTTACAAATGTCAGTGGGTACCCTTGAACAGTTTTGGTAAACTGTATTTTCCCAGGAGGGGAGATGGGAGTTCAACAAAAAAAATCAGAGTCACCAAAACCCAGCAGCCTCTTTCAAAAGTACAGCTTTAGAGCTGTGAAAGCTTGATTTGTCTGTACTTGCCACAGTTAGATTGCCTGTGTCTTAGTTGCTGTGACTTACTGGGCTTTTTTCCCAGCTTTGCATTCTTAGCTTTTTGCTGTTCAGTATCTTAATCAGACTCTTTGTGGAGTGCTGCTAGGAATATGTCTATTGGAAAAAGATTCCCCATCTGTAATTATATCTGAAGATGATCAGCTGTGATTTTAATCCATTGTATATACTATGTGGTGTATTGATTTTTGACTAATGATAACTTTAAATAGACCTGTCATGGAGTATCAGATCAGATTCTTTAGAGAATTCTTTAGGCTTAGCTGTACTTCATAACCTCTATATGATGCAGCAAGTGTAGTCACCTTAAAACAGTTGCGTTATCTCAGTTGATGAGACTTAAGACATTCTTCCAAGCATGTCAAGAGGATCACTGTCACAGCTCTGTTTGTTACCAAAGAGGTGGTGTCTCACACCAAAACCAAACAGTAAGCCTCACCTTTTTTACCACAAGCACTGTTCAGTGTCAGTTATGCTGTGTCTGATGGTGTGCTTGCTTAATCTGTTTAATTAGGAGCAAAGAGAATTTGGAATTGGATAAAGAGTTTTATTTTTTCCTGATAGATGTGTATATGTTCTTTGAGAATAGGAGACTTCTGAGTAGGGGGAATAAACAAATGATCAGTTTTATTTATCTCTCAGCTTCACTGAATGGATGTGGACAAGTGATATGTCCTGATAGTGAGATGAGATCCTTGGTCACAGTTTCCATGGATGAATTCTTGATCCTTCCTGTACAGTCATTGCTGACAGCTGCTTAGTCTTAGTTTCTGTTAAAAAGTATTCTTCCTTCAGTTCCTAAACTAGAGCCTATTTTCACTCTACTACATAATTGTATGTTTATGGAAGGTGTTCTCTGACACCAATTCTTGAATGTCTCAGTTTGTGAATACTGTAAAGGAAGAAGTTTTTACAGCTTTTAGTGGTTAGGTAGTTATACATTTATTATCAAGAAAACTTCAAGGGACTTGAATAAAAAATACCCTTTTGTTCTTAAGTATTTCCTCTTATGACTGCTGATATTTTAGTCTGTTTCTATGACTGCATGTTCCAGTTTTCAACTGAAATATTTTTTGTCTAATAATAATCTTATGTACATAAGAAATATGACATACTTTACATCTAAATACATACTTTCAGAAAGGAATCTTCCTTTTTGAAGAAAAGATACAAAGACATATACACACTTTGCACAAACATTTTAATTACTTCTTTTTTGCAGTTAACTAGAGTGACATCCTAGTGTATAAAACAATAAAAATCTCAATATATGAGATTGTTGTTAAATTCACAAGTTTTTATCAAGGCCATATTTTGTGGAGGATACAAATCTGAAATAGAATGTTAGAAAAACATTGGGAGACTCTTCAGATACATTGTGCTTTAATTTATAATGTATAATCTATACATACTGTATAAACTATATAAAGAATCAAGCAATCATGTCTTTCAGTGTTATCTATTGCCATCATTCCCCATGCATTGAGGCTCTCACTATAGCTATTACTATAAAATGTTCCCTAAGTACATAAAGGCTCTAATCGTTAAGATTTTTATTACCAGCCACACATACAGAGCTGCAAATTGCCTTGTTTCAGATTTATTATGTATTACTCTAGAAATTCTATAAAGATCAAAAGAACTGATTACAATGTTGACCTTTGCATTAACTCATCTGAATTTAAATTCAAGTGTTTGATTTGGGAAAATAAGTCCATTTATCATAGGTCTGCTACTGAGGGGATTGTGCAGCCCTGATTGGGAGTGCTGAGACCAAATTTATTTATTGAGCATGGGCTTGAAAATTGTTTGTAGGACAAGAGGAACAAAAGTTTGACCTGCCATTGTGTTGCACCCAGGGAACAATGTGGCAGCTGCCCTTTTCAAATATGTAGCAGTTTGTTTTTGCTGAAGAGCAAACAGATATTTATAGTTAAATACATTTAACTACTTCAAAAAAGGAAGCCAATAAGCCTTTCCTCCTCATGAAATAATTAACTGTTAAATACAAATATTACAGTCTGGCAACATGGAAGAGGATATTGCGTTCTGGACCTTGCCATTTCCTTTTTCAAATCCTTTTGAAGTTTACTGTCCTGGAAATATAAATATTTATGAGTGTACATTTTAGAATTGACTCCTCAGCTAGTAGAAGGATGGTGGCTTTATCAATTAATTAATTGTAGCTCATTTAATGTGCATATCTATATCAGCTGAAAGGCCAGTCCCTTCAGAAAAGTAAATAAGTGAAAGAAATTGGAACTAACAGAGCTGGAAATGCCGTACCAACACAGTCTCTGTAGTAGTGTTCACTGTCCAGTGAAATGCTAAGAGTGGAGATTTCGTCAAATAACTGCAACTTATCCTTTAAAATGTTGCAGTTGGCAGTTTTCGTGGGCTTAGTCTGAGGTATTAGTGTGTGAGAATGTAATTTACTGCTTAAAGATATCTGCCCTCTGGTTTGGAATAAACTTGTTACATTTAATGTAAATTTTAAGTAATTAAATTCTGATAAAATGCTAGTCCTTATTTGTTCATCAGGTAGCAACAGCAGATCTACAATCAGGGTGCTGTGGTGCACAAGGCTGTTTGTAAAACAAGACGTTTGTTTTTTGCATGCTTGCATTTTTACTCTAGAGCTGGTAAACGCACCAATTTAAATGCCACGGTATCAATGCCAGTGTGTTTATTACTGTCTTAATTTTTTTTTAGATTAATCTTAAGGAAAATATGTATTATAATCAATTATCTCATCAGAAAAAAACCTTGGTTGAAACTTTGATATGTTGGGAATGTGTTGATGTCCCACCTCTCTCCTCAAACAATTCAGTTAGAAGAAGAGACAGGTAGAGATGAAATACCATTTCTGTATGAAAAGAGGCTTGTCTTGCATGTGTTGTCTTACAACACTTCGGCCTAAAGTCACTGCAGACAGCCAGTAGGAAGGGTAGGTTTGAGAAAATAAAGTTAATTATTTGTTCCACTCCTAAAATAATACAGATCTGTTTAAAATGCTTAACAAAGTCTGCTTTAGGGAATTACTGTTCATGGAGGCATTGTTATTTGTGGATCTGAGTCATATGGCGGAGAAATTAAATACTCATAGTGGAATTGCATTTTTTGTCTATTAGGATCAATCCAGCTTTTACAATACATGTATCATACATTAAGTAGAAGTGACACTGCTGCTTAGGCTTTCCTGGGGCTTTCCATTTTCAAGTACTTTGAAGATTACCCACCCTGTTATTCTCTTACCGTGTAGCATCTTTAAAACTTTGTATTTTGAACATCAGGTTCACTTCTGAGAGCCAAATTTGAGTGATGATTCAATAATAGATGAGGACTGCTGTAATGCATGCAAAGGATTGTAGGTACATACTGTCCTAATCAGCCTCAAGTTTTATGGGTCCTGAAGTCAGCAAACTTTAAAAACAATTGTGAGCGATATTGTCTCATCTCTGGTGTTTATTCTCTTTTAGACACCTAATGAAAACCTCAGTGCTCTATTAAAATAAAAGGCTGCAGCTTTGGGGAAATTATTGGGGTTTTTGTTTGGGATTTGCTGGCTCTTCTTAGTCTACTGCACTGCTTGTTACCTGCACCATTGTCTGTAGATTTATGTTTTTGCTATGTGAGGAAATGTATTCCAGAGTTGGAAGGAAAGAGCTCCATTGTATTAGGGGTAAGATTTCATTCTGTTCAAAAGTTGGTAGACATTTATTTAATGAGGATTCCTGAGGAACTGTGCAAACTTGAACTTTTGGGAACTTCTTTTCCAGAACTGTTCAACTGGGAGGCAATGCAACCTAACACTCATCCTAAGTGTCCAGTTTCTTTACTCAGGTCCCATATTTGTAATGTTTTACTTAATTTCATCAGTAGGAATTTTGTAACTCTGCCATAGATCTCTGACAGTATTTTACCTAGTTTGAAAAAATAAATATCTTTTAATAAAAGCCAAAGCATTTTGAGAGGATGCAAAAAAAGGGTGTTTACTTCTGTGTTGATCAGAATCCTGAAGCACTTAGGGGAGAAAATATTATCCATACAGAGAAGACTATTCTTTTGGCATGAAGGCATTCATTGGTTGGCTCTGTCAGGTGGAAGGAGAACAGACACTGAAATGTTTGGGTTTTAAAAGTGGCTCTGTTATTTAAACTGCAGTAACTTCCAAGCATAATTTGAAAAACTGTGTTATTTCAGATATACCTACAGTGTCAAAACAGAATCCCTTGGTCCTCCTGACCCTTGCCTCCAACCCTTGGTTTTTTAAATTGTAAAATGTTAAGCCTATTTGCATGATGAAGAAAACATACTCCAAGTGCCTGAGGATGTTCCGGAAGGATGTCATGTCTCAGTCTTATCGTATCAAGGATTTTTTTCCCTACTGTTCTTTGTTTCTGTGTTTACCATTTTTGACTTCAAACACTAAATCTTGAAGATAGAATTCTTCCTAAATATTTTTTACATGGCAGAAATAGCACAAATATTCAGGTTTGTGGTTTTATGTAACCACAATGTTACATAATTCTCGAATCAATCCGGAGCACTGCATTGTGTTGTTTATTTATTTTGCCTTTCAGTAGATGTGTTTTCCACATAGTAAACTATGATCTTACCTAAAGATGAGTGAAGCCTATTCAAAGAATTCCAGGGGCATGGAAAAATCCTACAATAGAAAAGAGGAGTTTTTCATCACAGTAAAGTGGTGCTATAGCAGCGGATCATACAAAATTATAGGAAATAACTTCAGAGATTTTAAACTAAGATACAAATGGAAAATATACTCTTGCTAATTTAGCCACAAAATGTCTCTTGTGTCATTTTATATGAAAGCTTCTGTAGCTAATAGGCTTTCACTTTGAATCAATGAAAATAATAGTATATTCCCCACATCTTAGGATGGCAGTAAGTAGGTATTTGGGTAGAGGAGAAGCTTCCAGAGGTGACCTCAGAGCTGCAAGTAAAAGCTGGAAATAACTCTGAATTCCTGTACTAGACTGAAGTCAAATACATTTTTGAAAAGGTTTCATGGGAATGGTAATTTACCCTGTACCAGAGATAAACTCTTTAGCTGTGTAAGGAGATGATGCAAATATTTTTAATTGTGTCTTTAAAAAGAAAACAGAGGATTTCTTTGTGTATCAAGTTAGATGAATATAGAATTTTCAGGGTTCAGGACACTTCATCTTGTCTGAACTTTGTTTAGTTGATGTTATGGATGATAAGCTAGGCAAAGGACGTATGCCTGCATCCCTCAATTTGAGAGTTGGAAAGATTTTTTTTCTTTTTCCTAAAGATTATTGTGTGTGAATGTTGCTTCTCCAGGAAGGTGCCTTGAACCATGTACCTAATGCCATGTTTTTCCCCTGCCCCACAGAACAGGCACTCCCTCAGCATGCACCATCTTTTGATGGGCAGATGACCTCTAATTTAGTAGTAAGGTGTTTCATTCCTTATGAACGTGAATGGCTTTGATAACTTCTCAGAATCTTCTGTAAGTTTTCTTTTTTCCATTCAATATTTTCCTCAGTACATGGCTATATGCTGGAAGAACTTGAAAATGTTCCCAAATATTTCCTGCCACTTATGGCACCTTTTCAGCGAACATCTATTTCTTGCCAACAGCATTCCGCTTAATTAATATATCACTGTATTTTTATTATTTTTAAAATAACTTATAAAATGTCAAAGTTTATTTTGTTTTGTGCTACTTAAATATTTCTGGGTCATAATGCCAAATTCCAATGACTGTCTCCCTAAATTTTTCTTCTTGGCAACCTACACAATTTAATGCTATCAAGCATATGCTACATACAACAGAGTTTTCTGCCAATATACACAATTTATTGAATGCTGCCATCAAATTTAATTTCATAAGAGATTCAGCCAAAGTTGTGGATGTGCCTGGTTTTTTTCCCCCATGAATTAAGCTATTTAAAAATTCTTCTTAAACTCAGAGTTCCTCTAACTCTTTGTAAATGTTACAGTTCCCAGATAACTTTGTGGCATGCAGTATTTATACTTTTGGTATCTAGTTAATAAGTGAATAGATAAGCTTTATCTTGACCAGCAATTTTGATTTTTCTAGGAGAAATCTAAGCATCTTGCCAGAAGTTTGGAGCCTACCATGTTTTCTAGTGTTAAACCTGCCTGCACACTAAACTGGGCTTAATAATGTGCCAAGTTACCTCAATTCAGCCTCTATTCTGCTGTTTAAACTTTTAGGTGTTTGGTAGGAAATGGAATAGTCTATCAACATAGTATTGCTTCAGTAGCTAAATTAAAGGTACTGATGCTGAAAGTTGCATTTAGCAAGCAAACATCACAGATATGCTTTGGCAGCAAATGAAATGAAAACCTAATAACTCACTTTAAAAATTTTGTACCACAACCAACTCGAATGGCAAGCAGTGGGTTCAGCAATGCTTTGTGTTGGTGGTATTTACTCAGCCGTCTTGGCGATGGCCGAGAACATGAATCTGATTGTTTTGACCTGATGTCTTTGAGCCTTGAACAAAACAAGGAGATTCAAAGAATTCCTCAAACACCATTTCTTGAAGAGATAATTATTATCTTTCAACAGTCTATTAGTGTTTATCTTACTGAAGATTAATGTGAAGGCGTGCTTTTCCAAATACTCTCATTTTTATAGTAATATTTGTACATGAATTTCATTCTGCTTAACTTTCCTATTCCTTCCCTTCCAAACTAAAATGAAATATGTATTCCAGAATCACATAGGAGAATGCTTATTTTTTTGTACTGGTAGTAAAAATACTTCCCTTGACTGAAAGTGAAGTTTGCATCATGGAGATCATCCGATTATGCCATGAATAGTCTATGAAAGCTTCTGGACATGTGTAAATTTTAAGCACAAGGACTGTCACTCATAAATAGCTGAACACAATGTACCTCCATCTAACTGTATTGGATGTTGTTTTGGTGAGTCATGTCATACTGTTGTATAAGTTGTAAGTTTTAAGGACAATTTGTCTTTATTAGGAACTAAGTTAGCTCTAGGTGTTTTTGTAGTAATGTGCCCACAGAAACGTAAAATGCGGGGGTTTCACCCAAGATCATCTCTGTGGCAAAGACCCATTCTTTGTCTTCTGATTTTTTCATCACTTAATAACAGCAAAAAAAATGTTCTAACTCCTCAAGAGCAACTTGGGTTTTCCTTGGAGTTTTGCTGGGAGTTGCTGGTAACCACAGGCTGGAATTCTGATGTATGTTGTCTTCCCTGAGGTGGGTAGAAAGTCAGTCTTCTCTAGGACCTGGCAAAATGTGCTTTTCAGCTTCATGTCTGAAAAACAGTTCTATTCTCTGTGCCCTGCAACACATTAAACACTTACAACAGAGAGAAAAATGTTCTTTACTTCATCCTCTATATGATCAGGACCCATCAAACAGGCACTCCTTTTGTTCTTGTTTCTACAGTGATGCTTTGTAAGAAGAAGATGTGGTTTTGCTGGGAAAACATTTCCTGTATATGGTTTTATCAGGAATTTCAGAAGCCTAAGGCAACTAATGTGTTGCAGAGTGACCAAAACCTGCTTTCATGGATCTGGCCAGAAAAGTAAAATTGATGCTACCAGAGTCATCGGGGAAAGTGAATTGTGTTTCCTCCATGTAATTTCCAGGAACAGAAGGGCCTGTAAATGAGAACAGTGCCCTGATTTCTGCCCTGCAACAGAGGCAGCCACTGTCCTCACTCACACCAACACACATCTAGGGAGTACTTAAACTCTGTTTTCTGTACATAATTTTAAATTTTCTAAGCAAAAGTTTTTCATATACTGAACACAGCTTTTGTCAGAAACACTTTAAAATTCCATTTACAGCACAAAACCTGCAATGCTACTTCATCTTGCTGAAGGAGAGGATAGCAGATAGAAGCAGCATTCTGCTCCTGGAACACAGGCTTCCCTTCCTTTGTGAATTAATGTTTTGGGATAGTTATCATTGTAATTCATTACAAGTTTAAATCACCATAAGGAACTCTAGGCTCTCGTAAGATCATACTGTGATGTTTTACATCATACAGGGCTTGATATCATACAAAGAGAACTTTGGAGCACTCTTATTGATAAGGAGGGATTTAAGAGTAAGAGTAAGTACAGTTTAGTGTTCAAATCAAAGTTTGCATTGAATCTTTGTGACTTTGCACAATCCATTCATGAGCTTAGCAATCAGAAGGATACATCTTTGGGGTCTGCTTTATGTTAGAAATTAGGAAATGCAATGCAGCCTTATTCAAGTGTTGATATCCTAGTGTGGCACTGCTATTAAACCTAAAAAGCTTGAGAGTTTCTTTTAAAATGTATGAGTGGAATTCACACTCTTTAATTTTTTTTTCCTATTAGAACCTTCTTGTTTCCATTTTTTTAATAGTAGAAGTTATGAATTATTTATATTTGAAGACAAGGTGATGGAAAAGCTAGAGAATGTCTTGCTAAGAAAAATTGTATTTATTGCAACATGTTTTAAAATGCATTTTATTTCTTTATCATTTTTCTTGGGGAGAAAGTTGAAAATATATCTTAATCCCTATTTTAGCTTGACCTTAAATTCCCCAGTGAAAAGTTGATTTCTGAGCTTCTGCATGCTTCTCCTGTTCATCTCTACTGGCATTTACAATCTGAAACAATGGTTATAATTGGGTATTACAAGTTCAGATGGCAGAAAAAGTGGCAAATACAGAGGAATTTCTAAAATCTGTTAGTCCTGTAAGCCTGTACTGTGAAACATTTATGTACAGACCAGCTCAAAATAATGAGAAATGTCATCCAGATACATACTGTCAACAGTGAAACTGTCCAAGTTTGTTACTGAGGCTCCCCTACAGCCTTTTTCCTGTTGTTTTACCACTGTTGTGAGCCCTTCTTGTGGGAATTTCACTTGAAATGAAGAAAAATTGTTTGGTGGGCACTAGTTATTTAAATGTTATCTAACCTAAAGGGCAAAAGGTCGTGCTTTTATTTTAGCAGTTCAAGTGTGTAAATTCTATAACATCTGTTATTGATCAAACTGCATGGATTTTGAAAGGTGTTTTATTCCAAGTCTTAGCAAAGTGTAACCTTTTAATCCGCAGTCTTCTGATACCTGAACTATTTTCTTCACATGGGAAATTTTGAGGTACACTGCTATCAGCATTCTCTTGTGCTCAGTCTTCTTATCATCTCCTTCTCCTGATAATAATAGCTCAGGTACTGTGTGGTTTTTGTTGTCCAGGTTGTAATATAGCTCGCTGGGTGCCCCTTGGGAAAAACAAAAGGTAACAAGTTTTTCATGCAAATGAAACTTTAACAGTGCAAGACTTTAAAACCATGCAGGACTGTAGGTGTTACGACAGGAAACCATTTGGTGACTGAGAGGAAGAAGAGAATTTTCCTAGCAGATCTGTCAGGGGTTACTGATCTTCACCTGTTTGCCAGTCACTGGAAGTAGTAGTATGGAAAAGATGAGATCTCACTGTTCTTCTGTTTGCCACAACTCATTTTTCTGGAAGACTGTGGGCTTCAGTGCAAAGCAGGCACCAGGGCATCCTGTTTAATTGCAGTGGTTGGCCATTCGATTTTCATTTCATTCATAAACTAAAATCTCTTGTCTTTTTTGTAAATAAAAAGGCATTACTTGCAGGCTGCAATCTCATCAGTATTTTTCATTTGTTTTCTGATGATAGAATTTAACATTAATGTGACTAAATATGTTCATGAATGTATAGATTAATGAAACTCATGTCAGCACGTTTAAAGTGAGTTTTAATCTGTGTGGAAAATGGAAGGACTTTAAAGCAAATTATTTGGCTCAAAGCTCCATTTATATGGTGTATGTTTCAAGCTAATAATCAGGGCTTAGTGTGGGTCAGCATGTCATATCCCAGTGGTGTCTACTGAGATGGAGGGTTATCTTCTATGTCAGCTAGATAACCCTGTGAACAATTTGGAGCAGTGGAGATAATGGGACTGAATTCTGAAATGAGGTGGAACTCTGAAATGGGGCAGAATTCAGAGCAGGAGCTGGAAATATCACAGGGTACAGGGCTGCATGTGAGCCCCGTGCGGCTGCTTGTGAAGGCAATCACCTTTTGGCATCAGTAGTCACTTGTGCTTGACAATAATCCTTCTTGATAAGCTGCAATTAAAATGTGAGAGAATGGCAGATCAGGTACATATTCCTAGAAAAAAATAAAAGTAAAGTAAAAAAAATCCATTTCCTTGCTGCTGGCCCTTTTTTTTTTTTTTTCCGGTCATGTTTTGGACAGCTTTTCTCCAAGGCACATTGTCCTCATTTATTGTGTTTTTTAAAAAAAATTTATAGTTTATTCTCCTTTCTTCTTCAGAAAATCTTATTTTTATGTACTTGGAGGAAGTTGTAGGTCATCTTTGTGGCAATAGACACACATTCAGACTTCAGGCTTTTTTATTTTTTATTACTCTGTATTTTACTGATTTTAACTTTCTATATAAGTAAAAGGCCAAATCTGTTTCACATTTCTGAAGAGAACAGTTAGGTGATCTCTGGTTTCATATGTCTCAGAAGATGCAGCAAGCTTTCTACTTTTGCACCTAAATCAAACTGTTGATCCCACATTTCAAGTAATTCTCTCTTCATACAAAATATGTAATTTATGACCAGATTATACACTACTTGAGTTTCAGGTTTGTGTCCACCTTTCGAGCTAGCACAGTACATCCTGCTGAATTCCACTGCGATTTTAGAAACTGGACTACTTACTGCATGTATCTATATGCAGCATGTATTTGGACAAATCTCAGGAGCACTGGTATTAAAGGCATTTTTCCTGCTGTCTGTTGTATCACTCATCTTGTGTTTGCCGTTGGTTTTCAGCCACAGCCTAAGTGAATAATTTAGCACTGACGAGCGTGTTCTTTTCCCGTTGCATTTGTCCCCAGAGCGGATAACCTCAGCTGGAACTCGGAGCACAGGCTGGGTGACTCCCGTAGCCTTTGGTCAGCCAGTAGAGGCCACTCACAGCTTGCGACTGAAGCTGGGCGGCGACTTGACACGGAGCGGGAGGGGGTTTGTTGTGTGCTTGGGGTTTGCATCCAACCGAGCCAGCTCAGGCTGCCATGAACTGTCCTTGTACAACTGGTACCTGCAAAGGGCTCTGCCAGCGGTGATTCTGCTCAGATATGGAAATGCTTTTAATATTGATGTTTTTCTGTTTCCTGTAATAAGTCCCACGGCAGCAGGAGTAAAAATCACCTTCCGTACTTCAAGCGGGCTCAAAGCGATTGCTTTGATGGCATCTTTTGTTGCTGGTACAATCTTTAGTGTCATTATATTATATTGCTTTAACAAAGTAAGGAAATACTGTTACAGATTGCTTGGGGGAAGGGAAAGGAGGGGTCTTGTTTAAATGTTTTTCCTGTTTTTCCCAAATGGAACCAGCATCTCCCTGATCCAGGCTAGCAGCCTAATCACTGCTCTGCTCCTTCCTCCTCCCTGTATTACTGTGTGGGTAACTTACATATTGATGATAATTTTACAAGTTAAAACATTATTTCAGCGTTTTAGATTATTCTTATTTTAAAAGGGTACAGTCCCAACACTACTGAAATCAAAATTGCATTGATTTAGTGAAGATTTCACCTAAGAATGAGTTTTATATCTAAACAGACAGCTAAAATACCATAATAAAGATTTATATACATATATTTATATTTATGCAGCATATTATTGCAGCATTTAATTAGTTGCTCTGTTTCCCAAATAAGGTAAATCTGGTTTGATTAAAATTAAATTTGTTAAATACTAGCTATTTACTGAGTACTGAAGTAGCAAACTTTTGGCCATTGGTTTGTTTCACCACTGCCCTGAAGATTTCCCCTTTCCTAATATAGAAATAATGGTGCTGTCTGGTGTGTTTTTGCAGTCAGATGGATCTTACATTTGCCTTTTTACAAGGAGTTGGTTTAATTTAAATAGAAAAACTAAGAATTTCTGGTTTATATTTTCTTCTTAAGACTTACAAGTCAGTCCATTTTTTTGCGGTGTTGTGAGCTGCTGTTGGAGCAATAGTGCCACATGGTACTATTATATACTGAATATGAGAAATCTCAGAAGAAACTCTCATACTGACTTCCTTGCAGAAGTGAGACTTAAAATTTTCAATTTATCTGATGCTTTCTCCATAGATCAATTTTTTTTGTTACATTATACACTAGTATTATTTCCTCTAATAGCTCCTCCAGTGTTACTGTATTACAGACCTAAAGACAGCAGGAATGCAGTAATATATATTATTACAGTGCATCATTAAACTTACTCTGCCTATTCTATAGTATGTAAAAACTGGTCACTTTGACAAAGATTTAAAACAAAACATGGTGTGTGATATTTTTTGTTGATGTTACAATTTAAAACAAACGAAATATTACACCCGGGCCAGTCTCTTTTCAAAAAGTACCTTTTTGTTTTAATGTTATATTTATTTAACTTCAAGTTTTATCTTAAAAGTAGCAGAGAAAAACTGAAATAGCAGAAGTTTACAAAGAAATTCCCTTCTTTGCTTTTATACATAGGATTTACATTTTCCATTTTTCTCTGAAGTAACTAGATTCAATGGTAGGGTTTTCTTCTTTTGGTCTCTGATATCTTGGTATTCCTTTTCCATCTGTTAATCATTCAGTTGAAAGCTGTATATCAGAAGATAGAGGCAGTTTGATCAGTTGTGTGAAAAGAAATGCAGAGAAAACTCTTAACAGTGTGTGAAATCACTGGAGAGATTGGGGAGCTGGGACATATTCTGTCACGCCAAGAAACTTACTGATTCTTATTTTCTCTGATTTTCTTTAATACATTAAGAGAAAACAGTAAAAAATGTACAGAGAGGTGCTTGGTTTTTTTTAAGATTGAAGTCCATGTCTTTTGACCTATTTTTCTTAACAGTTTTTTTTTTTTTCCTTTCCATATCACTTGCATGTATTTTGCAAGCAGAATGGCAATGATCCATTTTTTTTTTGCAACACTGTGTTAGTAAGAGGTTAATTTTAAAGAAATATGACTAGAGTAGGAAGAAACTGGTATAAAACTGTTCTGCCAGTGAGCCATGTCTTCATGGAGACTTTGTAGAGTTTGACTGAGCATCACTTAAAGGTAATGTGTACATTAAAGAGATGCTTTTCTGGAATGGTCAGTTTGGGCCCTTCAGCAAGAGTGAGCTTTCAGAGGGAATAAAAATGTAATGGTAATGTCAAGCAAGGGTTATGGTAATGCTCCAGTAATGTATACTGTGATAGCTATTTTTGTTTTCATCGTTTTCTACAATGCCCCAAGTCAAATGTGCATCTGTATTTTTTAAAATATGTGTTTTAAATCCAGAACTTTGTTACATGCAGGTACTTTCCAAGGTTCCTAGTGGATAAGGGGTATAAAATGAGTGATGCTAAATAGATGCTGAAAATAAATATGTATTGCTCTTAATCAGTGCAATACAATGTGGAGAGTAGATTTTTCCCTATTTCTTCCCTTGATATAGTTTGATTTAGTTTCCTACAAATTGACAATTGCAGATCTGGGAATTATGAATTTGACATTGTCATGCTGTAATTTTCTGCAAAATCCCGTTCTCTGGGATTTGATTTTAGTTGCATTTAATTTTGGAAAACAACTTTGCAGAAAATCCTGCCTGAAAATATTGGATTTGCTATGGAACTTTTTAAGGTGTAGTTGATCATAGCAGTTAATTTATAGAGCAGAAAAATAACTTGTTCTTTCATTTAGGAAAGCAGCTAGCTTATTTGTGTAATTAGTGTCCAGCAAAGTTTTACTGAAATTTTACTGGTTTTACCTGCTATGAATGTGCCATATTGTGATGACTAAGCTAAGCTTTCAAGTCAAGTACTTCCATAATTATTTATGTGGCTTTTTTAAGCACATCATGGACTCATTTAGATTAGGAAGGACCTGTAAGGAAGATTGAGTCCAGCCATAAACCCAGCACTGCCAAGTCCACCAAATCATGGCAAGGAAATAACATCCTGTAAAAAATGAGCTCAGTAGTATCTTTTCATTGCACATGCTATGGAGTGCTTGGCATAAAATCTAATTCAAGAGGCAAAAATATCACTTTCAGTGTTTAAAAATTACTTAATTTGTGAGAAATTTACTTTTTCAGTAATGGAAAATAGATCTCTGGAACAGTTATGAATAGGACATAGTCTGTGTTTTTTCAAAAATATTATGCCCTATGATAAACATAAGTTATAAACAGGGAATGTATTTGCTCACTTGATTGTGTGATAACATGGGAAAAAATAAGGGACAAGAAGTATGGACGAGTTTGCATATTAGTGTTGTTTATATTATATAAAATATTAAGAAAATACCGAGTCTTGAACACATCCATACCTGGGATCTTTCTATCATAGGTGTCTTAAAAAATAATTAATGATTTCCTTTGGGCTATTCAGTAACTGAACATTAAAATATAGTTCATATAAGAAGCAGAACTGTTAAGGAACAATGTAGCATATTTTTGTTTTGTGTTAATGTGTTGTGGGTTTTTGCTGGCACACAGTAGTACCTTTTCTTTAAACTACAGCACATGTAAATTGAAATAGCACTATCCTGTTTAATTAGAAGATGCATACATTGATCCAGTAAATTGATTGGGGTTTTTATGAAATAATGTTCTCTGCAGGCTCCAGTCTTAGACACCCCTTAGCCTGTTCATATAAAGCAGCAGTGTTCAAGCATCCTGTGACTGAGCTGGGCACTCTTTGCTCCCTGTCCCTCAGTGGCGTGAGCCACTCAAACAGGGTGATGATCTCGCAGTATCCAGCGCTGGTGCAGCCTCCCCTCCCCTGCTGTTCTGGGCAGTTCTGGGCCCCACAGTTTAAGAAGGATGTGAAGGTCCTTGAACATGTCCTCAGGAGAGAGCAAAGCTGGTGACAGGACTGGAAGGCATGTCCTGTGAGTTGTGGCTGAGGACTCCAGGCTTGTCTGGTTTGGAGGAAAGGAGACTGAGGGGTGACCTCTTACAGCTTCCTGAGGAGAGGAAATAAAGTGGTGGCCTGATCTCTTGTACCTGGGACCCAGGGATACAACATGTGGGAATGGTTCAAAGCTGTGCCAGGGCAGGTTCATCTGGCTGGACATCAGGAAGCATTTCTTTACCAAGGGTGTGATGGAATACTAAAGCAGCATTCTGAGAGATGTGGCTGATGCCCCAAACGTGTTGGTGGTTTTGGACAATGCCCTTAACAACATACATTTAAAATTGGTCAGTCTTGAATTGGTCAGGTAGTTGGTCTGGATGATCACTGTAGGTTCCTTATAGCTGAAATACTGTATTCTGTATAGCATTTTAAAATAAGAGTTGGGGTGCTCAATATTATTTTTGCTGAGGGAAATCCTCTGCCTTTCTTGTTCTTTTTCTGTTTATTCTCACCATTTTTCATTATATCACTTCTGAAGTTTGTCATGTGTCGTATCTGGCAGAGGAGGATCAGGTTGGATATTAGAGAAAAAATGAGAGTGCTTAAGAATTAGAACAGGCTGCTGAGGAAAATGGTGGAGTTGCCATCCCTGGAGGTGTTCACAGAAGGAGTAGACATGTCACTTTGTGATATGGCTTAGTGGGCATGGTGGTACTCAGTTGAAGGTTGGACTTGATGATTCTGGGGGTCTTTTCCAACTGTAATGATTCTCTAATTCTGTGGTCTTGGACAGCAGTAGATAGTGTTGTATATTCTGAGTCAAAACGTCTTGAATACTGTTCCATTTTTCTGTGTCTATCAGTTTAGGTCATAATTTCCTAGGCAAAGCAATTTTTGCAAACCAGGAGTACTTTTTCTCTGAGTTGAAGTACCTGTGTCTCAGGGATTCTATAAACAGGATGCAGTCATCACCTTGTCATCTTATTCAAGCAATGGCGAAAGGACCTGTAGCCAGAAGAAATTAAGAGTTCCAAATATGACCCTATATTTTATTAATAATTAAACAGTTACATTAACTGTAAGTTGCAAATTTCTTCCTGGAGAGACTTTTCCCAGGAGGAAGATGACAAGCAAGGAAGCTCAAAGATTTGCCTCGTTTCTGTTTGCAGTCCTACTTACATTGTGGCTTTATGCAATTAAGCCACAGTAGAGGTGCAACACACCTGGTCTGTGTGAAGATCCTTGGTGTCTTTTGCACTTTTTAGAGGTCAGTATTGTTCCTTATCCCCTAGGACATCATTCCTAGTGATTTGGTACAGCTAGTAATTTTTTTAAAAGCTGCTAGTCTTAATTAGAAAAAAAAAATGTTATAAATACTTTTTATATTAGTTAATATAAACTAAGTCCCAGTATTGTCATTATGTTTGATTATGGGGTAGTGTGACTCCTAGATACACAGATTGTTAAATAGTCTGTTAGGTAGTTAAAAATCTACTAAAAAGCTTGAAAGATATTATTAGGAATTTCTTAGGCATTTTAATGTCATGTAGGAAAGAACTTTTGAAGTGAGAGTTCTGTTCATGTTGTGTGTGCACACCTTTAAGTGTGCAATGGCTTTTTTCCACAAAAGTTTATCCATCAAAAGACTTGCAAAAAAAATCTGCTGTATTTTTTTATTAGAAATCATCATCTAACAGATGAACAGATAGGTAACAGCTTTTTTTTTTTTTTTTTTGCATGAATACAGAATCTGAACAGTTGAGAGTGTATTTGTTTTGATTTTAGTGTCCTGCAACGTGCTGTCACTTGGGAGCCATTGGCGCTCACTTCTGTGGACATTCAGCAGATCTTTGGAGATTTTTGTAACAGTGAGGTAGCAGATTAAGGTGGGCAGTGGGTTTTGGTTTAGCTTGTTGCACGCTGGGTAAGTTTTGCAAACAGGAATTAATTTGTTTTAACATGTTGGGAATCTTACAATAATCAGCAGTGAGCTTTATGCAAAGGTCTGTATGTGTGTACCTCATGAGCTTAGTTTTATAAATATTCTGTGGCTGTGTGGTAGCTGAAGCCATCTGGGGTGTGCAGGAGAAACCTGTACTCTGTGATCAGTTGTAACTGTACTCCAAGCAAGCTCATATTCTCATATAAATTGGTGGAAAAACATACTTCTGTGGTTTCTATATTATTTTAAAACTGGCAATTTATCAAGTGAATTTTCTTGAAATCTCCATGCTTATTAAATTTCAGATTATGTATTTTGAGTAAGCTGGAAACTTAAACTTGTTTCCATAAGTATGGCTGCAGGTAAACAACCAATTTTAGTCCAGAAAATAGCTTTTGCTTCTGTCAACATGTTGTTTATTTTCTCCCTGAGATAAAAAGTTCAGTTTTCTGATATTTGTACCAAGATAAAGTCTGTAAACAAGATTAATATAGTGTGGAAAAGGTTGTCAGCAGCCCTGGCAAAGGAAATAAGTTGCCTGTACACAGAACATACTGTAAACTGAATAAAAGTGTCAGGTCCACCATGAGATAATGTGATCATGAACCTCTAACAAAGCATGACATAGGCACGGTCGGCTTTTCTTATAGCCACAGTGTAGAAAATGGATTACTATATTCCAGGGATACCCACTGGAATAGCATGAAAACCTCATTTTGAGATTAATGCAGGATATAACTCTCAAGAGCTGAGCTGCATGCTTACCTGTAGTGTTAAAGTGACAGTTTAGTTACTAATCTTAAAATTTGGAAATTACATATTAAAATGCTGGTTTATATTTCCATGCCTGTCTTTGTGAATGGCCATTTCTCAGTTTTATTACTAGATGAACTATGACATTGAAACAGTAGTGTTTGGTCAGTGTTTTATTATCAACCCAAGGCTGTGTAAGGCCTTGATCAGGCCTTAAAAAACATAAATTCCAAATGGGAATAAAGCAGTAGGTGATGTTATCCCAGGTAGCTGCCACGACTTTCCCTTCTATATTTGTATGTTTGCATAGATTTTTCAGAGGTAAGATATTACCAATTCTTCTTAATCCCTATCAGCCAGAAAAGTGACAACACTTTATTGTTTCTCAGTTCAGCCTAGGGTGACATCATTCTTCAGGTCAAAGAAGCAGATTTTGGTCAGATGCTTTAATCACTTGGAGCTTTCAAATTATTCAAAGAGCATTCTTTGAAAGTCTTCCAGACTTGAGGCTCTCACTTCCCTGCCTTTTGTCCATTACCAAACCAGATGAATAGGGATATTTTCCCTAAAGAGTTGAGCTCATTGTTCTTCTAATAATGAATAGGCTGCTTTTATCCATGAATCTCCAGCTTATGTACTTTTGGCAAACCTGAGCCAAGTAGATGTATTATCATTGAGTCTTTGTGGTCTGCTGTCAAAACTGGCACAACATCTGACTTCATTCCACCTCTGGTTATCTCCTGACTATAAAACTACGTCCAAGGAACTGAAAGTTCGTTCCTTCATTCTTTCCATTAGGAAGAGTTTGCCTGCTGCTCTAGTTCTTTGAGCATGTGTATCATGACTTGTCTCTTATTCTTCTGCTTTTACCTATCTATACATGTGCATGAATTAAGCATTTTGCAAAAATAGAAATAAAGCTGCTTGAATCCATTCTTGAGCAATATCAGAATGTTGTCATCAACAAAAGTCTGCACATGCTCTTGTGCATTCTGAAGATCAATCAGTTGAGACTATCACATATTTTAGGTTTCAGTTTATATAAAGCACTGGACAATGACTACAGTACAGTGTGGTGAAAATTATTCTACCTTTGCTTCCTATCCCAGTGAACTTGAATTTTAAAAGTTTTGTGTTGGGAGGGGTTTTTTTAATAAATTTATTGCAGTATGAACCAGAAATAAGGGGAGTGTATTGCCAATGATTTTCAAAACATCTTATTTTCATTTTTGGAAGTAAAGTACTTAATGGACTTTACAGAAAAGTAACTTAAGTCCTTGACATCTGTCTTTATGTCTAACATCCAATCAGAATCGCTCATAAAGCATTTTGCTTAATCTCATAGAGCACTTTCTGCACTCAGACTTTATTTAAAAATTGCAGATATTGCTAACTGCATTTACTGTATCTAGTATTCTGTGTCTGTTTTGTGTTTAATGTTTGTGATGTATTTTCTTAATAAGCAATCCTTTTGTGCATATGCTACCCCATTATTCAAAGACTTTTTTCCTTTATGTTTCCATTAGATAACTCCAGGACCAGGTGGTAGCAGGAAAACAGTTCACTTGTCCCAGGATTCTCTTCACCATGAGTGAGTATCAGTGATGGGAGTTATAACTTTTTGTTATGGTTTGCTTTGCAATGGGACCTCTGTCCCAAAGCCACATTTTACAACTACACAAACATGTGATGAGAGCCTCAGCTCAGTTTACATTATGGTCTTTAATAACAGTACTTAAAATCCTTTTTATTTCATTTTTTTGTTTCTTAAGGAAACATGAAATTCAGTGCTTTGTAAATGTATTTTTATTAACCTATCCTTTCCTAAATGCAAATTGTTTAAGGCTGGATAGCAAAAATGGGCTGTTTTAAAAATACTTGTTTTGTTTTTCTCTAAAGAAAAATTCAGGAGTGCCAAGCTTGAATGTATGAAAATACATAAGCATCACATTTTCAAGTCTTTCATGTGATGTATCATGTGAGGAAGAAGTTTATCATAATTTTCACAAAAAGATATTTGATTCATTGTCTAAACACCTATAAATAGGGAATGTAATTCACTTTTAGTTATTCCAGTGTGTCATTACTGTAAACTCTTATTCTCTTCAGCTAACAACATTTAACAGCATTATTTATTGCTTACATCTTTTGAACACTTGGAAGATTAAATTTTCCTTTATTTTTCAAATCAAAACTCTAAAACACAGACATACATGATGAGGAAGTCAGATATAATTTGTATATTTGGAGATACATTTGTATGTTCTAACTGCTACTAGATACATCATCCACAGTTTAAAACAAAACTTGCCAAACCTGAGGTACTACAAACATCAGCTCCTCAGTACTGTTTTACACCACTAATCCACGTGTTTCATCTCCTAACTTGATAATATGTGTGTAAATTCAAGAGGTTGTGATTTCATAAGTTGTTTCTACCATTAAGTAATTCAACTGTTATTTTATGTGTTTTACTTTAACTTACTTTATTAAACAAGCAAACAAATAATACTGTAATTAAGGGAATGGACAAAATGGTAAAAATCAGTGTCAAAGTTCTGTGTACTTGAAATTTTCCAGTTTTCACCAAATTTTGAACTATTGATTAAAGTTCATTAATGTTTCATGTCCAAAATACTCACATGTCTGCCTTGTCTCAAGGTACACTTTTACTTTATTGCTGTCATTCCTTTTTCATTTCCATCTCCTTTTCCTTCATCACCTTAAAAGTAGAAAAAGCAGTATGGAGGTTTGGGTGGCAGCTGGTCTTTTATGCAAGAATGAGAGGGTTGGCTGCTCGTTAGCAAACTCAGAAGAGCTGAGAGACAAAAAGCCACAAAACTTTCATATTTGTGACTTGAAAATAAAAGGGATTTAAACCAGACAATTCCAAGGAATCTGAATCTTTTCAGTGTACTAATTAAAGTAAAAATTGAAGTGTAATTATATGGCTGCTTGGGGGAGAAAGTGGGATTAAATTGTATGGAATAGAACTGTTTCAGAAAAAGCTTGTTAAGCTAAGTTAAGCTTGTCATCTTTGGTTACACTTCTAGAGGAACAGGCAAGCATAATAGCAGATAGTGGGATGCTCTTTTTTTGTGCAGTATTGCAATGGGTGGAATTATTTTATCCTTTGACCAAAACCTACTGCTTGCTAACACAAACAGTGTGTAGATGCTACATGTAACTTGAGATCTCCCTTGTTGTAGGGATTTTTTTCTTTCTCCTTTTCCTTTTTCAAGTGTGCAGGTTTGTATGATGCTTGCTACAGCTGCATTCAGATGGTAATTCAGTTCTGTGTGACCAGTGTGTGTGTGTGTGTGAACCAGTATTATTATGCTTTTACTGCTCTTGAGGGAAGGGGCACATTGTGACATCCCTTACATGTCAAAATCTTACTCTGAATTTCCATCTCCATGAAATAACGTTGCCAATAGTCACAAGTTTGCAGTTGTATGGAGATATGAAGCCACGAGGTTTTCAGACTTGGCATTTCACTTTAGATTCAAACTCAGACCTCTGTTTGTGAAATAATACATTAACAGCTATCAGGTAGTCCAAACTGCTTTAAAGTCTTTTCAGCTATAATCATTAATATGTGCCATTTCAGTACTAAATATGGAATTACTTAATTTACAGCATGTGCATTGTAGTATATTAAAATACCATAATTTACGTATTATTTTAGCTTGTTTGACAAAATATAATTACCTATAAAGCCAGCAGCTGCTCAGAAGTGAAACTGTGATGCATTCCTTTGGAACTGTTACAGACTTAGAGAGTTCAATAAAAATACCCCATTAAAATAAAGCATAGCCAAAGGCTGTATTTTCCTGGCAGGCAATAAAATACCCAAAAGCACGCACAGACTGGTCATATGACAGCATGTGCTTTGTTAGTGATTTTGTTAAACCTGTCTTTTCTTTTTCTCCCACAGTCACTGGTTTAGCCCTGGGGCTAGGAAGGAACATAGCCAGGTAAGAACTGCTTTGATCAAGAACAGTTTACTTGAGATGTATAAAGAGCTTTAACTACCTCTGCTCCAGAGGTAGTGGGCTAATATTTTAAGACATTGTAAACAAAGCAGGTATAATTTCATCTCTTCTTGTAAGCAAACATATTAACAGCAGTGCACTTCCAAAATTCTCTTAATTAAAAATCTTTAATTAGTCACCTAATTTCACTTTAGTAATCTTACTTTAGTGTTTAAATGAATATTCTGGGGTTTTTTTAATGATTTTTGTCAATTGTGTTATCACCAAATGTTACATTTCTCAAAATGCTGGAAAGCAAAACATTTCACTCCCAAAATCAAGAAATACAGAAACAGTTACACAAATGGGGAGCCTTCCCCAGGAAGATCTTCAATTCCATTTTTCTGCATTTCGTTGGTTAAAATGACTACTGCAGTAAAAAAGGAACTGTTAAATCTCCACCATGGTGCAGATATTGGTGGAAATACCTTACTAGTTTATTTGCTGATCCCCTACAGTGCAGTCTCTGGGAGATTCAAGCCTAGAGATGTGGTTGCAAGAATGTGAAGACTTATTTAATGTTTGATTAGCAGCATGGCACTTAGTTCTTTAGTTCTTAGTCTTCTGACATGGAGGAATAGCTGTCTTTGTGGGTGGTAGTGAGGTCTAAATGGAACATACTGTCCAGGACTATAAAGTGTGAAAATAAATCTGGTCTCATTCCACAGATGTATCGTTAACTTCAACTATTCAATAGAAGTAGCTGAATGTATTATTAATGCATTAAAATTTAATACAAACTTTCCATTATTTTAAGTTAGAAAAAATTGATATAACAGTTGATTGCATTAGATCTGTGCCACTTTGCTGGTACTTTTGCAAATGTAAATAAGATTTGAAACTTCAAAAGGAAATAAAATCTGAAGAGTCTTTGGAAGGTTCATCTTCAGATGATCCATCATGAACACTTGTAACTCCAGTAAGTCATAGTTCAGACCTTTCCTGTTGCCTCCCCTTTCTTTTGAACTCCAGAGGAAGCAATACTACTTACCCAACACGGCCAGAGTGGATAAAGCACAGTGGTTTTAGCTGTAAATTGTGACATTCCAGCATGTTACAATAAGCTGACTGATACTTCACTTCTAAATAGACAGCTTTATATAATTCACATTTAAATGTCATTACTTTGAAATAAATCTTCTAGTGTAAGGAACATCTAAAAAAAAAACTAGGTTACCATGAGTTTGATGATTAATCAATTTTTCTCTGATAATAGCAGATTTGAGTTAATTTTATATTTTATGTGGGTTTTTCCATCTTTCCTAAAACCCGTATTTTCAGAGCTTATCTGGAGTTAACTGAATTTATAACTTACAGATTACTAAGGAATGGTGAAGTAAAGCTGATGTCACTAATTATAGATATTACTGGTACATAATGGGTTTGAGATTTTTTTTTAAGACAGAAGAAGAAAGGAGTGTGATGGTGTAATGTAATTTTGACAATCAATAAAATTCTCACTAAATTTTTTTATCTAGTAAGCTTACTTTACTGCATCTGAGAACTAGATAGTTGAAATGACAAGAAGCATTCCTTGTACAAGAGGGAAGCTATAGAGAGTTGGGGAAAAAATGTTTAATTTTTCAGACTGGTGGCAGTTTTTGGTGTCCATGCTTATCTACAACATTAAGGATTGGTTGGCCAGGTCTTAAAGTTGATCATCTCCTAATTTCCACAGGATTTTTAAGTGTCTTTGCTGTGAATATTAGGTCTATTTACCTCTCCTTTGTTTCTAAACACTCTCTCATTCTATTTTTTCTTCAATACATGAGATGTTTCAAGCAACATTTGTGAGGTTTTTATACTGTCCAGTTTTAATTTCTTTAGTATAGCATTCTCATGGTTGTTTTTTACTGTAAGTGCACCTTGACTCATCTGACAAACATCATAATGCTGGAAATAAAATTTTGAGTGTTCGAGTCTGAGTGAAAAGTCTTCCTTTATTTGTCTAAAAATAAACAAAATAAATCACAGCTTGTTTCAGAAGCTGAGTCACCATTTCAGTTAAATAAATCCTTCACTATTCCTACTTCCTCACTATTACAGGAAGCTTTAATCCTGTGTTTTTGTTGATTCTGCAACTTGCAAATTACTAAAGCTCCTGGGGCTTAGAAGAGTTTATAACTGTTTTGTAACTGCTTAGATACAAGTGCTAACCTGAACAGTTTTTTTATAAATGAAGTGTCCTCCAACAGTTCTAATTATATGACTTCAAAAATTTAAATTGAAAATGTGAAAATTGTAAAATTTTACAGATAAATTTATTGTGAAATTGTGAATTGCATGGCTTTGTAATATGCTTTGAAAATGCTTTAATTCTTACATTTTCAATTATTCAGGCATTTTAAATTGGTGGATATGTATATTTACATATTAGCTACTATTGTAAAATTCTGTTAATGTCCACCAAAGTCTTGGGTGAAAACCACTGACATATTACTCAAGAGAGGAAATTACTGCATTGTCAGGATAAAAATTCTAAAAAGCAAATGAAGTCACTCTTTGTGGGACTATTCTGAACATGTTATTTGTTTTTTTTTAACAGCTTCAGCTCTTGCGAGATAACCGCTCAGAGAGGGGGCACAAGAAGAACAGCTCCGTAAAAACAGCCAGCAGGTAATTTAATGTGGCACCTGCCTTTAGTGCTGATGCCATGATGATTTTTTGCCTTTTCTTTTATACCCCTTTTACACCTTTTTACAATTTCTGTGTTCTTAGTGCTTTTTGCCTACATTCTTGGATTTGTTTGTTAAGCTGGGAGACTGAACATTTTAGAAGCTTCGTAGTAAGGGATCAGTGTGCCTCAGAGCCCAAGGTCCTCTCCAGAACACATTTTGTAAACTGAGATAGAACCATCCAGGGGAAGGTTCCTTGGGCGGGGGGGGGGGGCCCACTCGAGCCTCTCACTGGGGAATCTTTGATAGATGTGCTCATTAGACGAGATTTCTTAGGAGGGGGATTGGGGTGTGCATGGAGATGCATTCGACCTGGATGTGGTGCACCTGAGGATCCTTAAAATAAATACCAAGGTAAAATCCCTTTTTCCCTTCTAACCGTGTTTGATTCTTGATTTTAAGACCAGAAAAAGGCATCAGTAGACTTTATGAATGTGTTTATTTCTCAAATCTTTGTATCAAACTTAAACTAGTCTTCTGGGGTATTTTCAAAGGTCTTCTGGGTTTATTTGTAACTTACTCTGAAGAATTTCTTTTGAATGACATAATCTTTGCCTTATGTATGAGTATTTGACCTTTTTTTGGTGACTATATGCAACTGCACTTGCCAAACTTAATCTCTTTAGAACATCAGAATTAAATGGATGCCAAAGTAAGGTTTGTGCTTCTGGCATGTAAGTTAAGTGCTGGAAACATAAAATTATATTATGCATATCTGAAATCAAGAAGATAACTCAAATACTGTAACACTTAAATTGTTCTTATATTTTGACAATAAACATTTCATTGTGAAGACTTAATAAAAACAAATCTATTTCTATCTCCATCTTCTTTCCTTCCCCTCAAAAGACAAAAACTTCAAGACTGAACTTACTGATACAGGAGTCTGTTTCTCAAGGGGTTTTTTTTATGTACAAGTCACCTGCTGAATCTATTCTACCAAATAATTATTTTATTTTATCATTTTTTTCAAATGAGAAACTACAGAAATGCTTCCCATGCTATGCACAACACCTTACACAATTTTTATGCTGTCCTGTAAAGATGGCATTGTGCTATCAAATTACTTTCTTAAAGAAGTTGTAATAAATTTATATCATCATGTGATTCTATGGTACCACCTGAGACAATTTTCTGTCAGTCAGTTGATTTTTAGTATATATGCAGTCACTCAGACCAAAGATTTTAATATTCTTAGGTACTTGTCTTGCTGATTACCTGGAAAGGGAGACCAATTTTTTTTTAATATGCATATTAAATATGAATCTGTTTCATTGTATAGAAGTTCTCGTTACATGCTCTCAAACATAGGTTACAGAAGTGTCATTCATTCATCCGTAGAAATGTTGATTATCTTTGTCTGTCAAACCTATATTAAAATTCTCAAAATTTCTGCATAGATATTCTTGCAAGTGCACTTGTAAATGATATTCTCATTTCAAACTTTGAAATGAGTTAACTTTAGATAGAATTTTCCCCATAAATGCACTCTTACTATCAGAGTGCTCACATGAAACTTAAGAGTATAAAGTGGGTATAAAGTAAGCAGTAAGAAATAGATTATATTCAGAGTCATTTTAGGATCTTTTTTATGCTGTAGCAAAATAAAACAGAGTTTGAGGAATTCAGAATCATAACTTATATGTTTATCCTGACCAGGGAAGCTCTTGTGAACTGATTGTTACCTGCACAAACAGTTAGAATAGAGATTTGTAAAATGGCATTAAATACATGAAGTTATCTTCAACCTCTCTTCTTGTCCAGTCAACATTACCTTAATAGACTCTTATCCCAATAAACATGTGGCAGTTTTGTGTAGAAGTAAAACGTGGCAAATCCAAGAGCGAAGATTAGCATTTTCCAAAAAATATCAATTTTGTTAAAGTAGCACTTATGTAAACTATTATTACAATGTATTACAATGCACACAATGTACACAGTCCAGATTCATCCAAATAAGTCAGGTTATTTCAAAATAATTACTTGTGCTCTTTCAGAAAACCACCATTCTCTCTGTCTACCATAGAAACATGAAGTTACTTTTAAAAAAAAATTCTAACTACTCCAAAACTCATGTTTTTAATAGGCCATCTGCTGTCTTAGAATATGAAAGCATACAGTCTTGTTTACATGGTGTATATTAAACATGTATGGACACTGCCAGCTACTTCAGATGAGCAATCCCTTAAAAAGAGGCATAAAAAAAGTAGTGACCTTAAATTGTCTTACTCTTTGTTGCTAAATGCAGTCAGAGAACAGCAGCAGTGGACAAGTTTTGGACATTCTGTAAAATTATTGTACTTTTCCAGAATACAGCTTTTTTTTATTGCAAGACTGAATTTCTGTGTTTTTTGGGTTTTTGTTTTTTGGGGCTTTTTTTTGTATAGTTTTCAGATAACTGCATTTCTTGCTCATTTGCCATTGTGGAAGACCTTTTTTGTTTTTCATATGTGTACTGAGATGTGTGCACACACATTTTTCTATGCTTGCCTTGACTTTTTTTACCCCTTTTGGATGACTGAACACAGTTCTTGTCTCAGCATGTAGACAATATGTAAATACCCTTATTACATTAGATCAGTGACTTGTGGAATAATTTACTCTGTAAATACATCAGAAAGGTGTGGAGCTCTAAGCATGGCAGTGGTCTGCAGCTGTCTCGTTGTGGTGGAATCATACTGTCTGGGATGAGTTTTGCTGTACTGGGTTTAATGTCTTAGGTTTCTTATGTCAAAATTAATGATAATTATCTAATCCTGTACAAACTAACATGAACTTTGGCTAGTGCCAAGATTATCAGATTGTAGAGAACTGTTGATATGGCTACTGATGGACCAGATGTGGGGGACAGTCGTGCACCACAAAACTTAGAACCTGGATAGATTATATTACACTGATACAGTTCAATATATCAATCTATTTTTGCTACCTATACAGGTAAGATTTAATCTGCAAATATGTGGTTTTCCCATTCATTATTTAAATTATTAACAGTACTAAAAAAGGCTCTTTTAAAAGCTGCATTTCCTTCTCCTGTAGAGCCTTGAAAAAGTTCTCTGTTTACATCGTCTCTTTGCATTAGGATGGGAACAGTCTCCTCCCCAAATCAGCTACACTGCTTAAAGGATAGATAATTCTTCCAGATCCTTGTTTTCCACCTCTATTCTTTTGCCAGTAGAGAAGGTTTTTTGCCTTAATTTTTTAATATGCTTTGGGCAAAACCAGCCTGGTTAGCTCAACTCACCTATTTAAATTAAATTGGCTGGTTTTGTACAAACCATATTAAGGCGTGCTCACATGATTTCTTCCTCCAGCAGAGCTGTGGAGCTGATAATCTCCAGCAGATGCGTGATAACAAATAGCTTGGGATAGTAATGTCTTCATCTGGCGCAGTTGTTAGCAGACCAAATGTCTGTCTGTAGCCCGAGGCAGTGGGCAAACATGATTGAGTTACGGGGAGTTAACAAGTTGCTGCTTGGCAGCTGAACTGCCAGAGCTGATCGTGGGCTCTTTGCCTGCTCCCCTCGTGAGGTAAAATACGTTTTCTTAAGTCACTCCCTTAAAATTTTACAAAAGAAGAGTTTTACCTAGAGGAGATTCCCCATGGCTAAGAGATACCTTTGATCAGCAGTGGGGACAATGTTGAAGGATATTTTGCTGAATGGCTGTAACATGATTTTGAACACGTAATTGCACTGTTAACTGTGTGGGGGGACCTTCATCACACAGCTATCTCCCTGTCTTTAAATAGATAATGTACTTATCCTCACAGCACCCTTATGAAGAGGGGAAGTACTTTTATCCTCATTTGACAGAATAACCAGGATACTTAACCAACTTAATATTTTGCCTTTGGTCATACAGTCAGTGCCATAACTAGGTAATTTATGCTGTAATCTAGGAGCAAGAGAATTGCAGGTTGGGAAAACAGTGGACTCTGAATAAGTTACTCTCACGTAATTATTTCCTTTACATAGAGATCTTGTGTCATATTTCTTTTGTAGTGTGCTCCTATTAAGTATCATGAGTTTTTTCATCTACATAATTATTTTCCTACTGTATTGTCACTATAATTTGGTACATGCCTGAATTGAGAAACTGAAAGGAAAATAGTGCCCAAATTTTTACCACTTAGCAATTTTTTTGGGTTGAATCTTGATAATTCTCTGTTGGCTTTTCACATGCCAGTGTTTCCCCAGAAACGTCTAAAAGAGGAAAAAAATAGTTTTCATTCCTATGCAGTTCATTCCTGGCTTGAAAGAAGACTTAGTCATACTCATGAAAGTGGTTTCGAGGTAGAGTAGAATTTTGCATGGCAGATTTCAGCTACCTCACTGAGGCTGTGTTAAGAATTCAATCAGTGTAGCAGCAGCTTAGCATGAACGAGATGGCCAGTTCTTGTGGCTGCACAGTAGACCATAGCTTGAGGTAGAGGTAGTACCTTGATATTTCTTTAAAAATCAGCAGGAGCTCCCTGCTTTACTGTAGTGTGACAGGAGGACTGTGTGCCAATCCTCCAGTGATCACCTGAGCTGGCCAGAAGTCTTTGAAGTCTTTTCTTGACAGAAATTCCCTGTGGTTTTTGCAGCTCTCACTTTTTCCTTTCCCTACTTTTTCTCAGTCCAGTTTAAATTTGTGTGTGTGCTGATGCAAGAGGGTGACTCTCACATCTTTTCACTTCTTATAAATGCGTTCTCTGTGCATTAGTGTTTAAAGAAAGCTTGTAAGAGATAAAATGGCACCAAACCTGAGGGGAAGTTTACAACAGTGTGTTATTGTTTTGGTTAAAATTGCAACTTTCTGTCTTTCCCAGTTTTAAAGGATAAACCCTATTTGTGCATTTGTACAGCACTTGCTCATTTTCATCTGATGATACAGAACATGGTACTTTTTTACACAGATGTGACAAATAACATTACAGCTGCTCTTTATTTGATCTTCTAAAGAGACAAAGATGTGCAAGGATTCCGGCTGCTCCCTCTTTCCCATCGTGTCATCTGTTGTTTGGGAAAGAGTCCTAATTTGCAACAGATACAAAACTATTTGTCGAGGTGCAGGTTTGCCAAAAATAAATGAAACCATTAATTACTACATTTTTTGAGCAGCTGTTAATGGATTGGGATAAGAAAACTGTACATTAGACTACTGGTTAATTACAAGAACTGTAATTGTTTAATGTGGCTTTTACGGAATGAAATTACAATACCA
The DNA here is from genome assembly GCA_013399225.1 of Rhipidura dahli. Taxonomy (NCBI): domain Eukaryota; kingdom Metazoa; phylum Chordata; class Aves; order Passeriformes; family Rhipiduridae; genus Rhipidura; species Rhipidura dahli. Next base: position 1,030,317 of record VXAC01008317.1, on the reverse strand, counting down.
GAGGAGGTAAATTCAGGCAGTTTTTGAAAATTATACACGAACACGTGCACATACTCACACTGCAGAAAAGCAAAGGAATGCATGGCTGTTTTATTAGGTGATTTGCTTCTGCTATCACATGAACACATATTCTCAACAAAAATACTTTGAAATAAAGTCATATTTAAACATGCCTTTTAATTCAAGTGTGAAATTATTAAAGGTAGTAAGTTAATGTCTTGTAACCCCAGAGCTAATAATGCAGGAGATTCAGATACAACATTAAAATCCAAATGTGTTTACATCATTAGAAATTAACAACTAAGCAGTTTTATCTCCTCTTTGGAGTGCCATGAAGCAGTAACTGTGCTGTTATGATTGCTGCTTAATAATATTTGCAGTTCCAGATTAAATTATGTGAATGTTTGAGGACACATTGCTTCCCTCCCTTGCTGTCACCCTCAGGGACAACATTATTCCATCAGTTTGGTATTTTTCTTCTCTGGAAAGGATAAAAGATGGTGCTGTTTTGGGAGACGGCAATTCCTGATTGAGTTTTCTGTACTGTGGCCTTATTTTTAAGGTGCTGAAAGGTTTTTCACTTGGGAGAGGAGGACAGGGCAATGACTGTTTAATTGTTATTTCAAAATGTAGCCAGTGTGTGATGCTTTAATTTTATGGAAATCTTTGAACCTCAGTAGTGTTTCATGGACAGATTTAAAGTATCTGTTGAATAAATGGCCATTAATTACCTAATGTCTTTAAAGTGTTGCTCTCATAATGAGAACTTTACAAAAATAAAAGAAATTTTGAACCATGCTCTGTTATGTGAATATGTTTTTCCATTAATTCCGTCTGAGCAACTTCTTTGGCATCTTTAATGCAAAATTAAGTACAAAACGGCAAGCTGAATTTTGTTGTTCTTGCACTAGAATCTAATATACTTTATAATAAGGTATATAAGCAAGCTGCTAAATTATACTGGAAATTTATCATTTAAAATGAAATTCCAGGTAGACGAGAGTATATTATCTAACAGGAAGTTAATTTTTCCTGATTTTAAAAGCATGTATAGTAAAATAATCAGATAACCTCTAGAAATTGCTTACCTCTGGATCCTCCTGATGTATTATCTGGATTGAATTTTTCCTCTGAATAAACTGATAGCAAATCTCTCACTTTGAAGTAACCAAACTTTAGCACATGGTGTGCTTGTTTCTCCCATTCAGCTGCATTAGATACTCTGTCTTGCTCTCTTTTTGCACAAGTTTTGCTCCACAGCTCAGACTTTGCTTGTCTCAGCTTACCTGTTAAAACACCAACACCATAAGGATAGAGTTAATTTGCACTTCAGAGGTCTGAAGACCCCTCCTGCTGTGTAAGGTCTGAGTAGGAGCTGTGCACAGGGACTTGCACTGTCGTTCCACCAAGTGTTTAACCTGTGGTTAAGCAGCACTGCAGTCAGGGAGGTTGTTTTGCACTCTGGTTTTTCACTACTCATTTCTCCCATCGTCTCAACCAACATGAGAAATTTGTTTTTGTCTCTGTGTTTCACCACAAAGGCACATTAAAGCTGCATATCATAAGGATGAAGATGAATAGGTGTGCATGAAGGAAGGGTGGGCTTCCCTCTTCCTGGTTTTATTGCACATTAAACCGTGAGATTTTTCCATCAGGTTCCTGCTAAACTCAAAATGATCCCTCAATCTCATATGTGTAAATCAGTATCCACTGATGCACGTTCAGTAAAATTCTGAGGCATAGGCACACTGACTTCTATTCAGATTGTGATTTTGTGTAAGGAGAGAAAGGGTTTAGAAGAAAATTTGGATAGTTTGTTTCAAATTACATAAAATTTTCATGGTTTGTCCTCCTTTTTTGAGCTACTGTGTTACATACTTGGATTTTTAGTGTTGCTTCTTGTTCCTTACCTGTTTTAAAACACTTTGAATGCAACACTAATGTTTGCAATAATTTAACCTAACTCTGTATGACTGTAATCCAGAACTTTAAAATGTGGTTTTTAGAAACTTTTTGACAAAATACATTTGTTCCATACTGAGTCTAGTTAGTGAATATCATACTTGGTAAACAAATATGTATCCAGAAATACTGGGAAGAAATGGTGTAGCCAAGTACACTGTCAAGTCCTTCCATGAAAGTATCTGTTCAAATCCATGTTTACTGCTCAAGTCATAAAGATATTTTCTAAAACACTTCAGAGCTGGATCGAGGCCCATGTCTCTCAAATAGCAGCAATGTTGTTGCAAGATGAAGAAGAAACCAAAGAGTATTTGCATTAGAATTTGTGAAACAATATTGTCCTGTAACAGGATGACATTCTGTTACTGTGACCTACTTTCAAACTACATTTCACCATTGCACAAATATGAGCATTATTTTTATCATTTCTTGATTAACACAAAACAATAATGGAACTTGACATCAAAAATATTTAGAAATATTCTAAGTGAATATGAAATTTATATTCTGAGTTAGTATAAATGTTAATTTCCTGTATTGAAAATGTGAAATCATGTCATTTATTGAAGAAAACTGAAAGTTTTTTGCTAATTTTTGACAAAAGTATATTTTTGGGGTTTATTTCCTCAGTGTTCCTTAGTGACTTGTTTGTACACCAAGATATTGGTTTGGATTTGCCTTTGTGTAATTCATATACTTTTGATCAATTCCAACTCATGCCCAATTATATTATACTAAATTAACATAATTCAACAGATGTTGATATTTAAATGTTTTCTGGCATTCACATCTTGGACAGCTGTCTTAGAGCTTGGGGAAAAGGCAAACATTTAGAGTTAAATGCTGAACATATGTTTAAATTACTAATTAGAACCAAGAAAAAACAATGCATTATCCTTTCTGAGGGCAGTAGGCCTCTACTACAGCATTATTTTTTAGGGTCTCTTTTCACAAATGAAGTGCATAAGTGACTTGAGTATGGGTGTCAAAACCTAGGTAGCGATGGAGGTTTTTGTTTTCCATCATGTGCACTAAAATTATGCCAGTTTGAAGTTGAATGTGTCAATTTGTGTTCAGATAAATTTTGGCCAACTACTGTGTCCAAATGACAAAAGTGCTGCTAAAGATAACAGAAAGGATTGTGTTAGGATATTGTATTTATTAAGTGATGAGGTAATCTGATGGGCCAGGGAAAGATTGTATTCTAGTCATAATAGGATTGCACTTGGACCTTCAGTAATACAGGTGTGTCACCCTTATGCTTGAAGTTATGTTGTGAACAGATTGGCATTGTATGAAAGGAGTTTGATAGAGTTGCATGGGTTTATCACATCTTTTTAAGACGTAATAAAAGGGAAATAAAGTGCATAGCTCTTCTGGTTAGTGTAATGGTTTTCACACTTGCAGAGGTAGGTGAAGCAATCTATTATATAGATGATGTCATTCTTTAGACAAGTTTGAGGTAAAGTTTTACTGTTTGTAAAGGATGAGGAGGAATCATGCATGGAACTGATTTCATGTTGTCTGAGAAAAGTGACAAGAAAGCAAAAGAAGGCAGGTCCCTTCCTTAGAATGGACAAGGAACCATCCCTTTCTGACTGTCCATGGGGCACATGAATTACTGCACGCTACCCTTCTCTGGGTGTTCAAGTAGACACCAGGAGCTGCATTCATGTTTTTAACAAGCCGTGTACCACAAAGGAAAGAAGATATCTTTCCTTACAAAATTCCTTAGCCATTGTTTTTCATCTATTTTTCCTCAGAAACAAACGTGCCTGACATATTTCAGTGTAGTATTATACAGTTATCATGCTTCTTTTCTGTGGTTCGATTGATACATGTGCCAGAGGCAAAGTTTAAGTATTTGTTATACCTACATAATACAGAATAGTCTTTCCAAATTTACAGCCCCAGTTGCTTAATACATGTATTTGGAGTGATACCTTCTAATGTAATCCATACTTCTGCAGACTCAGTCAAATGGAAATGTAGAATTTTATGTTTTTCTTAATTTAATTAGCTATTAGTGTTATGATATGTTTAGAAAGACATATATAATAGGGTTTTAATGGTGTTTGCCTCAAAACTTATCATAAACTGTTCCATTGACTCTGATGCTCTTGAAGCCATTGTGTGTTGCTTGTGGTAATTTAGGAAAATACAGGAAGAGTTAAACTTCTTCCAAACTCCCTTATTTAAGCAGCACTAATGGATGTGTTTCAATGCCCACCCGATACAGCAGTGCCTGCATTCTAAGCTGTGTAAAAACAAGATAGGGTGTACTACAGGTCTGTTCTGTGTAAGGAGAACCATTCATGTAATATTGTTGTGTAAAAGATACTTAAATAATGGGAGGTTTGCTCAGAGTATTTTTTGATTTTTATGTAGTTGAGCTGTTCCACACATACCGTTTTTTTTAATCATTTTATTGGCTTGTTTCTCTGTTCCACAATTGAGTTCTGTTTTTTCCATCTTTAACTGTTGCTGTGAACATTGCTTCACACTCCATTCCAGTTTGTAAGAAATTGCCCAGTAATTTCAAGCTTGAACTGAGTTGTCATCCCTACTGCTTTCTCTCTACAGTCATATCCATATGAATATCTATTTTTTATCCATTTTTTAAGACTGAGAACTGAGAGCTTCAGTTTGATTTCCCCTTCAAAATAATTCTCCCAAGTCCCTTCTAAAATACGAACCAGTTACCTTTTGTCTTTTTGTGATGTCTTATGAAAGAAGTTAACTTAAAAACTTGAATCAAGCCTCTCCATTAGCTGAAGCATTCAGTAGTGATAAGCTTGTAGAGTTCTACAGCCATCTGCAGGAATGCACTGATACTGTGGCAGAACAGGGTGTCACTGTTTACTGTGTGTTTCTTTCTCAGGTGTGAGATGTTAACTGCAATATAATGGATAGGCAAGTATTGATCATTACCAATTCATCTAATTATGGAATAGAAATCAGTCTTCTTGAAAACATTATTACATCATAATAATATGCTATGTCAGATTTTTCAAGTTAGTGTACAGAAATTTGATAAATACTCTTAAACAAAAAACACTCCTTCACACCTGCCTTCATTAGTAAATTTTGTTTTGGTTTTTTTTACACCGGGGATGGTAGTGAGTACAGAAGCAGGTAATAAACCAGAGAGCTAGAACACCTGTTCAGGAGTATCTGCTGTCCTACAGCCATTTTATTGTGTTGTTCTTCTCAGTGTCTGGTGAACTTTCAACTCTGATAGTGGCAAGGGTGTTAACCACCAGTGTAGAGTGAAGAACCCTGTTGGGTCCTCAGTTGCTCAGAAGGTGGATTGCATTTAAAGCTGCTCAGCTGTAGGTTCCCCCACAGAACAAGATGTTTATTTGGAGAATGTAACCACATTGTCCATGAACTACAGAGGTCAAGGTAGAGAAAAGTCTGACCTGGCCTGTTGCAAATGTCTTGGAGAGGTGAATGTGTGTAACTGCTGAAAGGGAATTCATCAGAAGTATTTGCCCGTGGAGCTATGAAAATTACAGAAAAAGAGATTGTGTTGTGTAGGCACGGATAGAAGTGTTTGGGGAGCTAAAAGAGACAATTCTAGACATGTTACCATAGTAAGTGCAATTACCTTGAGAAAAAGAAGTTATAAAGAGACTGCAGCTATTTAAGGAGGAAAAAGCAAAATTTCTATCAGAGGGAATGTTTCACAAAAATGCATAGATGCTTGTGAATTGCTTTGCATGTCATTGCTTCTATTAAAGTGTTTCCTGTATCAAATATGTGGGGTTTATTTATGGGATCTAATAACTAAACTTTGTGGGGTTTATTTAATATTCCAATAGCTTTTTTCTGTTATTTTTGTTATTGCTTCCTTCTCAGTCTGTCTTCATTTTTGAGGCTCTTATTTACCATGTAGAAAGGAGAATCTGAATGCTGTGTGCAAGATGAAAAATGAATAAAAATTGACAGCGGCATTTCCAATGTTTTGTTTAATACGTTGAGGGATGACACAACAACAACAACAACAACAAAAATTCTTGGCAAGCCAGTGTAAGTTCACACCAGCCTGGCTTTTGCAGCCCTCTTATTTCCCTCTGCCACAACTTTGCCGCTGCTATGACACTTGCAGGCCTGCTCGGCCGTGGTGCAGCTGATGCCCTGTCCATGCTCATATTTTTCTTACTGACAGTGAGTGTTCTTGCCAAACGCCAGGGACCATAGTCACATCTGTTTGTCTCCCAAGCTTGTCTGAGGCTGCTTGGGAACACTTTTTATCCAGAGGGCAGCTTTAACTAGGCCTAATACTCTGAAAAGCCTCTATTTGTAAATGCATACAATGAGGCGACAAGTTCCTGTTGTCTTTCCTTAAAAATTATTCCATTTGACACTGCTTGCTCCAGTCCCTGTCACCAGCACGTCAAAAGCCAGGTTTTCAGGCAAGGTGGTCTTAACAAGTTTTATTTTTTCCCTAATAAAATGCCTAGCTTCCCTCTAGAGCACTATTTATAAATGATAGCTGGAAGCAAGCTAGGGGTAAGTAGAGAGAAGTCAGGCAAATAGCTTTCTTCCTTTCTGTAATCCACGCTCTTCTGATTTAATGCTAAGAAACATAACGCTGAACTTAGCCTGATTGAGGGTCAGAGTTCTCTCTACTTTATAATACCCCCATTACAGCCATTTCAAAATGTACTGTGCAGCTTCACAACTCTGCTTCTTTTTGTCTAACCTGCCAGTTCCAGAGCAGTAATAGTTCTTGTCTGATCCTCTCTAAACAAACAAACAAATAAATACGAGCTTTTTGTTTTGCTGTGATTTACGCTGGCATATCATATCAAATGTTAAGCCCTGGCGAAGGCAAATGCCACTTCACAATCACAAGTTGCCTGAACAGTTGATGGTAGTGTCCATAAAATTGGGTTTGACAAAGCTTAACTGGTGCTTCAGCATATTGTTATTTATTTGTGGTGTAGGGAATTTTTGACGACAACAAAGAAATATCCACTCTCACCTTGGCTGGTGACGGGGTTGTTGTGATCGGCAAAGGCAAATGATTCATTTATGCTGAAGGAACAAGGCTGCCTTTCAGACGTTCATTGATTTTAAATTAAAAAGTAACTGCTGTGTTCTACATGAAGGGTGACAACAATAACAAAGTAGTCCTTACTTAGTGTTATTTGTTGCAACTCCATTCCGTGTGCCTGGAGGAAAAGTGGGGAGACCCCAGTACCATAATCTTACAGATCAATAATCTAGATATCTCAATGTAGTGTAACAGATAATCAATTGTGGTAAAATAACTCAAACGCTGCTCACTGTTACTGCTGTGGTTCAGGTCTTCAGGTTCAATTGCCTGACTTTATTAATTTTTATCTTTCATCCTACTTGTATTCCTGGAGACTTTCTCCCTTTTTCATTCAGAAAACAAGAGTTTCACACTGTAGAACATATAATTTATCACACAATTTATCCTGCATGTTTGATACCAGTGTTAAATACTGCTCTGTTGGTGATCAAACATCTCAGATATCTTTTATCTAATAATTGTTTTCCCATATTGCATTTAAATACTCATTTTCTTTATCATACAATTAGTTTTGAAAGGGTTACACTTTGTGATTTCTTTCTAAATTCAGAACTGAAAATTATCATCCTGTTAATTAACTAGTTCAACTGTGTTGAGTGTCTGGACATTAAAATAGGATAAGATTTTATCTTGGAATTGCAAGGAAAACATGTCTTAAATGAAAAAAAGTGTTGAAATGAGGGTGCTCTAAGTAAAGCTAGAGTGCACATCCGTGAAACATAAGTTTCTTGGATTATTTTAATTTTTAAATACAAGCACTGTGGTACTTGTTAATCTACTGTATTTTTTTGGAAGAAATATTCAGAAGATTGTACATTGTCATCTTATTCATCAAGTCATTGTTGTCACTCTTTTACATTATCGAGCAAATCTGAGGTCTCCCAACAGTATGTGGCCATTTGTTTCTCATTTAGAAGCAGTCCAGCTTTAAAAACTTTATAAATGCAGTAAAGGGTAAGTCATATATCCACACTGAAACCAGATCCCATGAGTGACAGAGTGTTACTATGCTACAGTAGATTGTCAGATGCAATTTTCAGCTTGTAATATTACCAAAATTCACTACACTTATGTGGCAACAAACACAGTTCTCAGTAACATTTATAGAGGCATTAAAATTGTGCAGTTCAGAAATTACTGCCTTTTCCCCCCCTTCTGTTCTAGTTCTTTGAAAAATAATATCAGCAACATATATTCAATTCTGCAGGTATTTCCATTGCTTTAAGAAAAATAATAACTATAATTGTCCTTTGAGATTCTATTCCAAATGTCAACACCTGAAAGTTCCAAATTTACCATTTTCTGTGGTATCTGACTTCTAATAGCTGGATTTAACGCAACAGCATTTCCTTGTTTGCCATCCTGCAGCTCCATCAGTTTTCCAGTCTCCAAGTGCAAGCTCATAATTGTTCAAGGAGCCTATCAGATACTGTGCTTCCATGGTAGTCTCACAACTTGCCAGTGAATTAGAAGAGGATAAACTGTTACGCTACGAGTTTATTTCATGCACCTTTGAAGAGTTTACTGTTTCGTGTTTTCTCATTCATTCTTCATCTTACCTTAAAAAAAATTGATAATATTTTCCATGTAATAAATGCTGCTCTGACAGTCAAGCATTACCAGCCAATTGATAACCTACAAACAGCATTGTGATCTCTTTAGATAATTAATCTTAGCTATTTTCCTGTCAGGAGCAACAGTGTTTTTGTTTTATGTTGAGCTAGAAAGATTGCCGGTTTTGAAAATTAAAAAGCATTCCCTTTATATTTATATTTATTCATTCCAGTAACAATTTATGATGCTGCATTTAGATACTGAGCGCTTGTCAACAAACATAATTATGTTTCGATATAAACAAGATTGGTGGCTTGACTGTGCAGCTTCATCTTGGTTGAGAATGTTTTTGATATAGGTTCAGATTATACAAGCTGTGTATTTATGTGGCAGTTTTCTTCCTTTGTTAATAGTTTTCTCCTATAATTACTTGCAGGCAAACCAGTGTACATTTAGGATCATTGTGCATGGGAGACATCAAGCGGAGAAGGAAAGCTGCTCCCCTGCCAGGACCCACAGGTAACCAATTTCCCTGGGACAGAGCACAAACCACAAGATGTTAAATCTCTAAATACAAAACAGTAGGTCAGTGACCTGGGGAAAAGCTTGATAAATTCAGTAACTTCCCATATAACTTCAGATTTGTTTCATCCTTATTTATTAATAAAGATTAGGAAATAAATAGGCTCTGTCCATTCTCCTGCAAACACTGCTGATTTCCAGTCCTTTGTAGCACAGCACTTCTTTAAAGACAATATATCTTTTTTCATATACTGAGACAGCAAAGATTACTGCTTATGTCTTCAAACATTACAAGAGAGGAGACCTGAGGCATCTTTTTTTCTGCATATGAATGCTCTAAATACCCTGCACAATAAAGTTAGGATGTGAATTCTTGGGTAAACAATTGAAAACGTGATGATAAGGCTGTGAAACACAGCTTTAAAATTAGTGCTGTAGATTAAACAGGAAGCACTTGCAAGCACATTTATGAAAGATTTTTACAGATATGAGGTCACAGCCATTGGATGCATTTTGCTGATGTCACAGCTGTGAAATGACTTTTTCAATACTTAGCAGTGATTTATAGAACTCTCATCAGTTTGTTGTATTAATTATATATGTGCATACTGGATGGATTAGGTTGTATGTGTGCCCATGTGAGCCTTTATATATATTTCTAATATAGAAATCTGGATTGCATGTCCTAGCCATACATAAATTACTGCAGTAACATTTGCAACACATAGAATTTTTCAAATATATTTCAAGTACATGTCTTTAGAGAAGCCTAATACTTGTATTCTAACTGAATCCCCCCTCCTGAAACTTCTTTGTTTCAAACCTCAGTGGCAGAAACAGACCAGGAATAATATTAAGGATGTTATAAAAGCACCTTAGTGGCAGCAGTATGAAAAAAAGAGAATCTATGGGTCAGCTTCTAAGACTCTGAACATATGTGAACTGAGAAAGAAAAATACTTAATGGCTGAAGAGAGAATAATGTAATTATTTCTACAAGGTGATTTTCACTTCACAACTTTCAAGTACTAGAGGATGTCATTTTGTACTGAGAGGTTATCAAGTATCGTGAAATTAATTTTATTATTCACTTTACCTTGGGCTTTCAGCATTCAGAATTTTATTTTACAAGCTGGCTCCTCTGCGTAACTTTGCAAAGCCAATATTTTGATACTAAGGCAAATATGTGGTCATTCAATGTTATGTGTCCATGTACTCACAGTTTTAGAGATTGTTTTGCCCCAAAGTTTGCCTTTATATGAAGAGCGACAGAGAATAATGGTAGATAAGGGCATCATGTGAGTACCTTTTAACTAATGTTCCTCTTTTCCTTTTCAAGTTCAAGGTAATCTTTTCAACTTTGTTCTGATCAGGAGGATTGAGTATTTTTTTTTTTTGTGGTCTTACGAAAATTTTTTCTACATTTCATCCTTGTGAGTTTTTAAGCAAATAGAAACTTTGATAAACATTGAATAAGCTTGTACATATGTATAGGTAATGTATAGCATCCTAGTGATTATTACAGCTTTCTCAAAGGCTAACCTTCCTACAGCTAAATTATTGTTTATCCATCACAGGCCTTCATTTTTGTCAGTGTTCCATGTGTTTTTATGAAAGAAACAGGGTTTTCTTTTAAAATGAACATACATTTGGATGAAAATAAGAGATCATTTACTTGATTGTTCTTCCTTCAGTAGTCTTAGTCAGCTAAGATATAGGAATAAAAGGACTTGATTTTACGTAGAAGAATTTGTGAACTTTTTCCTTGAAATAAAATAAGGACAGAAGGCATTCACATGAACAGAAGCTGGAAATTAAAAAAGCATTCTCCTAGTAATTGTCTGTATTTAATATCATAGTGAAACCTGGAAGGCTGTCTGTAGATGACTCATTAACTGCAAGTGTTTTCTTTATATGAGCTGCAAATTTGCAAAGTTTCACCTAATATGAGCCAATGTGTTGATAACAGTATTTTCTAAATTCTCATCTGCTTTTGAAAGAAAATGACATTGGTAAATTAGCTCTTGTAAAAATCTGCACAGTGTTGAAAATGGTCATTTATACCTTTAGGTTCAGTAGTAGTGATGAGAATGACTGGCGACCCTAACGAGGTATCGAAATATTTTCCCTGGGTTTGAGTCCCACAAGGGTAGCGCCTGCTACTTTCAGACACCTTACAAAGCCACAGACTTCTGTACCAAGCAGTGTGATTGGTTAAACATTTATTAATTGTGACAAGAACACCCAATTTATTTCAGTACTCCAGCTTATTTACTGCTCTTTCACCTTTGTATTTTGTATTGAAAAAGTAAAATGAATATTGATAGAGTTAGATATTGATTTCTAAATTTATAGCCCGTTCTCAGCCTGCAGTCAAAGTCACATACCAATAGGTTTGTGTATATTAGTAACAAGGGATGTAGCTTTACTTGTATAGCATTGAGAAACTATTGAAGCAAGAAAGTTTGAGCAGCACAGAGCATTTTATAGTTTCAAAAATGTCATTTGTAAAGGTGAAGAAAAGATGTGTTGAAAAGCAGTGGGGAAAATGGCATGTAATCTAGGCATGGATGGTTAGGAACTGACAGTACCAATACAGGAGTGCCATATTTTGTCTTTTTTGCTAAGATAAATTTTCTATTTTGTGCATGCTTCATATATATCCCATTTGTGTATTGAAGATAGTTAATTAATCAACTAAAAACTGATTCTAGTAAAAATTGATTACTTCCTACAATTTAAGAATTAAGTGTTGTACATTTTAAATACTCTTTTGCATTACTTCCATGAAAGCAATATTATTCCAGTGAATCTGTTCTCAAATGGCACCAGGTCATTCTCAATGACTTCCTGCCCCCTCTGACTACCTGAGTGGTAGAGCTATTTCATGTGACACCCACCCTGACATATTTCACTGCAGCAGTTCAGTGCTCTGAAGTTTGTATAAGAACCTCTTAGACAAACTAATCCATTGTCATGGAAAATAGCCCTACCAAAACCGGGTCTATCATAATGAAAATAATAGCAAAGTAGCAACAACTACAGCAATAAAATTTGATGCTAGAGAAAGAACATTCTTTGCAAGGTAGTGTTAGTACTTGAAACATATGCACTGGGAATATTTGCAGTAATTTCATAGAAAGTCTCAGAGTTCATAGAGTCTTTGTAAGACTTTCATAGAGTCTTAGAAAGTCACATATCAAAACAGTAGGTGTTACAAAATTGTAGATGCCATACACTGAAAATGCATTTATCCCAGATCCTTTCCAACTGATTCTTCTTCTGTCCAAGATTTTTGATTTTTATCATCTGTTAAATCCCTGAAATCTTTTAGATTTTTTTTTTTTTTAAATAACAAACCACTAAGTCTTAAATGTTGGGAAAAAATCATCAAATTCTGCTTCACACCTCATATTTGTATGCCTTGTAAATAGCCATTTATTATTATTTCAAAACAGTCTTTTTACTCTGGTGTTACATAGTGTGGTTTACAGTTTGGAACAGTGTTAAAAACCTGCACAAAACAATTATAAAAAAAAGAAAGCTATTTTATACTTAAAATGTAGAAAATGTGTGTATAAAATAGATAAATTACTATGCATGTTACAGGCACATTAATACTTACCTTTTGCAAAAACAAATTTCAGATGTCATATTCTTAATCTAATTGGCATGTTGCATGCACATGCTACACTTCAGGCTAGTCCTGATTGAAATGACCAAGTTAAAAGTCTCAGTTTAAAGAATGTGTTTTAATGAAAAATATGACAGTTTCTTAATTACAGCAGAAATACTGAGCACTGCTATAATGCCATCATGACTCACTTTAACAAGGTAATCAAAAGGGTACATGTTTTCATTCCTTTTTTAAAATTGCCAACGGAACAGCTAAGCAAACTATTTTGCTGATGCTTAATATGTCAGTGATTAAAAATCAGACCTGAATATCTGCAGAACCAAAATGATGATTTGAAAAAGACTGTGATTACAGTGTGATAACAGAGGTGGCTGAGGCTAAGTTTGTGGTGAAAGTCAATTCAGTGCAGTAGTTTCAGAGGAAAGGTAAACTTTTGGGTACTTGGATGAACTGACCATAAATTTCCAAAACTCTAGACGAACTATTATAAGCCTACTTTCTTTTTAGCTTGATTCACTGCTTTTCTGTCTACCAAATGTACAGCTCTATAGAAAGAAATTCCTTTGTCACAGGGCAATACAACATTGGCATGCTGTGAATACATTCCCTTATTGCATTGTACCATTTCTTATCCTTAGTCTGCCAAGTCCTTCTTGGAATACACTTCATGCCTGCTTGGTTGCCCAGTCCATGGACACTTGTTTTTCTTTGGCTGGTATCTACATCAGGTTAAATTTTTAGGGACTTCTTTCTGTTTCTTTGTTTCTTCCATCGTATTGTCTCACTAAACCAAAAGTTAAAAGACAGCAGAGTACCAATATTGGAAGCTGCTGTCCCTTCAGAGCAAAAGGCTTTTTATGTTGAGCTTGAGGTGGCTGGTTCAGGCAAGGCATCTTACATATAAGCACCAGAGTTCAGGAAGTTCAGTAACAAACTTCAGAAGACCTGCAAATCAACCAGAGCAAGCTTGTCCTGGAAAACTGCTGATGGATTTCTTGGGATCTAGAGAGAAGACAATATTCTAGAGGCTACAGGAAAAAACGTTTGGATTCATAGAAGATGACTGTACCTGTCTTTTCTAAGTGCTGTTGTCTTCTGAAATGTATAAGCTTCAAACACAATTCCCAAAATTACTCTGGAAGCCTTTCCTAAGAAAGCTGTTTCTGGTTACAGAAACCATTCAAGTTGCCTCTGCTGGGAGCTGAACTTCCTAATGGGTCCCTTCCAACTTGAGATATTCTATGAGTCCATGGATTTTTTGGATTTTACTCTCAAGAACCATAAACCAGCTTAACAGAGAATATAACCAATGAGAGAACCATTAATATGGTGGGAATTGTGGAAAAAAAGGCTAAACCAGGCATTATTTTCAGGTTCCAAAGGTATGTTTCATTAAACAGTTGTACACTTGAGGACTAGCTTTGAGTGAAACAGAGATGGCATTAGGGAGACTCATCCTCAAGGTCAGTTATGTGCTCTGCAAGTTCTGCACATTCTCTGCCAGATACCAGAATAAAGTGGCTCCTCACCTCCCTTTTATATGCAGTTTGTTAGAACCATCACCTTCCTCAGATGGGCAGATGGATGTCCTGTAGTCTTCCTAGAACTCTACCAATACAAGAAGCACCTGGCATTCCTGTCAGTCTGTTTCAGGTTGGTAATACCAAAGAATTTTTGTTAAAACACAGATGGTTTGATAGTTAAAATGTGTAATTTTTCCTCAGTCAACATAACATGTTATCCCAGCTCTCCACAACAAGCTCTCTAGTTTTTCTTTCTCCAGAGGGAATAGGGAGCATTGCTGCTAACAGTCCCTGGTATAGCTTATGTAAAAAAAACACTTTTCTTAAAGGTTTTTCAACCTATGATTCACTTTCTGAATAAGGAAGGAGGTCTGTCTATAACCTGGATAGCTTTGGCACTTCAGAGGAATAAAAATACCTGTGTAACATGTGGGAAAGTAAAATTCATTGTTCAGGTTCCCAGTGCAGGCAAGTTTGGATTTCTGTCTTTCTGTAAAAGCTTTGCAATTGGGGGAAAATTCCTGATAAAATCTGCTGTACATACTCTGGATTTCATGAAGAAAATTTTTACTTTTGATTTCCACTGGGTTTCATTCTAAGGCTGCAAATCTTTCTATAAAAGTGAGGGAATGCTTATCAGATGGGATCCATTTTGCTGAATTTTGAGAGGTTCAGATAGAACTTTGGAATGTCTGCCAGTGAGAATGCTTCTTCCAAAGCGCCATCCAGCAACAGTGTTCCTGTCATCAAAGACAAGGTGTAAAACAAAGACCTTCTTTGGACTCAAGTGAAAGGACAGTCTTGGCTATTCAAGAGATTCCCTTTACAGAGGGATAAATGGCAATCTAAAAATACAAACTCTTCCAACCAATTTTATAGTAGCAAAGACTGAATGGGCATGAAGTTTCACTCCACACACAGTGTAACCTAATGAAGAATGGAAGGAGAGCAGCACTTGCAAATCCAATTCCAAGTGATCTGTTTCTGGATAATCAGTTGTATCTAATATTCAGTGTCATGGTCCTTATTGGTGTGTGAATTTATATATTCAGAGGAATTGAAAATAGATTTAAATCTACAGTCTATGCCTTAGTATAGGGTGTGTTTATCCAGGCCACATTTAACACCCCTTGAGATGGGGTAGCAGGAATGCAACTATGGCAGTGCAGACATAACAAAACTCTGCTGTGGATACGGGATAAATACAGAGGCTTCCAGCACCTGCTGAAGTCATAGCTATGTCTTCTCTGCTATTCTTATCTCTCTGTTAGCTGGAAAAAAAAATCAGTGCAAGCAGACTCACCTGAATATAATAATTCTGAGGTTATTCTTTAGACAGTCTTAGCTCAGTGTGAGGGATGTGTAAAAAAGTCTGGTGAAATAATGCAGTCTCAAATATTAGCTAAATAATTTTCATAGCATTCTCGTAGATGAGTTGTTTTAGTTTTGGTTTGGTGTTTTGTAGGGGTTTTTTTTATAGATATACAGCCATAGTGTAGTGAATTTTGAAAACCACTGCAGGTACTGAGTTTTAAAATCACCATATAGCTGTTGGCTGTGCTTCTGAAGCTGTGTCTGTGCAATTACCCAAAACAATTTTAAGAACATAAACATCTAGGCATTCTGATTCCCATTTTGCTAGTTAGAGACAGCTGGCATAAAAAGATAGACTACAGCAATGTATTATTCTGATTACTTTCCTTGTGTATCAGGATCAGTCCCTACTGTCCTGAGCTCGTCTGTCTGGTGAGGAGTCAGGAAAGAAAAAGAATAGATGAAATATTAAATGCTTTCAGAAAATGAGGGGGAAAGTACACCAGCTTTTAAAGAGAAGCAGCATGTATCATTTCTGCTTCCATTGGCTGTTTATCCAACATCAATACAACACTTTAGGAGCCAAATTACTAAACAAGCTGCCAATTAGGCTTGCAGTCAGATGGATAGATTAGTGGCTAAGAGAGGCAGATACAAGATTTTCATCTCTTGAGCCAATTACGCAAGTGAATTACCATCCACAATGCTCCTTGCAAGATTTGAGGTAGAAAGACTGGCTCTGCTGTGATAGACATAAGTGAGATCCAGGGTAGGGGGTAAGGGTTAGCAGGCCATGTATTGCAAAAATTACCCAAGCAAAAAGAGATCCTTCTAGGAAAGGATTTAAAGGATTTAAGGCTGCTGGGAGCGATAGAAGAGGAAATAATAGTTGTGGTATGCTCTGCGAAGGCATTGCTGTTCTGCTCACAAGTCTTAATCATATAAAAGAAAGATGAAAGGGCAAGACTATATTTATGTACAGTGTCATTTTCTCAGAACTGTTTAAAACCCCGTTTTTTTAACATCAGAAATGGTTTGGTGGCCAGAGATGAAATTACTTCACTATGCCTTCATTTGTTTCCTACAGCTTGGGGGGCTTGAGAGCGGAAAAAAGAAACACAACAAAAACTGCACACATTTTCTTAAATAAGGGTTATCTGAGAGCTTGATCCTGGCTGTATTCTGCCCAATATAAGCCAAACATGCTTGATGTTAGTATTATCCAGCAACTGGACTGTACAAATAAATACTGTGACAATAGTGGTTTATGAGGTCACAACTCCTTTATTATTCTGTAATAAATGATAACTTCAGTGGTGAGCTTTGAATTTGTAGAAGCATTTTGCAAATAAAATGGGTCTGTCAGATCAAAACTCTTCATAGGCTCATTTGTTTCCTGCTGACAGTGTTGTACACTGGTGTAGCATTGTTTCTTAAATATGAAGCAAATTTAAAAGCTGAACTTTTGCAAGCTGCTGTATCCAAAAATGATTAAACAGATGTGGAGCCTGCAGCAGCATTAGACCTCTGATCTGATTTTAGCTTACAGATGGAATTAAATTAATTCATGGCAATCACTGTAAAATCAAGGGTATGGCACTGAATGCTAGTGTACTGTTTAACCAGGACATACCTGTCTCAACAGCTGTTAAGAAAAAATTACATACCTTTATTTTTCACTGAAACCTGCCTTTAATGCCATCATAAATATCACACCAGGATTAAACAAATGTGATGAGTTTTTTGCTTTCCCCTTCCCAATTTTGTCACTTACTACTCACAGATTTCATATTCCATGTATGTAAGGTCATATGCATAAAACATGTAGACCTTGAAGTGTCTCTGTTCTTATACACAAAGATTTGAGGATGGGCCTTTTTTTCTTTCAGCAGGCTGTGTTGCAGAGAGAAGGAACATAAGTTGAGGGTATTTTACAGTGCTGTCTTTTCAAACATGTTACTGTACCTTCATGTTTGCTTCTCCTTCGGATAATGGCAGCCACTTCTACATGCAGACTCATCGTCTGGTAGATCAGAAACCAATTGTTAGGGCTGCTAAAAACATTTTCAGTCTGTAGAAAAAAAAGGTACTGCACAGGAGATTCCTACAAATTATTACTGCAGAGATATTCTCATAACTCCTGGAACCCCAGGAAACCTCACACAGCAATAAATTTACAAAAATGTATCCCCACTTTTTCTGTAATCTGATTATTCTGCATAGTTATTTTTTGTGGGACAGCACAATGGTTTGGTTTTGCTCTTGCTCCTGGGTGGGTCAAGACTGAACACATCCCAGAGGTAGCACAGCCCTTTCCAAGGCCATGTGCTTGGACCATTCTCTCTAACAGGCCCTACTGGCTAGTCCAAGAAGTGCCATAGGGATGAATTAAAAACTGAACTTGAAGATGAATATTGCAAGGACAATTACTGCTTTTAATTAGAAAATAAAAGCCCAAAGCACAGGAATGGGGGTCAGGGGAATAGCACACAGTGCAGCACGATTTTTTAAGAGCTCTTTCCCATCATGCAGTCAATCAGCAATGCAAATGTTGGGGTTTTTTTCCAACCTGCTGATTGCACATGAAATGGAGGAAGAGGGCAGTACCACTATCCATATTCTTTGGATTCAAGTAAAATATGTTTCATTACAGATGAGTTTTTCAAGTGGTAGGTGAAAATTGCAGGAATCTTTAGGATAGACATAGATAGTATTCATATAAAAGCTGGCGATGCTGTGAAAGAATGGCCAGCTTATATTTAATGTTTTTCACAGTTCAAGTAAAAGCAATCTGTATTCACCTCATTTACAAGAAGGAGTAATTAGTCAATTAGTAACATAGGCAAGGTGGGTGGGGTTTTGGTTTTGTTGCAATACAAAGCCTCCAAACACATTATCCTTTGCACAATATATGTTGTTTGATTGTTTGCCCAAAAGTGAGTTGTGAAATCAAGTTTATGGTGGCTTCTCTTCTCTTCCTTTTTCTTTTTTCTTCTTTTTTTTTAATCTGATAATATACAAGAGTAAAACAGGGCTCTTAGGGAGAGCCTGTGTTTTAACAGGAGATAGAAAAGTATGTACAGTGGAGGGAAAAATAGTTATCATATACACATCCTTGAAGTACTTGTATGTCTTTAAAAACAAATTATTCCCATTATCCTGTCACAGAAAAAAACCACTGAACTACCTCAAAAGGTATCAAAAATAGAAGCACCAGTTTACTAAATAACATGTCAGGATACAGAGTGTTCTTTCATACATCTTCTTTGTGAAATTCCTCTGGCTGCTTCCTCTCGAGAGTTGAAATTCATATAGAAAGGTACATCTGTTACAGGAAGAGGTCTGTGGGTTTTCCCCCTGAATAGACTGAAACAAAAAAGCTGTTTACGTTGTCTCAGGCTATGCCTTGCATAATGTTCCAGCAGCATTGCTGCCTTTGCCTAGATAGCATTATGAATGGTTTAATGTTTCCAGGTTTTAGGTGTCATAAAATACACACTTGTACCTGCTCTTTCCTGCTTGGCAGGTCTGTTGGATCTTTCTTCCCCTTGAAGTTTTCCCCTTAATTGTTCCACAAACATTTACTGGAATGATGCATCATTTCTTACCATCAGTTCTTACAGTAAGTGGACCAAAACACACTTCCAGGGTTTTACCTGTGAGGCTTACCAGGACTTTTGTTAAATAGTACCCTTTCTTCTTAGTTTTTTTTTTTTTTTTTGTTTGAGCTAGAAAGTATAACTAGGAAGGTTGCAAAGCCTGTGTTGTGTATGCCAGGCAGTGCCACAGACTCGTCTGTATGAAAATTGCCTCTGCCTGTGGAGGCCTGAAAAGAAAGGATTTCTTGGCCATTGAATTTTGTGCTGGTCAGTTCAAGAGGAACCCTCTCAGGGACTGGAGGCTGCTGACTTAAAAGCCTTTATTTTAAGCCTAGCATTAAGCATAGCTTCAAACCAGTATTAAAGGATGCCTTCCCTCAGTGCACTCCCTTTTTGCTTTGACTTGGGAGCAGAGATACCAGAAAGCAGTCTGCCTTTTATGTAGCCAGTGTTTTACTGAATATGAACAGACCTATAGTGGATATTGCTGGAGTACTGTAAATTCATCATCACAGTCATCATGAGGTTTTTAATGTGCACATCTTGTTTTGAATTTCTATGTATGCAGTTTCCACTGTGGGACTTCGGTTTTTTGTGTGTGTATGATAAATGAGGCTTTTTAGACGCTCATGTTCAACTTTTTTGTGTTCTTGTTTAGCACGTTAATACAATGATAAACCAGCTGCTTGTCAATGGTCAGTTCTTGGCTGAAGATACTATAGTCTCCAAAAAATCAAAACCACAGTCTCCTACAGTATTTTCAAAAAGTAACAGGCAATAAATAGGTAGAAAATGAAACAGTTTTTGAAGCTGGGCACATGGAGGGGTTGGGGTTTTTTCTGTTGTTGGGGGAGGGAGATGTTGAATAATGCTGAAAACAAAATCTGTCTACCTGCAACTGCTTGTGTTCAAAAACTTCAGCCCTTTATAATTGTTTATATGGTGGAACTTGATTTATTTTAACATAGATTCTTGAAATAAATATCCTTTATGCAAGGTAATTATATATCTAGAAAGCTTAGCCATGCATTGTCTCCAGACTCTGGCTTGGGGAGTTTGGTTGTGGAAGGGGAAATAACAGCTTTGTTGTTTTGACTTCAGTGTTGTTTTTTTTTTTTAAACAATGCATTCATGGGGAAAAAAAAAAAACCTACTATTAAAAAAATGAATCTGTTCTACTAACAAGCATATATTAACACTTGGTATGTTGGTGCTCTTTTCTGTGGTGGTGCAGCTTTTCTCAGAGGTCTTGATGCTAAGGAGAGAAGAGTGCAAACAACACTTAATAAAATTGAAAACATCAAAATTAAACTTGGACGTACCAAATCTCAGGATGTTCAGTAAATGAGAAACTGAGTAAAGGTACAGCTGAATTTCCGAGGGGCTGAACCTGTCTGTACTGTTTCTATAACAGCTATAATTGTTTAATCAGAACTTACTTATTGGGTTTTCTTGAAGGAGATCATTGATAAATATTACTAAGAACAGTGATCGTCATGTTACTAAGAAATGTTTCTACTTAGTAACTGCATAGGACTAGGAATTCAGGTGTTCTTGACAGTGTATTGGTAGACAGCTACAGGTGATTTATATTCTCTGAGGCTAATGTGAAATCCACCACATTGGAATATAAAATCTGTGATGATACTTGTTATATGTAAAAATGGATTGAGTCTTCAAAGGCATTAAAAATAAAAGCATAAGACTGTATTATTTAGAATCATATGCAGTCAAGAGGTCAGCATGTGCAAAGACAGCCTGTTCTAGAAACCTGTTAGATGAATTAGGAGAATAAGAAGGTTTAAAGCTTTACGGGAGATTATCCTGCTCTTCTCCACATGGCAGGCAGTGCTGATTAATGCTGTGTGTTTCTTTAATCTCAGGGTTTGTAGGTGAAAACACCCAACCAATCCCAGAGAACAACATTGGAAACAGAATGCTTCAGAGTATGGGCTGGACCCCAGGCACGGGCCTCGGACCAGACGGCAAAGGGATAGCAGAGCCCATACGAGCCATCCAGAGACCCAAAGGACTTGGACTTGGATTTAGCTGACAGAGATGCACTCTGGCTGCCCGATAAAAATCAAGCGCAAAATTTATCTGAAAAAAAAAAAAAAAAAAAAAAAAAGAAAGAGAAAAAAACAAAAGAAAAAATGGCAAACAAATTCTTTATTGTAGTCAGCAAATCCAGTTTTTCTTCTCTGAAAGATGGCTGAAGTCACTGAGCTTCACATGAGCTTCACCAGCTGCCAGGTACAGCCGCAGTGACAGAACCGGCATTCGAGTCTAACTTCATAATGGTGCTAAAACGTACAAAAACTTCTACTTTTTTATTTTCTGTGGTCTTAAGGTTTGTATTAAGCATAAAATTCAGTATACTCACTTTTTTTCATAAAAAGCTTCTGACACAGCAGGTTTTAGTATATAAGTAAATTTTGTTTTGTAAGTGTAATTTCATCTCAAGAGCCTTGATAAGATTTGTTGAGGAAAATGGAACTTTTTACAGCTATTGTGGTTTCCCCCTTTTCAGGTGAAGTTTCCAAACCCGGTATTTATAGTGTATAATATTTGAGGATAAGCTGTCATTATGCCCATAATACATACATGTTTCCCACTGGAAGGTGATATGGTATGCACTTTTGTCTAAGAGCATGAAAAACAGCTTTGTTGTTGTAGGAATGCCACTCCAACACCGTTTCTGACGATGTATTACTGTCTTCCACATTCCAGCTCGAAAGTAATGCTTTTATACTGGTTTTTACATTTACCAAATTATCTTTCCTCAACAAATGCTTTACAGAGTTAAAGTTTACTCTGACTTTGGCTTTCCCTTCATACTAATAATCCTCAGTGTTGCCACATTTAAGAATAATTTGAGCTTTGAAACAGGAAATTGAATTTTAGGGAGACTGTTTCAGTGTTTATGTTCTGGTGTTTGGCATATTTTAAACAATGCAGTGTTCAACATTGTGTTATCACTTGGTTTGTGACCATGCTGTTGCCAATGAGCCACAACCTTTAAGGATCATGAACAGAAAAAGGGCAAGGAGAAGCAGGATTAGGATGGAGGAAAGGAAGGAAAAAGATACTTTGATGGCATCTCACAAATCTAAGCTAGCAATTTAAAATCAAGAGGGATCATTAAGTGTTTTAATCAGTATCCTAATGTATCTAATGTCAGCAGAAGCAATTTCATTAAGCACCAACCAATCAAGCTCCTAGGGTACTTATTAGTCTGCAGGATAAAACAAATTCCACTTTAAAATTAAATGATAGGGCTGAAGGAAACTGTTTTTCAGATGGACTAAGGAGAAAATCCTGCCCCTCTCACCACCCATGCCTGTAGTAGCTGGCAATATTTACCCTCATTGCAGAGGGAACAGGATTTGATTCTCCACCTTTTGCTCCGAGAGGAGAATCTCCCTTCCTCAGCTCCCAAGCTTCAGAGAAAAATACTTAGTTCCAGATGCTTTCAAAAATATTTCTTTAGGATAAAAAGAGCACAGCTTTGTTCATGTAACTGTGAAATGCAGTGATTAATTTTAAGATGTTTTTTTATTTCTTTTCTTTTTCTTTCAGCTTCACCCATTTTTTGAGGAAAATAGTAGCAGAAAAAGAAAAAAACAGCAGCATTATAGCATTAAATTTGCATAAAAGAAATGTTCATACTTTCCAGTGTGGTTACTGACAGTTTGGGAACGTTGTTTCACCGTACCACCATAGTATAGAAATTACAGATTAGTACCTGATGTTGTTTTTATGATAGTTGAATGCACATGTTCTCTGACTTTCAGTAAGCCTATTTATTGCTGTTTAAATACTTCATATGATTGTGTGGTTTGACTTTTTAAAATTATAAGAAATTTTAAACAGAATTGGGATTTATACAGCAAAACATACTTTTAATTGTACGGTTTTGTGGCATAGCATAATGTGAGTCTGCCACTTCAAATATCTCTTGCACAACTGAACTTAGTTAAATACATTCCATATCCAAAGAATTTCAAGGCCTCATAGTTGCAAAGGGCCAAGAGCCTGGAATTCTGCAGCTGGCAGAGGTGCCCACTTGTGTGATATTCCAAATAATGCATTTCTGTGGCCTGCACCTGTTCTGTCAGTGCCATGTGCTCCTGAGAGCAAGTGAATTCTGACAACCTCTTTGTTTTGTACACGGCAATCAGAATTCCCTTAAAATCATTTTCAGCATGTGAATTGCAAAAGTGAGTCTTTTGAGATCTGTTTCTTGTAGCTCTATCTGTAAAACTGTAAAGGAATACTCAGTCTGTTAAAATTTCATTGTTTTGCTTTCCTTCCAACACTTGCATGTCTTGGACTGGAAGTATGGCACCTATAATACTTCTTTGAAGTATTTCTGTGCAATTTACCACAGCAGTAGTTCCTCAAGAAATAAGTGTAGAGCTCCAAAAGTACCTGAGAGTGTTTCCTGTTTTTAAAAGGTAAGAGGGAAATAATGGATACATGTTGAGGGAAAACATCTTTAGCTCATTCAACTCTTTTTTCATGCATTTCTACAGGTACAGTGAAGCAGCCAGCCTAGTAGACAGTCATAATGGAAGAACTATGTATTCAGATTGAAAATCTTACAATTTTTTGTTTTAAATCAGCCTATTAGTGAGAATCTATTAGACATTAAGATTAGTTAAACTGGTTTCGATATAGAGGTAGATACACTTTGTTTTCCTCAGGTATTATCAGTAGATGCCACAGCTGACAGTACACTTTATCTGTTAGAAGCTGTAGAACAAAGTGATTTATTAAAGTATTTTAATGTAGTGTTTTGAGATATTTTTTGTGCAGTAAAATTCCCTTTCTGACTAACACTATTATTTCATTTTCATTTTTCCGTATCTCACAGGAGCGGTTTTAAAGATATTTCAGTAGCGTGATTTCACACGGTTAAAGCTAGTGTTAAGAAACAAAACAAAATTTAATTGTAGGTTTTTTCTCTTTTTTTAAGCCACTGCAATGTTATTTGGCTTTGAAACAGGTCAAAATATTTGGATTTACTGTTTGTTTTGTTCAGATCTTTCCTATGTCTATACTGCAATCATACTATGATACCTGCTATAAAGCTGGTGCACATTATTTTAAAATACATATACAATTTTTTTTCAGATAATAATTCTTTATGTCTGTGACACTGAGGTTTTTTGCCTACAAAAATAAATATGGGATCATCTTGTATCTAAAAGTTGTCATCCATCACTTGCCAGATTCTTTCCACTTAGGTATTTGAATCAGTAGCTCAGCTGTTTCCATAATATTCTTCCTCTGAAGAATGTTTAGTCAAGAGAAGAGATGTTGCCTATTATAAGCACTGCGTTTTGCTACATGTTCTATGGTGTCTCAAAGTTCTGTGAATTGAGCCATTAACTGTTAATAAAAGAAACCCATGAGCAGTATTTTATTTCTAAATAAATATTTGTTGAAGTCAGAGAAGCATTATCAATATGCTCGTTTTAACAAGTTTGTCCCTGCATTTGTCTTTCTGCAATTAGGTCAATAATGGGTGTAGAACAGCAGTAAATAGCTAAATAATATGTATAGAATGCTTTGCTTTAACAACACAAATGCAAGATGAAATAAAATAAATAGACTCAATTCTTCATGGGCTTTGTATGTTCTTTTCTTTAAAATGCCCTTTTCACTAGTGTTGTTATTGCACAGGTGAGTACAAAAACATGCTGTTTCTGAAAGTACAAGTGGCTAATATCATGTACCAAGCAAATGCATACTATATTAGAGCTATTACACTACCTTTTATGTACATTTTTACCAGTACTTCTTTCCTAGGTTATTATTATCCAGCTGAAGAGGTTATACCGCAATGTCAGGAAATGCCTCGTTTAAGATGTTTGCAGTGCTTTTGTTATCATATTCTTCTAAGGCTTCTAAATACAAGTTCCCTTCACTCCTTAGGTATGTGTATACTTTGATAACCGTGACAGGGCCTTGTGCTTTCTCTTCAAACAGTTCTCCAGAATTGTTCCTCCAAGGAAAACGCACAACCTTTGTTTTATTTTCCTTCTCCCCATGTTCTCAAGGCACTTTCAGTAAAGGCATATCAGAAATGGGAATCCCTTCCCTCTTACTCTTAAATCAAGAAACTTTCTAATTGGACTTCCATCCCTAGCAGAGTTTTCAGGATCTGAGTTAGTAGCACGCATTTACTTGCAACTTAGCACACTAAGTTTTCTGGGCTTCTTAGGAATCTCTTCTGTCCTACAGCAAAACAGATACTGGAGCTGTTTTCACCATGATGCTATGTTGCTTGTATTTGAATATTCAGTCATCAAGTAAAAGGCTGAAAATCCCTGAGATGATGTAAACTTGATCTTCCCTACCAATGAGAACTGTGTTTTTTAACAGCTATGAAAAGTGGTTTAAATTAATATGAGGTATTCTGTCTATAGAAAGTTGTTATTTTGGCTTGTTTATAAAACTGCTATGATGAATTTAAGTATTTTGGGGAGTTTGACTTCTGAAAATGTGAATATAAGTCACTAGCCTCTGAGGGATGTATGTGTTATTGTAATATACTTACACTGATAAAATACATGAGCTTATTGAAATATCATTCAGAATATTTCATCGTGAATATACACATTTTAATTGTGCCTTGTCCACAGTGTTGTTTTTCACCCTTAATACTTGTCTGTTTTTCTGAAAAACTGCAGCCCCGTGTATGTAAGTGATTATACCCAGTGTCTCCTGTCTTTAAGCGTAATCTCTTCTTTGTGCCAGGTGATGACACTCAAGATTTTCTATCATTTCTACTACTCTATAGAAGTTGCTTTTCCAGCCCCTTCTTAGGACAGATTTCTGAAGGGCCACCTGTTGCCTTCATTAGTTGTAAGAGATTTTGACACTGAAAAGCTGAAATTTCTTTGTCCCTGGGTAGGCTGCTGTGTTGGTCCCTCTCCTTCCTGTGGCTCCAAGTCAGTGGAAGATTTGTAATACTTTGTGCACGTATCTCCCATTGGCTTCAAGATATGAAGTAGTACTTAAGTCTAAAAATAAGCAGCATGGGAGCATTTGCAGACTGAGGCCGTGACTTCCTTCCTTGTAAAAGATACGGGTCCTAAATTTTCCATGGCATCAGAGTTCCCTCAGATCCCAGCTGCCCGTTTGCAGGATCATGCTGGCCCATCTTCAGCACTGAGCTCTTCTAGAGCTGCTGTTTGGCTGCAGTAATGAACAGGTTGGCTGGTGGTTAATGTCAGCCTGTCTATCCTTTCAGTACCCATGGTGTTACATCCCAGCAGTGTGGGGAGTCAGGCTGCCATGTCAGCCTGGGATATCTTGATTTTGCACAGTTCAAAATAAGGCACGGCAAACCCCTCATACACAGTTGTCAGCTTAGTACTGGGGAAGTGATTCTGTAAGTGTGATGTGGTCTTATTGAATTCAAAAAGGATATAGAAGAAAAGTAAGAGTTGTAGATAATGGAAGAGAACAAAAATCACTTCTGAAGCTGTGATACAATGAGAAATTTGAAAATTCTTAAATTTGGGGGCAGGTGAGTAAGGGAAGTCGTGCATCACATATACACAGAAAGAAAACGTAAATGTTCCAAGTAATATTTTCTCTAATTTACAAAAAAGTTGTCAGTGTTTGGCAAAACAGGCTCAATGTTTTGACCCACCATCGAAGAATGCTGAATGTTTTAATGCCTGAGGTAAGTTAAACTTCTCATGCATCTACTACTTTGAATCCTACAAACTTCCTCTGTTACTCATTTTATTCTACACCTGTCCACGCTCAAACTTTCTCTATCTTCTTCTCAAGCTGCTTTATTGTTGGTGCTGGACCTCAGATTGCTCCCTGCATGTCCATCGCCATGAGTTTTGTTTTCTTTTTTAATGAGGTGTGATTTTTTTCATCCACTTCCTTGGAAGCTGCCTATAATGTTGTTTAAACTTATTATCCTATAAGGTGGATTTGAGTAGTTCAAGCAGATTCTTTGAAGAATCAGCACAAATGGGTTCAGGTTTTTCCTCCCATAAAATGTCCTTACATTTCTTTGTTGTCTTTAAAGACCCCTACTGCTGTTCACCATTGCTTTCTCTCTTACACAAACTTGGCTGTTTTCTTAGAGAATGTGGTGGTGGAGGGCACAGGATTTTTACTGGCTGTAATTGCAAATGTGCAGATTTTCAATTTTGTGCCTTTGGTTTCAAGGCCTCAGAACTGGGTTTGAATTCCATGTGTTGCTTTATTTTTTTCAGAAGTGCCAAGTTATCTAGATGTTCTGCTTATTGTGAAAAAAGTGGAGTGTTTATCTAAAATTTTCTGGATGCCAGACTCTAAGTAAATGTGATGCTGGCCTTCACACTTCCCCTAGTAACAAATATGATCTGCAACATAAACCATGCATATGTAAATACAGGATGCAAAAAAAACCTGTTGAGTGAAAATGCCAGTGATACTCAGTATGTTAATTTGGATTAAACTCAAATAGTTCCACTGTCTGGAAGAACAGTTTACAGATTTCTTTTTTATACACCCTGGTATGCCTTAATATGGAAATAAAATACTTTGAGAGTGAACCAATAATGATTTTAAGGGTTTTCCTAATTTGATGTAAATAATAACACAATTACCTAGTTGCCTTTATACTCACTGTAGTGTGTAAGCTGATTTATTGTTCATCTTCTTTTGTCAGTGAGCATGTGAATTACAGTTCTTACTAACTGAATTTAGACAATTTCTATCCATTGCCCATAAAGGTAGGCCAGCTGCTAAACAGTAGCTCTTGCCCTGGAATTTTATAGAACAAGAGATCTGGACAGGAATGATTCCACTTGCAGAACTGTTGGAATAGAGAAGATCAACTTTCAATCTCTATGTTGTACCTACCTGAAGTTTTTCCAGTAAGCTTTGGGTCTTCCTTAGTAAAGGTTCACAGAGAAATGGTGTAGGGAATCAGACCTCCAACCTGGAGTCTCAGGATCTGATACCTCTTTTACTGTTACTGCTAGCATTAGACATATTCCTCCCACAGCTGGGTTCCATCTTAAACATCACTCAGGATGGCGTGGACATCACTCAGGGCTCCTGGAGAGCTGGTAGTAGAGGCATTTTGCACTGGGTAGGCTGCCTCAGGTGCTGACTCCCTCTTGGGCTTTCCTTTAATAGAATAAATCCTGGATTTGCACTATGGTCAGCCAAATCTGTGACTTCAGAGGAGAAAGATCTGCTCCTTAGAATCAAGGTATTCTCATATGAGATCTAGACTCTCCATTCATTCAAGAAGTAAAAATTTTGTCTCAGATAATGTTTATTCAGCAAAATCTAGTGGTTTGTGGCTTTGTGCCTTTTCTAATAAACTGCAGCCAAGACACAGTGTATTCCATGAGTTAATCAGAGACTGAATTACCCCAGTCTTCAGTTCTGGGTTACCAGTCCTTTTCCATAGGTGCAGAGACAGTCTCCCTTCTGGAAAATTAAAGCCCCTGGAAACTTTGACAGTTTGAGGCCCCTGAAACCTTCTGGCTTCAAGCCCTGCAGAGAAGGTCTCCCAAAGCCTTCCCAAAAAATGGGGAATGCTCCCCATCACAGAACAAAGACCTGGAAAACCTGAAATCACCTTCTGGCTTTTGTAGTTCTAGTATGGGTCAATCATTGGAGGCTGCTCTTAGAGCAGTTTGCATGCTTCCTGCTCAGGAGGATGTGTTTTGGGAGGCTAGGGAGGAAGGGACGGCCAGGCTTCCTGCAGGCTGGGCAGGTCTAGAGGCTTCAGGTACATGGCAAGGAGCACCAGCTCAATAAAGTGTGTTTTGGACAACACATTCTTGCTCCTCAGGTTCTTTTGGAATTTTTGGCATGTCCTGTGAACGGTAGCCAAGGCAACTTCCCCTTCAGATTTAAAGAAGGGTCAGCACATCTCAGTTTCTGAGATGTTAGCAGTAATGTCCTGGTAAATTAATGGTAAGTACAGATTTGGACTTCCCAGAAGGGTCATCATGGAGTTTGTAGCCAGTGCTGTGGGATTTTGTGCCAGGCACAGGCTGCCATTTCACCAGCCATCTGAGAGGTTCATGCACTTCAATGCAGGATTGGTTATAGATGCTGATTTTTAGGCAATGTTTTGAGAAAGAGATCCCTACAGGACTTAATTGTACTAGACCATGACAAAAAGTTTACAGTGTCCTAACAAGGTGACTATTCTGTCATGATTTTTGTCACCATCCGGGATAGTAGATTTTTGAATA
Source organism: Rhipidura dahli (assembly GCA_013399225.1). Lineage (NCBI taxonomy): Eukaryota > Metazoa > Chordata > Aves > Passeriformes > Rhipiduridae > Rhipidura > Rhipidura dahli. The sequence goes on along the minus strand of VXAC01008317.1, from coordinate 1,000,907 downwards.
TTTTTGGCCAGAACCACATTGCTTTGCTGTCTTTGGACCTGGTGAATCAAAAAAAGCAAACCTAAAAAAAAATTTCTTAACAAATGGAGTTGACTTTGTACTTGAGAAAATTATTTGCATATGTCTACACAAAGAAACATGTGCATGCGTAGAGGTGTAGATCTCTACAAAGAACAATGTCATACATAAAATAATGGAAACAATGGTTAAATACTGGGCCTTTTGGTACATGGCCACCCCATCACCCTCACAGAAGTGTGACAAAACCTTTGGTTCTGCTGAACCTGTCTTACTTAAAGGGGGTGTGTTGCTTCCACGAAAGTCGATAAATCTACAATGTATTGTTTCATATTCTGTCTTTATGTAAACCTAGCCAGGTTTTTTAGTTGTCTTCTTCCTAATCAGTGGTAAAGTGCATTTAATAGCTCACTTAAGGTGTCATCCATTACTATGAGTTACTGTTAGAACTAATTAATAGAGCTGAAATTATTTTGTAATGAGAAATTGAAGTATTGCAGTGTTGAAAAAAAATTACCATTCATAGCTAATTAACGTTTAACAATGCAAATAAGCTGATAATTATTTTTCAAGCCATAGAAAAATTCTGTGACATTTTATATACTACCTTGGTGTTCTTAATTGTTTCTGAAAAATACCTTTAGAGATAAATAGTCTGAAGAAATTTCCCTGGATAAAAGGCATATTCTGAAGTGCACAATGAATGAAAGCTCTCCTTTTGTTCGTATGGGGCCACATTCAGCAGCTATTTCTCCCTGTAAACACCGATGAAGTGAAGGACAAATTAAGGGTCACAAAATCAGGTGGAAGAGGAAATGATATGGGATCTTGGGGAAAACTTCCTGGCTCCTCTAAATCAGCCATTCTTCTCTGGCTGCTGTAGATCCTATAAATGTGGCCCTGGTGGGCTGAGATCCTTTGAATCCTTTGCAAGAGACGATGGTGACAAGTGAACACAAAATTCAAGACTGCTTTTAGGTCATATATGTGGTACAGGAATGCAGAAACAAAACAGCAAACTGAGTCTGACCTCGTATGGCAGCGTGTGGCATGTGAGATCACAGTCCCTCAGAAGTCGAGATTTCATCACTTAGGATGTTACTTGAAGCAGGAGTTTTCAAAGGAACCATTGAATTGGCAGTATCCTTTTGGGTGCCCAGTCTGATGCCACGGGCATCGCCTGCTGACCAGGCAGGAGCCACTGCAGGCGCAGCTGAAGTTTTGTTCCATTCTGTGTCATTTCTCACCCATTTTTCACAGTCCAAGGCAACATTAAAATCTGTTCTGCGCTGGCACAAGTGGCCACTCTCATCGCTGTTAATCTTGATAAATGAAACATGCTTTTACTGTGCCCTGATTTTTATCCTAACTTTTTAACCTTTGTTGTATTTTAGTATGTCAGTTTAACTTTATCACAAGTTTTCCTGAAAGTGTTCAGGTTTTGCTGGTAGGTTTTTTTGAGTCAACAAGCAATAAATGCTATTTTATTTAGCAGATAATATGTAATCAGCTGGCAAGGGAATCACGGGGCTCCTGATTGTGTCCTTCTAAACACAGACTCGTTATACACCTGGTGTTTTTAAGTGTATCCCAATTTCTCTTCAGCCAGATGGTGTCACCGGTTGCCAAGGGTGTGGTCTACTCTTGCTAGTTTTTTTATCTTTTTAAACATACGTTAGAGTTGTCTTCTGCCTTCAAATTGTCAAATAGCATAAATCATCAGATACCACGCACACTGCCACAGAAGAGCATTCCTTGACAGTTCTTAAATTTTCCAGCAGAACACAAAATAGTTTTTGTCATCCTGCTCTCAGATACTTGTTTTTCCTCACTGCATACCTTTTCTCCAGGGCTGTCCACCAATGCTTTTTTCATGTTGAATTGGTATCAACCCATCTTCCTGAGAAATGCATTTCAACTTCTGTGTTGGTTTAGACCTCAGATAAGGCCTTGTGGCCTATTCCCTGTATAATCTGAGAGATTCCTGTAATGCCATGTGTTTTGCTGAAAGCCACCACTTCTGTTTGTGTATTATCCTGCAACATTTTTTCCTGGACAACATCTCCCAACTGTGTCCGGTGCCAGAGGAAAGGGAAAAGTGAAGGTAATGTTTTATTTTATTAATTTGTTTAATTATTTTAAATTGATATTATTTATTGATGAAAAACAAGTTCTGAGTCAAGACTTCCAAACGTTTTAGTGTTGACAGAATTGAATAAAATCATTTCCCCTCTTAAACGGGGGAAATGCTTGTAGGCCACCAGCAAGTTACTGTGCCATGGTTTTCCTCCCATCAAAAATGTTTGGAACAGCACTTAGTAATATTTTCGTCATGCTGATTTAATAATTAAAGTACTAAACTCATTACATAGGTAAGCCTGTCTTTGGTTGGTATTTCATACAAGTTCATGTTAAATGTTTAATAGCTGGTGTGGTTGAAGGCTGTGACTTTAGGGATTCTGTTTCCCGCTTGGATTCATGTTATTATGAGGCCCTACCTGGGTAGTTTCCATATCCTATGAGTCATCCCAAGTCCTGCTTTTTGTTCCCCCCAGGACCAAGCACATGCTTGTTGGCCACCACTGCTTTGGACCTCTGGCAATCATTTTCCCTTCTTGGCTCAGAACAGATATTAATGATAGTTTGAGCACCTCTTGGTGTAAAAGTTGTTGTATTTTGCAATTAAACATTTTCTCATATTTTAATAGATATTTGAGAAATGTAGCACGAGAAGTAATGCTTTCAGCAGTTTTATTCTCATCAGTCTCCTGTTTATCATCTTGCAGTGATGGTGTCTGAAAACCTTCCCCTGTGTGTTACAGAGCAGTGAAGCAATTTAGAGAGGAAGGCTTTCAGGGCAGTTGGTAGCTGAAGAGCACAGACCTTTGCAACTTGCACCTCTCTCACAGCTATAGAGTATCAAATGTCTTAAGGTGTGGGCTTTAATTGTCACAACTCAGAGTGCACGCCGCAGAGCGTGGATGCTTTCAAAGGTTTAAATTTCTGAAGCCGTCGACAGAAAAGGTGGGGGAAGGCTGAGGAGCTTTCCTGTAGCGCCTCTCACGCGCTTGCGATTCTCCATCGCGCCCGTTAACCACTACACGAGAGAAACAAGCTGCAGATTTTTTTTCCACTCCGCAAGTAATTGTCTGCACAGCAGTGACAGATGTGCAATATAGCAGCTTCTTCAGGAAAAAATTAACAGTTTGTCCAGCATGTCAGCTCGCTCTTTTTAGTGCTTTGGAGGTCTTGGCCCCATTATGGATGATTTAGAAATTGAGGCAAGCTAAGACCAGCTGCCTGGGTTGAAAGCCTTAGTTAGTAGCCCTCATCTGCATTCCAGTATTCACCTACATCTAGAAATTGGTAGGGCCCCTCTGGCCACAAGATGAGTATGGGCTGACAATGCCTTGATTTGTTGAGAGAGAGAATAAATGGGTTTTTCAGAAGATGAGGAAATATCACCATTACTGGCCAATTTACAGCATTTTATCTGTTCTTCAAACATGTCACTTTTGTTATTGTTGCATGGTAATTACATAGTGAAACGGAAAGAAAACAAATTCTGGTTACATATTCAGATGGATTGCAAAATCATATAATCCTGATAAATGCCCATTTATGATACACATGGATGAAAGGTTCATTTTAATTTTGAATAGCTAGCACAGCCATAAATAGGATATAGGATTAGATCCCACAGAATCTGATTACCTAAAAGCAAATAGTATTTTTCTTCACTTTTTTTCATAGCTGGGAAATTCAGTGTGTGCAGGGTATTTAAATAAGCAGGTTTTCCACTAGAATATATGAGGTATATAGTTCAATAATTTCTATATTTTAAATATAATAATTTAGGACTATCCAGCTAAGTCCTTTCTGAAGTACTTGTTTGTAAAAAGACATCAACCCACCAATACTACTGAGAAGGATACCTCACAGCTGTACCCTGTTGCAGGCTGTTCATTTACAACAAATAGAGGAAACTTTGCTTCTCAGGTAGCTAGTGCAACAAAGCAGAAGATGGTCAGTGTTGGGCATTTATAGGGAATGGCAACTCTTAGACATTCCTAAATGTTTTAAACAAAGTTTCCAAGCAACTCATGAATTTAAAAATCAAGTTCTGATAAAACAGCTGGCAGCTGCAATTTTGGCAGTAGCTTTCACACATGAAATAAAATACAGGAAGCTCCCTTTTCATCAATGGAAAGGCACAGGGAAAGGAGTGGTGTGAAAATACATACATTGATTAGCAGGCATTTGTGCAATAGATTCCTGATCATTAAAGAAGAGAAACTGCTTTGTAAAGCTGTCTGCTTCATAGAACATTAGTGTCCAAATTATCTTCATGTGATGAGACGTTGTTTTCTCAACTTTAAGGAGGGCTTGCCACTGCTTCAAGATTAGGGATGACAGGGAAGTTTTTATCAAACCCCCTGCCTGTGAACAGACATCTCTGTCCCTGTAGGGAAGCCAAACCCAGGGCATCCTGACTCAAGACATGGCACAGGCTGCCCGAACCACCCTAAGTGATCTTCCTTGCAGGAATGGCTACTACAGCTTGCATGTGCTTCCAGGAGAAGAAAGAATCGAAAGCTTCAGGTTTGGACACATCTAAGTACGGTGCCACGTGGTGCTAGGCCAGTCTTCATGTTAGAGGTTATGTTCTGCAGCAGAGAGTTAATGAAGCTGGTTAATCAAAAGGAATATAATTAGGCCCCTACTAAATGTCTACATGTAGCAAAGTCTAGCCAGATTTTTTTCAGGTTTTTATTCAAACACATTATAAGTGTAAGTAGGTATCAGCAATCTGAGGAAACAGACCTCACTTGGATCTGGTCTCAAATGATTAAATTTTATCTGCCTGAACTTGTTCGCCATGTAATCATTTAAAGATTTATAGTTTGGGATCAGTTGTTACAGTTCTGTTCGTGAATGAAATAAGCCTGATGTTATCACAGGTAAATATGACTTAAATTATTGTTATTGTTCACTTCCTTGGCCTCACACTGTATTTGTAATAACTTATCTTTTCGTTTCCTTCCTTTTCCTCTATATATAGCTATTGACAAGGCTGGTACCAATGGAAGATTTCAAAACACAACTTTATTGTGAGTCAGACTTTCTGTTAGTGGGAGAGGGTATATATAAAAAGCCTGAATAGTTGGTCATCACATCTAAGAAGACCATAGTTTTTCCATAAGCAAAATTATGAAGAAATCCTTCTTTATTATTATTATAATCTTGAATTTCATAGTGGCCCTGAACCTTCCGTAATATGCAGCCATCTGGAACAATTGCTTCCAAATAAAGCCTTACATTTGATTTTAGTGTCTGGAACATCAGCCTGTAGGAATAAGCTGCTAAAAGCATCTTCCCTTATTGTCTGATGTGAAACAAATGTAGGATGTTGCAGTTTATTCAAAAGCCCTGGGTTTTTTATATCTTAGACATATTGATAAAAGCTGGGATTGTGCAGGCGATACCCCAAGAAGGCAAGGAGAAAGCCACACCAAATTCCAATATAGCACAGTAAGGATGTGAATGTACTTCATACATAATTAAGATGAAGTGCAGTTATCTCAAGAGTACTTCAAACCACTTGTTGATTTAAAAAAAAAGCTCTTTTACTGGGAACTGGTGTAAGGTCACTAAAATGAGGTTCAACAGCAGGAGTTAAAACTATACCATCTTCATGTTAGTGATAGAATAAGCAGTAGTCAGCTTTCCATCCTCTGCCAGCTCCAGCAGAGAGAGGTCTGGAGCAGGCAGAAGGAAATACAAAGCTGGCACAGTCCCCAAACCTGGGTAACATTGATTCTGCTGTTGCTCCTCAACCTCTGCAGCAGGGCAGGGATGCTGCTATGCCCTCCAGCCCTTCTCCCACAGCAGCAGCATGCTTGGAGCAGGTTGGGAGTATGTCCACATGTACAGGTAAAAGGCACTTGTCTGCAGAATAGTTTCTCACTCTGTAATGCCCAAGGAGTAGCCAAGATCACAGCATGTAAGGATTTGCATTCCTGTGTCTCAAAGCCACTGTGTTTTTGCATGGATAGCATTGTGTTCAAGGGACTGTTCTTGAGATTTAGTTAGAGATGACACCAGGCTTTCCCTGGCACCTTAGTGAAGGCATTTAATCTCTTTGATTCTATTCTTCCAGAGAAAACCCAGATTATTCCTCTGTGTTATTTATCTGTATATCCATTTGTGTCTCATTTTCTGTGACAGCTTCAAGGTGTAACTTTAATCCAGCCCAAATACAAAAGCAGTCCATAGGTTTAGGTCAGTCCTGATTTCCATTCTCCCCTTAATATTTTCCTTTATATCTGTCAAAATCCAGATGCTTAGTAGAAGATGTATCTTTGCAAATGTCAAGGCATCTGTGAGCATGGTGGTCTAAAGGAACTGACTACTCTGCTCATAACTGATGCTTCAGCCAGGTAAGGGGTTAATGACTGATCCTGGAGTCACTGCTTGTTTTGTTTGGAACTTGTTCAGCCTGCCAAGTACTCTTCATTTCCTCTGACATTTTATGTACACAGTTAGTCAACAGTTTTTAAGGCAAAGTCACTTTCATAAATTATGTGGTTAATCCAGTGTAATATATGAAATATACATGTAAATACAAAACAAACCAGAGAAATAGAAGTGCTGTTAAAATACAGCTGATCAGTGTGCTGTCTGGTTCCCAAGCCCTACGTGCCTTGTACCAACACCCAGACCCTTGAAAGGTACTGCCATCAGCTCTGAACAAACATAGCTATCTTCTCCCAAGGTGAGGACTTCACATCTGTAGCCTGGATTAGTTTGGTTACCCTGAATGCTAGTCTTGTTCCTTGTGTGGCACATTTTGGTGAACAGTGTGACCTGCCGTTGAGACCTAATACCCTTCAGCCACAGAAGGAAAAATGAAATAAAACTTCAGCGGTCCCAGAACTTGCCAGGTGATCTCACTGGTGTGTGTTAGTGACAAAATAATAAACAACACTCCTGGGGTCCGTGTGCACTGGTGGAGCTGCTGCAGTTGCAGATTTTCATCTCCACGTCTGTGCAGCCTCGGGGATGTCCTCATGGGAAGCTCTGACAGAGCTCAGTGAGCCTCCTGTGGGAGAGGGAAAGAGAGTGCTGGTAGTGGGGGGCTCCTGTCAGCCCACCTGCCACGTGGGTGAGCACTCACTGATGGAGACAGGATGGAGACAGCTCAGCAGCATCACGTCCTATATAAAGAATAAATGCTGCAGGCTCAGATTCAAGGGACCTGGTGACTGGAAGAACCCCGTTCTCTTTCCATAACAGCAGTCGTCACTGCTGGTGACAGATCACAAAACTGAGCATAAGCAACAGCTATTTTTCATAGTGTCCTCTGCCATTCCCTCCTGTAAACAGCAGGGCCTTGTATGTTAATGTTTCTGTTGTTTTAATATTCTTGTTTTCCTCATTCATATTCGGAGGTATTATTGTTAGTGCCAACTCACTTGATTTATTATTTAGAGCAAGCATTTGTTCAAAAAGTCAGCACTGGATATTAAATGATGATTGCTTGCAATGAATTTCTTCTTAACATCTGCAAAGACAATTTTGCCTTTTCTTCTTCCACTTAACTCTAAATGAGAGATCTTAAGCATAGTTAAATAGGATGCATAATATCATGCTGACTGAAAATCATCTTGAAGTGGGAACTATGAAGGCAAAAAGTTATCCGCATATAAAGTCCTCTTCTCTCTGAATTTTAAAACGAGAGGTAAGGGCAGAGTGTTTGCTCTGGGTGTGCATTGCTATTCCTGGTAATGGATGTAAGTGAAGAGAGAGCAAACTCCAGGGTCAAAGCCACGGGTTTACTGGAGATGCAGATCAGAACCACTTGCATCCTCTCCCTTTCCCCAGGTCTCAGGCTGCTGGATATAATGCTTTAGTGTGTGATTAGCAATTGGGAACACAATCTATGAAATAATTCAAGAATTTTTTATCCTCTTAACTCCATGCTACCTAAAAATACAGCTAAAGCCCAGTGGATTCGGGAAACATTTTCCACTGATTTGTGTAAATGTTGCATCAAGTTAATATTAAGTCAAAAATATTTTGTCATTATTATTTTTTGGCCCAGAGACTAACATCTTAGCAACTTTTTCATTAGCACCAGCATCTTGGTAAAGTAGTGAGATAATGCCTCCATATTAATTATCATATAAATTATAATTTTTACAAAGCTTCTTTAAAGTTCTTGTGGAAGCCGAGCTGCTGAAGGCATTTCATTTTATTATCCTTGAGAAACAAACATTAAAGTAGCTGTAAATAAAGGTGCAGTTTAGATGTTCATGGCTACTAACCAGGTTACAAAGCTGGACAAAATGAGAAAAAAGATAATTAAATTACAGATTTAATTAAAGATTACCATCAAGGAGGCTGATAAAACAAACCAGTATTTTATAAATGTCCCAACATGAAATGGATGAAGAGACTGAACATTTTAGCAATGCTTTTGCGATTTATTTTTTTTTAATACAACTGAGTTTCCACAAATGTGAAAATACTAGTGGATAGCAACTGAGTGCATTGATGTCATACTTTTCCATGGGGGAAAATTTAAAAAGCAGCTTTGTTTTAAAATAGTTGGCTCCTTTAAAACATGCAGCCACAATAAAACACTGAAGCAGAAAATAGTTTCTGGCATAAGATGCAACATTGTATTTCTGAATATATTATTATGAAGCTAATTGTCACAGAATTATGTCTGAATTTTATGACACATCCTAACAACAGTGACATGAGATGCAGAGCAGGCATTTCTTACATAAATATTTTGCCGCCTTCCCCTTTAGACAGTGGCAAACAGTAAAAATAACTCCAGCTACAGCACACTTGGAAGCCACACACGTATTGTGCTCTCACTCTAAACCTTGTAGTTTGAGTACCTTAACCTTCTGCTAAATCTTGCTAGAGAAGGGGGAAACATCATCACACAAAGTGATTTGATACTTGGTAATTATAAGGAAATCAAGAAGGGCACAAAAATGGAATATTAGCTTAATTTTTTCCTCATTTTATTCATATGATGTAGCTGTTTTATTAAGTACCAGCATGCTTGATAGTGTGATGTGACCTAAAGTTTCTTTCAGTATTCATTAGACATGGTTTTCTTACCAAGAGGAGAATTCAGACTTAAACCTGCCACCTATGTCTTTTTTTTGAACCATTACGTATTCCTCGTAGGTCACACAGGTTGCAAAATATTATTCTGCAAACAAATTATTCTGTTGCATTGGCTTTTTTTTTTTTACATGTCTCTTCATACTCCAGTTTGCCTTATTTTCTAAAGGCCACATTATGAGTTTGGAAGAAGATAAATTGATAACTAATGTATTTTAGAAGTCTCTATGATTACTTTGGAATGGGTAATTTTCAAGACTATATGTAAATGTGTATGTGAATTATAATTCTTCTTATCCTGATTTCTAGAGAAATTTTTAAATGGTGATGGGCTGTCATTGGGACAGACGGTAACAAGCCTATGTTTAAATCTCAGTGACTTCAGCTAAAATGGGTGCTCATTAACATTGTTCTGAGCAGGAATACTTACCTGACCTAGGGCTGTGTGGGAAAGGTGCTTTAGAAGATAGAGGCACACAACCTGCCATGTTCATGCACCTGCATTCTTGGGACTTGATTACGAATCCTTGGCCCAAGGTGAGCAGCATCGGAACACGCTGTGGTGCAGATGGCTGCCCGTGAAACCACCACTGCCATTTCTGCCCAAGGCAGGGCAGTGCTTGGAAGGGCTGGGCAAGGCTCCCAGCCTGGAACAGGCACAAAACATGAGGCTTGGTAAGAGCTCCTGGATGCTGACCTGGGACAAGGGTGCACAGTGACACTGCTGGGAAGCCTCTCTCTCACAGGGGATGTGAATGGGACCACGATGATTATTGACCCAGTAATGGCTCTTTCTGAGCCAGTAGAGATCTGATGTATAGATCTGGAATTGGAGACCCTTAAATAAACTCTGTGAATCACCTGACAGACTAAAACCTCTTCCAAAGTGATGCTGCAGTTGGTGGTGTAAATTGTCAGTTCTCAGATAGCTGAGCATCACCTTGGAGGCTGCCTTACGTGCACACCACACCCAAGAGCTGAAAACATTAGTGTTGGTGCTAGGATTTGTGATGTCCTTAGTTCAGGTCACTGTCATCACACTTTTTAAGCCTCTTTTTCATGTGGTAAATCAACAGCTACCAAATTAAAGAACTGAAACCAGCTGGAGATTTTTGTCACAGGAAAAAGAAAAGCATCAGAAATCAGCAAGCCATTTACTTGTGTTCTGTAATTTAGAGTTGCTGTGTACACAAGCTGTTTTGGTTTTTTGGGTTTTTTTACCCCTGAAGTGCTTCTGGATTGCTTCTTTGCATATGAGATTTCTGCCTAGAGCTAACAGTTACTGTTGATGAATTATAAACTGGTTTAAAATAGGTTATAAAGAAATTCTGGCACATTCTTGAGTATGCATGATGGAAGCATGATCTCGCTTCCCTGGCACTAAAATAAGCTATATTTTCATCCTTAAATAGGTTCGTTAAGTCATCCAGAGTCTTCAAACCCTCATGCATTTCTTTCATGATTTCCCTGTGGAGTTATCCTTGTTGTTTTGAGAAGGATAGTCTCAAGCCTGAGCCTGTACTTCCAAGTCCTGCTCTCCGTTGCCTTAGGAGTATACAAAGGTTTAGATTGCATCTTTTCAATGCATTATGGCACTGCAGCCTAAAGCCAATGCTTGTTTTTTAACTGGCAACCTGCCTGTACGAATGGAGGAAGCAGATTGCCTCTTTGCTGAACACTTAGACAAGGTACTGATTTAACAACAGTGGACAAGCAGCTGGGAGCTGGGCTGTCAGCCTGTCACACACTGACAAATCTGTTGTTCATATTCAGGCAGGATGTTCCAGTTAGATTGCCATCAGTATCATCCATCCACCACAGGCGTGCGAGGCGCACCGGCGTCTCCCGCATACCCATAGAGCAAATGCTGGTGATTCTGATTTCTGGGGGAACCTCAAGGAAACAGCTCATTCCCCCTTTTTTTCTCTTTCTTTTTCTTCCTTTTTTTTTTTTTTTTTTCCTCTTGCAGTGGTCTCCTACAATAATACCGGGAAGGCAGCAGGTTCGATTTTTGCCTCTCTCTTTGTTCCCTTATTTGGTATGCTGGGATTATGTGTGCAAATTGTTGGTTGCTCCAATTTCATGTCTCAGGCATGAAAGGAAACCTCTGAATGGAGCCTTCCCACTTTTGATAAAGCCATGAAAGCTTTTTCAAAAGCCAATTCAATAAAATGCAGTCTAGCTAAAGCAGAAATAATAAAACCAAAAATGGTGATTAATAAAGACACTCTGAAATTACATTGTTCTGGCTTCCAGACTAATATTTAACATATTTTCATACAGCTGCTAGATTTGTAACAGTAAAATAATACAAACTCCAGAACTATTTCATTCTCATAGTCAGGCTTAGTCTGTGGGTGAACTCTGGGCTGAAACCTGTCTGTTTTGTGTCTCTAAATTCACATTAATCAGTTGAAGTCAATCTCTATTGGCTTTGTGCATAAGAGTGGGTGTGGGGAGGGGGTGTTTATCAAAGCTGTAGAACATGTGCTGTAATAATTTTATCACAGACCTATACTTGCCTTTTTCTTTTTTAATTTGGAAAAGCTGCTTTTAAATATGCTGATTATGTAGTCACCAGATTATAGTTTTGTATTATCTGTCCTTATGTCAGAATTACCCAATTTGCAGCCCTGTGTGTCCTTCTCCTGTTCCAGCTCCAGATCTGTAATCCCAGAGCCCACAGAAAGAACTCCTGAATTTAGCTGGGGGGGGAAACTGCTACATCTGTGTAGTTTCATCTGAATTCATCATCTGATTTTGCTGCTGCCTGTTCATCACCTCTGAGTGATAGAAATAACCCACAGCTTTCTCAAGGAGGTGACAGAGGAAGGAGTCCCGTTAACTTGCTACTTATTCTCACAGTGTTATAGACAATTTTACATTTTTAGACCAGCACTGGTGTGACTGAAAACAGTAATGGCTCTGCAAAATGGCAAGCTGGTCGAATTCTTTGTAGTAATCTGTATCTCTTTACATGTTACCTTAGTGCAGTAAAAATCATGATGTGATGTACATTTACACAGTGTGTAATTTAATCAGTTAAGATCTCCAAGATCTTCCCAACCTCATCAGTGTAATACCATTTCTGGACCAGAAAGCCATTTACCTTCACTGTATTTTTCACAGTAAGGTTCAGGATCTTCTGGAAAACACCGAGTTTGTGCAGATTAGTGAAGTGACCTATCTAAAAGGAAAAGAATCTCACCATTTTTTGCCTGTTTTGTTTTTTATGTATGTCTGTCAACAAGAAAGCTTTTAAGTAGAAAACAGTGTAGTCCAGATTGCAGTAAATTTTCACACAATGATTAGAACAATATAAAAAGTCAGTAAAAACATGCATAAAGAAGGCAGGCAGACAATAATCTGTATTTCTTATATGGTATGCTGTTGATTCTTCATTTTTAGAATTAGTTAATTTTATGTAATCTTTCTTCTCTCCCTAAAAAGAATCTCAGTTACTATTCCACACATAAAGCTGTAAAATCTGAAATCTCTTTAAATTGTTCTTTTTATATATATATATACAAGTTGTGTTCCCAAATATGAACATTGGAAAGAATTTCCAGGTGAAGATGCTTTTAAATTCATAACATTTTGTCTTTCTTTCAATCATACTGAGATGAATAAACCACACAGCAGATTTCCCAAATGGTGAGCTACAGCATTTTTTAATTTGTTGAAGTCTACTGCTTGGTCTTCTAAAATAGCCCTACAAGTTCATCAGGCAGTAAACATGGCAGAGAAAGTAAAAGTATTTCTAGATTCTTGTTAAAAAAAATAAAATCTGAGGGAATCGAGCTACTTTTGTGGTGGAACATGGATAAAAAGCACTCTTTGAAGTCTTTCGTACATGGCCACATGTCAAGACAAAGCTCCTACTTTTCATACACAAAGGTAACAATATCAGTTCCCTATCTTTATAAAATCTCTGGGAATTCTTAGCTCAAAAACCTCTGTGATTTTTGATTGACAGAAAGATTACCTAATAAACCTTCACCACAAACTAATTAATCACTGTGAATACAACACTAAATTGGCAAGTATAAAAAAGCAAATGAGATGGGTGTTAAAGACTGATTTCAAATGACCTTAGTTAAAAACCAAGTACAGAGTGTTGAAAGCATCAATAATCCTGCACTGCTGGTAAGCTTCCCTCTTTACCAGAGCTGCCCACTTACAGGAGGCATCTCAGGGTGAGGTATTAAGTTGCACCATTCACAACTGCACAAACCCAAACACATTTTGGTCATTGGGACCCCAGTAAGAATGGGCACCACCTCTGCTGAAAGGGTGTGGGCAGGATGGGGATCTGGTTTCCAGCTCTTCTGCACTCCATTTGCAAGTATTATTTGCAAATATTTTTCTCTAAGAAAATATATTGTTGTAGTAGCTATCCTGATGTAGAAATGTCACTGCATCCTTGAGCCAAGGTTTTATTTTGCTGCGTGAGGGTGGCACTTTGGCAATGCAGCAGGTGGAGTTCCTCTGGCCATAGTGGCTCCTGCAAGCTGTGAGAATGCATCTTCCCCATGCACAAGTTTAACAAAGATAAAGTCACCACAAAGTGATATTGCTGACAAGTTTATCTAAGTCTGAGGCTTAGGTCAATATAAGATCTTAGTTCTCTGCTTTCTTTTTTTCTTTTCTGATGATTGAATACCACCACAGTCTTATTTATGGCTCAGGTGTAGGGTATACCAGCATCACCGCAGGAAATACACTTGTCAATTTTTTAAGCCTTGAAATTAAAGACAGGAGAAAGCTCTGATGGTTTTTATCCTACTCAGATTGTTCCCTCCGTTCAGGGAGGCTAATATCAGGGATTTTGTTCTGGCAGTCCCTGCCAAGGTTGAGATACACAACCCCCCCCAGGAATACATTGCCTTTGATAGAAGAGCTACCTCTGCTGCTAGTTCACTTCCCTGTGAAGGGGTGGCTTGGCTCATGGGGGCACAGGGAACAGCACCAGCAACAGGGCTAGAAAGAAGCTGGGCTGCAGGAAGGTTTTGTGAAGCCCCTCAGCCACTTAGAAGTGTGAAGGAACAAAAGAAAATTAAAAGTAAATTAAGAAAGCCAAAATAGTGGGACAGGTGCTGTGGGGTTTTTGGCAGGTGAGGGAAGCAAGAGTCAGGTTTCTGTCATGCTTTCACCTATAAGGGCAGCCTGATAACCTTTGTTTCTGTATCCTTTCAGCTGTGCTCTGCTGCATACCCCAGCTTAACATCAGTGTTGTGTTGCATTAGGATGCTGGTTTACACATTCATCTTAAGAGAGGGTGAAGTAGGTTTTCTTTCCTGCAGTTTTCCAGCCAGTATCTGCATAGCATCTCAGTGGCTTGCTAACTTTTCGGTTATCTTCTGTTTCTTCAACAATTCTTATAAATGAATGGAGAATGTTTCTGTTTGCCATATATCTGTGCACATAGGTGCAGTGACTAACTCCAATCCTGCTGGTACCTCCATATTTCCCATTCATCCACTTAACTGGAATTCTATTTAAATAATAATTTCAGATTGGTGGACTTGGTTTTTAGTTTTTTTTCATGCTAAGGTTTTGGTTCATGGTTTAACTGGCTTGTAATTATTTTATTTTGTAAGTAAGGCTGAAATCCTAGTATGGTGGTGGTAAGGGAATAGATAATCATGGAATCATACAGTCATAGAATGGTTTGGGTTGGAGGGGACCTTAAAGACCATGTAGTTCTAAACTCCCTGCCATGGGAGGGAATTTAGAACATCTTCCACTAGACCAAGTTGCTCAGAGCCCCATCCAACCTGGCCTTGAACACTTCCAGGGATGGGACATCCACAGCTTCTTTGGGCAACCTGTTCCAGTGCCTCACCACCCCCAAGAAAGTATTTCTTCCTAAGGTGTCATCTAAGGCTACCATTCTTCCCTTAGAGCCATTCCCCCTTGTCCTATCACTAAATGCCTTTGTAAGAAGTCCCTCTCCACTTTTCCTGTAGCCATCTTTAGGCGCTGGAAGGTGCTATGAAATCTCCCATGGGCTCCTTCATCTCACATTGCCCCAGTGCACAGAGACCCCTCTGGTCTCCAGCCTCCCAGTACCCTGAAGTTCAGCCCTGTACCTGCTCCATCTCAGGAGCTAAAGAATGAAGCCAACGTCCAACGCTGCAAGTATCCAGTTCAACTTTGGTACAACTTCAGAGGAGCACAAAAGGAGTGGTGTGCATTGTTTTGCAAGGTTGAAGCCAGGGAGAAATTTTAAACTGGGTTCAAACAAGCATCAACCAGAGCTGGACTGCCAGTTTCCACCACAGCATTTTCATCTTCTGTCCCCTTCCAGTTGTCCACATTGGTTTTATGGGAGTACAGAAGCAATTTGTGCCCCCACTTTCCCTGGTGGTGGTGGCTGCCTCCCAGGAGCAGGGTGGTGTGTTGCTCATCCGGGATGGGTGGGAGCAGCCTGCTCAGGTCCCAACCTGCCTGCAGAGCTCCAAACACACACATGGCCTTTCCCAACAAGCAGCAGTCACTGCTACTTCCAGGGATTTTAATGAATTGGCCGTTTTTCTCCAATTCACTTATTTGCCTCCTGCAGCCCCCCACCTCCCTCTGCCGGTCTCCTCCCTCCCCTCTCCCATCCTGGCTGCTCCCAGGCAGAGGGAGAGAGGAATTATTTATTGTGTGCCTGTTGAAAATGAAAGGCTTTTACATTTTAATGAGCACTAAATAGGAGCGAGGAAATATTGTTCATTAGCTGTAATCTGTGGAATTGCTTGAGTGAACTTCCTTTGGAGGCCGCTTTAAACGGTTCACTCAAGTAAAGCAGTTTGTATGGTAATTAAGGGAGCATTTTTCTGTCAACATCTGTGCTGCTATTTATAACGCCAAAGGTATCTTATTACTCCACCAGAGAAACATTAAAAGAGGTGGGCAGAGGGGAGGTTGTATTTTATATATATGAGCAAGTATACAATATTACTGTTTTCTCTCAGCAAAACCCCTTTCTTTTCCTTGTTTCCCTTTTTGCTTTCTTATTTTGTTCTCACTCTTCCCACCACCCCCCAGTTTGCCAAGGAAAATAATTCCTGTCTACTATTTCCTGATAGTAAGGATTATCATTCTGACATCTTTTCATTAATCACACCCTTTGCTCAGCAGCCAGGCAGGGACACTCAAGCTGCTTGGCAAAAACGAGAGGCTTGTGTCTTTGGAAACCATTCCTTGTCCCACTTCTCTCCAGAGGAAAATAGATGCCTTTTGGCTGGGCTGTCGCAGTGTCCCCAGAGGGGTAACACAGAATCACCTCTGTCCTCCTGGCATCCCCCAGGTAGCCCTGCTGCACTAAAGCCAGCCCAGGCTCCTGGTGGTCTCCAGTGAGGATTGTGAGCGGGCAGGGAGGGATGGGGAGAAATAAGCTTTAGAACACTCAGTGTTGTTATAATATTTAAAATTTGGAGTTGGTATTTTGACTTTGCTGCTCTGAGGAAAAGCATTTGGGTTTAATGACAGAACCTGGGTTTTACATACAAAAATAGAAGGATTTTTATTTGTTTGCTTTCATTTGGTTAATACCCATCATTTTAACCCTGACCAGCTACACTGTGCTAGGGCAAAAAGGAGCCGTCACCTTGAGATGCAGTTTTACTTTTACTTTTTCCCTCTTTGATTTTTGCTGTACTCCTAATGCTGACGTTTGCATCCTGCAGCTCATCACCTAGGGATATGGGAAATGATGTCTTTTAAGAGTTGGAATTGCTGAAGAAGAAAATCACCTTACCCAACATTGCCCAGCAACTTCTCCCAGCCTTCATGGCTCTGGGTGATTTCCAAAGACCTGCAAAACATCTTCTGTCATGGATATGTGCAGTTCCCACTTTTCCAAATCTTTCTCCTTCCATGTCTTCCTCCTCCTCCTTCTCATGTTCTGAGTATTTCATTTATGCTTCCACTGGTTTGCTTCTCCCTTTGAACATCTGACATAATTTTCTCCCTCACTTTAGTCAACCTTTAGTTCGGACTAAATCCAAACCTGGATTGCTTAGATGGGTTTGTCAATGGTGTTGGGAGTATGCTGTGAAGATTTTACCCTTTTTACTTTTCCACAGTGTATGTGGAAACATGCACAAGGTAAAGCAAGAAGTAGAGTTAAGCTTACTAGAGTGCCCCAGACACATGTCTCTACAGAAATTAAATATGCTGTGCCACAGCCAGTAACTTGTATGGATTTTTCTCTACCTGTAATGAAGGAAAAACATAAATGACTATCATAAAAAGTAAACATTAGAGATAGAAAATCCCTTTTACAGCATTCAGTCCACCTTTCTGCCAATAACAAGTTGTTCCCTGTAGTATATTTTTCCAGTGATTCCTCCAGTCTAGTGTTAAACATTTCAAGCGATGGGCCTTTCTATTCCCCTGAGAGATGAGCTGAAAGCTTAGTGCATTTCAATGTCAGGAAGTTTTTCTTGGCAACTTTAATTTTCTCTATCTGTATTCCTTCTTATTGGTCTTGGGATATCCTTATAATTACATATGTTCTTTTGAATTTTCTGGATGGTGTGGTTTTTTTGGAGTTTTCTGTATTGCCTTTTCATTACCCTGCAACAAATATTCCAATTCCACATTTCTTTTTCATTCTTGGCTTACAGTTTAATGTATCAGTAATGTTTCCTTAATGTCTGCATCTCATTTACAGTTACAGAGCTTATCATCACCAGGCTCACTATCACTGTTCTTTTATTGTAACAGGTAACCAAATCACAAGACCCTGACATCTGCTATTTTTGGTAAGGGGCCAGCACTAGTTTTGGAATCAGGAAAGGGTTTCCAAAGAGAAAAATTACAAGTGGACAGAGAGAAAATGAATGGAGAGCAAAACAGTCTAAAAAGTAAAAGAGGCCAAAGACAAAAGGGAGAGATTTTTCAGAACGAAGCACCTGACTTAAGGCCTCTTGTACAGAAGTGAGTCATTTACCTGGGGAATGTAAAGATTTTGTGGTCAAGGAGAAATAGAAGTTTGCCTGGACCCATTCTGAAGGGGGTGCATCACATCTTGTGAGCATCCACCCACCCAGGAGGTCAGAGGGGCTACCAGCACTCCTGTGCTTCGAGCATTGGACGTTCAGGTGTACACCCTCTCACAAACTGGCATCATCACAAGCAGCTGGGGGCCATTCTGTGGGGCTGAGGGGTTTGCTCAAGAGCTGGAGCCTTTGCATTAAACCACTGGCAGCAAAGGTAGAGGCTTTTTGCCATGGTCCTCATGAATCTAGACTTGTATCTTCCAGATATGGCAAAAGGGGAAATGCAGTCCAGACTGTGACATATCAGAGTGTTTGAAAAATTAAGACTCTGCCTGGACTTCCCTATGTCTCACTAACTGTGTGGTAAATGCTGGAACATGGATCCTGGAAATTTTGTCTATTTGTTTTGTGTTAACATTTGGAGCCTACATGAAAGGCATATTTTGCAGGCAATTTTGTTTGGAAAATCATCTCTCCCAGAGCATCCAAAGCCCCAACAGATATAGGGATATTCCAGGTAGCACTGGGAAGAGTCTTTTTTACTGTATTGGTTGGACACAAATTGTTTCAGGGCATTATCTGTGCAGTAATTGTTCATTTTCTCCTCAATTGTATTTTTAGATGAGATGCCAAGTGAAGAAACAACTTTAAGCATATGAAATGCTCCTATTTTTTGCTCCTGGTAAGGTAAGCAAACTGAATTTTAGAAACACCTTCCTTTCTTACTTGTCACCAACTTGTTTTCCCCAGCTCTTTAACGTGCAGCATTCCTTGGCACCGTGTAAAAGGCAGCTTTACAGACAACTGGCTCTGCAGCATCAGTGCATTTCCTTCCAGCAAGAAGCTCGCACGTGTGCTTATCTTTAGGAACGTGTAACTTCTGCTGGAGCTCAGTGGAATTTAAGCACATGGAGAAACTGTAATGCTTTGCTGAGTGGGAGTGCATTTTAGTGCATTTTCGAGTATTTTTCTCAAGAGGCTTATCTATGCATAGGACTTTTTGAAAGGCCCTTCTGAGTTAAAAAAACCTGAAGTTCTTTCTAATGAGGGTCTATAGCATTCTGCTCTAGGTAACCAAGGCTCACAGCGTCTTGTATTTCAAAGTCCTTATTATGAAGGAATAGAAAAGGGTTGCAGTAGATAAAATAAGCACAGGTTGAAGTGAAAGGTAAAAATGGAGAAGGGAAACAGCAGAGCAGAAATGTGTGGGCATCTCTTACTGAACTTCTTCCTTCATAACCTTTCTTAAGCTACACTCTGTTTACCAATTATCTCTTTAAGGCAAGGATTCATCATTCTGCAGGTACACGAGAGGTTGTTCATGTTGTTCAAGGTGCAATTTAATATTTAAAACCAGATCATTTTCTATGGGTTTTATAGAGTTTATTTGCTCTGATACCATCTTGTTATTTATTGAATATCTGAACAATGCAATAGGCACAGGCAATTAATCACAATATTTTACAAAGCTCAAAAACATTCTCCTCAGTTTTTGGAAGTTATATCTGAGGCTTCCCAGGTAGTGCACCACTGTAATGTGGCATTAACAGGTGACAGGACATGTTTCAGAGGTCCACTAATACATACTGTGGATGTGCAGCCTCATGCATTCAGTTACCAGAGGGGAGTATTAATGGACCATTAAAACATGCCCAGGAGTGTCTTAATGCTATTACAGTATGGCTCTACAAATTTTAATTCAACTTTTATATAAAACAATTCTTTTCAAAAAAAGTATCTTTTTTACTATACTGTGAAATCTCTCCTATTCAGAAAAGAAAAGGATTTTGTGACATAATAATACAGCAGGACATGGATTTAAATACCTTTTTCTGCTGCCATTTTAATACATTCTTTTTTGATTTTATATTGCTTTATAAATAGTATAGTCCTAAGGCCTGATTCTCTTTTTTTGCTGACCTACCTTTCCACTGCTCAGGAAGGGTAAAGGAGTCTTAAAGTGCCACAAATGTAAATCACACCCCCAGACTACTTAGCTTGGTTGCTAATTTCAATAGACATTTCTAGGTTTCTAGGTGAGTAAGACATTTAAGCAGCTTTGGACTTTTGTTGAAGGAGCAAAAGTAGAAATCTGAGCAGTTAGCTGAGTAATTTTTTGTGTTAGAAGGCTAGAACTAGGGAAGGAAATCTGGGTCTGTGCCAGGTGGTCCTACTCTTCATACCCTCAGTAAAACATTGCAACTGACCATATCAGTTTCACAGCTAATTCTCAATTAAATCTATAAAATAATGTTATCATTCAGTACTATAATTTTATTGCAGTTGTATATCAGTAATACAGAAAGCTTTGTTATGCTAGTACAGCAAACAGTCATCCATGATACCTTACTCAATCCTGTGTGAGCACATACTGTGAGCTGTGAAAGAAAACTTATCCTTCTATGTCACCCTGTTATTTAAAAGTCAGGAGCAGCATAAAGAGCTTAGAAATACTTGAGCCTGACTAGAGGACATGTCTTTAATAATAGCCCTTTTTGAAAAGGAGGCCATAGACAACACTTCAAAAAATTTACTATCTGCCCCAAAATAAAATGCTGTCTCAGGTTAATTAAAAAATTGCATTTTGCTTTTGCCTCTATTTATTTGTCTATTGATTTCTCTGTGCATGTAGCAGCAGTCATTTTGAAATGGAACATTGCCGCACATTGTTCAAAAGAGATTGTAATTAGGTATCAACGCCTTATTTTTCCATGTTTCTTCCTCAAAACTATTTAAGAAAATTCTTTGCCTCTTTCTGGATTAGTTTTCTGATAGAACACACGGCAGTGGAGCTCAGCATTTAGCCCAGCATCGCTCAGGGCTGTGTATTAATCATCATTATCATAATAGCAGCATTACACTGTTATTACATATTACTCCTCCTCTGAACTGTAGAAGGTACAGCGAGCTGTAATTTGTAAATAGCAGCACTGCTTCAGCTGCATTTCTCATTTACAGTGCTGCAGGAGGAGCACCAGAATAAAGCCAGGTTTAGGTGCAGCAGCCCCACCTCAGAGCATCCTCAGCCATAAATCCTGGCTGCTGATCCACACGCGGGCAGAAGGTCTGCAAGGATACGTGGCTGGTAGGACAGCAGGTGCACCTGGGACTCTTCTTTTCCTGCTGCCTTCCTATGAGAGCTGTGGTTCCTGTCAGCCTCAGAGCAGGAAGATCTTCTCAGTGTGACTAGTTTGATAATTTAGAGCATTACAACAACCAGTTGGGTTTGAGAGCGTTTTCTCTGTTCTTCCGATTTCATCTACTACACTGACTTCAGCTGCAAGGAGGAAAAAGCTTTTTTAAGAAGGTCTTCTGGAAGGAGGAAGAAGGGATGAGAGGGCACTTGGTTTTGGGGGCTTAGGGAGATTTGACTGCATGCAATCCTGAGTTCTTGTATTTGCAAATACAGAGAAAGGAAGCTATTACTGATATCCCTACACATGAATATACCACAAGTGTGTGTATATATATATGTATATGTGTATGAACATATATTCATAACCCAGTGATGATGATTCAGGTCTTAACAGGGTCAGTGTCTTGTGGTGGTACTTAATAGCTATGGCAGTTTTGTTGTTGACTATTGCTTCCCAAGGAGAGCTTGTAGCATTCCTTGTAATTAGATTTTCCAGTAGTAAAGAAATCCCTCAAAACGACATGAGTGCTGAAATGAACCATATCACATCTTTTCTTGGAGGCTGAAAACATATATACATATCATCTCCAAATGCCTTTAAATTATTTGATCCACTTAGAGCAAGATATAGGGTTTGGGCCAGGAACTAGAGACAGTCCTAGTTAGGCACCACAGTTTTCAACTTTGAAGCCTGTGGCTGCCAGAATTTAATCTAATTCATCAGTTAAACACCTCATCTTCCTCAGTAGTTTAAGTCATATGCTCCCAAATTGTTATCCAAAAAGCAAGAGCCTGGAGTGGGAAATCCAGTAGATCGAATCAGTAAGCAAAGAGCTGAATTCTCTAAATTTATTACACATTTGCTTCAGGGCTCTTCAAGGGTGTGAAAGAAGTGCTAGAATGTAATGCTGAACCCGATTATGTGAGGAGAATGGGACTGAACACAGGAATCTAAACAGACAGAGGCAGGATAGAGAAAAAGGTAGTCTGTGGGGGAACAGGCTGAGACTGTCAAGCTTGGGGCAGACATGCAGAAGCATGGATCCAATGCTTCCTGCTTTCCTCCTCTGCCCATAAGGGCCTGGGTTTTTACCTTTTATTTTATATTTTTATGTGTTTTATGTCTTATATAGTTATATATTGAATTGTATATTTATTGTGTAATTTTATATTCTATTATTATTTTAATCTCATGCATTACTTAAAAGAGGGCCATTACTATTTATAGTCAGGAGTCCAGGATCCATCTGTGATTTATAGCTTATACAACCTTAATTTACTCCTTACAGCCTGAAAAGTATGTACAACGTGGTTTTACCATAACTAGCCCTGTAATGCTGCTTCCAATATTTGACTTTATGGAGACTGCTGTTCCCTTCCTGAAAGGCAGCTTGTGCAAGTGTCAGCTTTTAAGATATTTGGAGTTACACATAAAATAAATCATAAAATGCATCTATTGATCATCATAAAGCCAGGTCATAATTATTATAATCAGTAGTTAGTAATGGAATTAACAAATATTTGTACAGCAGTTTGGAAAAAAAAATCAAGAAGCATGAAAGTGCTCTGTACAGCTAAGCACTGGGTTTAGTATTATGATAAATGATGGAGGTCTGACACCCCTCAGCAAGTGCCAATTATCCCTAGAGTTGTTTGAGAATTACTTTTGTAGGGTTTTCTGGGCATGCCAGGAAAGAGAGGCCTTTTATACAGTGCAATACAGAAGATCCCACTGCCCTTATAGATGCTGTGCTGCCAGCTCACTGGCATTTCACCCACGAGCCACATGGCTTCCTCCAAAATGGTCCCAGACTAGTTGCATCTCAGTATTGAGACTGAGGCAAATATTCAAACAATGTCTTTTTTACAAAAGTAGTAATATCTAAAATATGGCAATGCTGAAAATAATGGTTTTTTTTAATATAAGGGCAGTTCTGAAAAAGAATTCAGATTCCTACCCTGAGCTAGCATTGAATTTTAGTTTTCCTAAAGCAACTTTCCAGACAGAGCACCTTTGTCCCAAGTGACAAGAATGTTAGAAGTAAGTTAACCAGAATTCTTTTCAGAAATTCTGCAGCTTTTACAGATTTCCAGATGAGGAGGTAGAAATTTCCAAATAGTTGCATTGAGATGGCTTTTCCTACCCAGTCTTGAGTCAGTTTCTGTCATGATAGGAGAACACAGCACGGAAAGTTCATTCAGGTTCTGATTACAAAAGGCCACATTTAAATTTTTCTAGAATAATGCCCCATGACAAGCTCAGAGATTGCTGTGTGAAGGTAATGATGCATAGAACAGCTCCTAACTTTTCCTCTCAAAGGCTCTGGGACTGTCTCTCACTGGGAGAACAATGTCACTGGTACAGCTGGGAGTTTCTCCTGGCAAGCAGGAGTAGCAGCTACTTCAGATGTGGACATGACTGATTGGCAGGAAGGGATCCACACCTCAAACAAGACTGCCCTGAACACCACTTTGAAGCAAAGTTTCAAGAGAAACCATGTCACATTACTGAAATAGCATCATACTGGGATATATGTGGTTTCATAGCAATGATTTCATGAAGAAATCATTAGTCTACTAATTTGCTGAAAACTCATGATCACATTTTAAACAAGACAACAAGAAAAAAATCACCTTTCTTTACAAGTGCATCATCAGAAGACAGATGTGGGGGAGAAGTATAAAACTAGGCTGTTTGATAAAATCCTGCAAGGTGTTCCTAGGAAATTCTTTCACTGGCATGGCTTTAACCTACAGTAAATGATCTCATGCCGGACACTGCCCCTTAAGCAGCGAATACTAACGGAGACGAGATGGGTCGTGAGAAGGGAAAATCAGAGTATCAGTGCACAAACGCTGACTGCCATCTGGCACAGATGCCATTTACTGCTGTTCATGAATCAGGAACCAGTTAAATTTAACAGATTTAGCAGTCCATCTATCCTTGTGCAATGCTGAGCAATGCAATAATTATTCCTTGAAATCGCAAATTATCCAGTTCGTTATTTTGTGAACAGGGATCCTGGAGATTTTTTTAAAATTAATATCGTTTTTAGAGTAATTTTCTAAATACATAACATACAAGAGCTAATAGCAACATAAACATTTAAGAGCAGTAATATTTCAGCTCTAGAATGTGTGTGTTTCCAGGCTGCTTTTTGAAAGAGAGCTATCAGGATGGGGAACTGATGAATAGATGGGGGTTTTGATTCACTGCACTGAAAATGAAAATTTTTCAGCTTAATCTTTTTAGAAAACCACATGTAAATTATTTTTTTCCAAGAAATGTGGTTGTTTTGCTGAATATCTGTGAATAAAGCTTTATCTATGGCATTATTTAGCCATACAAAGGTTTTTAAAATATATTACATTACAGGGCACTAGAAAAATCCATAGTATAATTTCAAATACTTTAGGGTATTTCCTTTTTTTTTTTTTTTAAGAATAATTACATGTTTACAATATTCAGTGATTTATTTAAATGCCCTCTGTCCCACATTTCCTTATAAAAGCAAAGCTGAACTCCTAAGCTCTTTACAAGCTGCAAATTAATATATTGAGGAATCATCATCAATAATGACAACCAGTCTATTTTGCTTATATGTTGGGTAACAAAAAAACCTGTATGGGTGATAAAAGATATTAAATTTATTAGAGCTTTAGAAATTTCTGCCATCAGCCCTTGGACTTTTAAAATTTGATGTTGCAACTAGGTGAGACAGAGATGTTTTCAGAAGTTTTCTCTGGCAGTTAAAGGCTGGGGAACAAAATGACAGTGTTATTCAAAACAAAACTGAAAATGTTGTTTAAACATGAATTCTGGCCTGCAGGTGAGATAACAGCAAAAAGCAGGGAAGTGGGGAAGGAGTGAAAGCAAAGGGAAGCAAAGCCACCACACCAGTTATAAAGCCTTTTTAAAACATGGTTGCTTCTAGAATTATACTGTTAGCATTAACTACCCTTCTAAATGTAATTTCAGAGCAGCTTGGCTATGCTGGGACCAATAATGTTTCAGCAGATGTTAACAGTGAGGGAATTTAAAGATTACAGAGTTTCATGGGTGTAGTAAAGCTGCAGTGGGAACAGAAATATTGCCGTAGCTGTTATGTTCTGAGTGCACCACATTTACTGACAAGTAATACATGAGTGATAGTGAGGACCATGGGAACAGAACTTTATACTTACTGGTCAGCAGCCTATAAATTCCATAAATTAAACAAAGTTTTATGTATTTTTCATTTCTTTTCAGAATGATCTTCTCTAAGGGTCTCTGCTTCATGTTAATTCCATCGACAAAGCGTAGCTCTGTCTTTCAGCTTTTTTATAAGGGTATTTCCCCACATGCATGCTCCCTTTGCCTCCTCCCACTGCCCTCTACTCAGGAGGTTTTCCCAAGCAGCACTTCCCTCCTAGTGATCCTCCATGGGCTGAGCCTTGACAATGAACTGAAGAGCCACACAAAGCAGCTTCTCTAGGAGGGAGATCCCACACAGACAAACCATTTTCCCAAAATGGGACCAGCCACCCTGTCCATGACTTCTGCCCAGAGCCTCCAGGCAGGGAAGCAATCACTGTGACTTCCTGAGAGTGCTAGAGATTTATGGAGATTACAAATCTGATACCCTTTAATTTGCTTCCCTAAAATATTAAGCTGCAAGCCTGAGATGAGCAAGGCGAACTAGAAGGGTTGTGGTGCCACATAACAACACCCCCTGCAGCACAAGCAGTAAATGGAGAGTGGGGATAAATAAATTGGCCAGACATTATAAACACACCAGACACAGGGTGCATGTTGGCTTGTGGATCTAGCTAGAGACAGGGGATGAGCCAAGTGGGCATTGCAGAGAGCAGGCCTAAACATGCAGAAAGCATGACCTGCTGCATCCAGGCTCAATTACTTAAGTATGGATAAAGTGTTAAGATTAATTGAAGTATTTTGTTTAGTTGATATTTAGCTGGTATTCAACTTCTCATGATCATGCTACTCAGCAACAGCATGGCTTACCCCTCAAAGAAAAAGGGACTATGCTGTTTGGAGAAACAAAGAAAAGGCATAAAATTTATGCTGTTTTCTATCAGAAAACAAAACATATTACAGTTTAGCATTAATGCTTCCTGTGCAGAAATGAGATCAAGAGAAGATAATTACTATATTATTATAATGAATACAGTCACATTTTAAAGGCACACAGTCAGTGCCTGCTGACTTCTTTCCTACATTCAGGTTGGGCATTAGTAGGAAAGGAAAGGCCTTTTGTCAGCTTTTTCCATCTCAGAGCTCACTGCAAGGCACCACTGCTGTTGAAGTTCCCTTTCCACCCTGCTGACTGTGCAGAGCCCACTGCCAGTGCTGGTCCTGCCCCAGACTTTTCCCTCAGTAAGCTGGATGTGAAAGGGAGCAACTCAGCCCCAGTGCAATGCTCATCAGGGTAGGAGATGCCAATACAACGCAAGACAGAGTGAAAACCTTTTTATTTTGATGGCAGCCCTTTGCTGTCTATCATAAACTTAGTGAAGCAGGCTTTCTCTATCCAGCTCTCCTTTTATTGGGCACAAATCACCGCTGACAGGAAGTTTTATGCCTAAATCCGTTTACTGTCCTTGTTGGTAGTCTTTAAATTAATATTTATAAGCTGAGAGAGGCCTAAAAGGATGCAGCAGTAAAATATCTAAATGCTTCAGTTTGGCTGGGGTTGAATTTTCTCGACCACTGACATTCCTTAATTACTACTGACCCAGGCATACATTGTCTTCGCTGCTCTGAGCCTACAAATCACTGCCTTCTGCAGTGCTGTGGCTGACAAAAGGGGAGGTTCAAAGCAAACCAGTTTGTATGATATATGGGAAGAATAGATAGACAGGCTGGAGAGAGAAAAAGAAGTAACCTCAGACAAATGCCTTAAGAGAGGTAACTTTGAGCTGGAACAAATGACTTGGCTTTGAGAAAAAAATGAATAATGTTTGAATTGGCAAAAGCAGCAGATTTAGCTGCTGTAATTTTTTTTTTTAAAAAAAAAGAGGAAACAAACCAGAAACAAACCAGAGGGCATACTGAGCTCAAAAAAAAAAAAAAAAAAAAAAAAAAAAACAACCAACTCAGTTGAGCATATTTGCATCTTGACTGGATGATACATAGCACACCCTCAGCAAAATGACCATTTTCATTAAATCAATATGAAGGACAATTCTTTTGCATATTAAAAATTGTTGGGCAAGCTGAAATTAGAACAAAGCTGACTAAAAGTAAAATTTTGTTGCATTCAATCTTTTCCTTCTTTTTGTCACTGTTTTGATCGTTTTGTTCCTTGGTGTCTTATTTCTGTCAAAGTAGGCAAAGGGTGTGTAACAGAAAAAAAACAAATATAATAAAAACAAGATCAGCTGTCACCACCTTAGTCCATAAGCACAAAAAATAATGAGGCTGGATAGACTAAAAAAAGTAGGAATAACAAATGATGGGGTCCTCTTAAAATGTCATTCTAGGAGAAAAACACAACCTGTAAAAGAGAAGAGGTACAAAGGATTCTAACCTGCAATTTGTGAATCTGCAATCTCTTGCTGATGCAGTTCAAGTTTTGGTTCATGAATCATTTTATGATTGTATGGGAGGGATTCCCAAACAAGAGCAGACAGCTGTCCATAGCAAGTTGTAAGAGACCCAAATCACCACTCTCTGTAGATTGTGTGAAATCTTTTTCCTAAGCAGTGAATGAGACTTTTATGTACTCCAGGTAACAGAGGAACAACTGAATAATTTGTAATAGAACCACAGAAAGATGTAATAAAAATATTTTACTTATCTGCTATTCATGTCTTTGTACCCATTAGGTCTCTGCCTAAAAAGAATATCTAAAAGATGGGTTAATGCGTATTTGTTTCCATTTGGGAGTGAAGCCATTCATCATCCTATTTCATTTACTCTGCAAAGACTAATCTGAGGACATAAATGATCCTTATTTTGCTTAAAACCTCTGTTGACTCTTTTATGTATTTGCAGATTTGATTTATTACCCTTGGCCAAACTTTCTCCTCCACCCCTGACTGCTGTACCTCTGAATCTGTGTGCTGGTAAGTCTTTCATCACCTCTCTTCCCATGAGTGCTACACTTCATACATGCTACATTCACACATTACAGTAGGAAACATTTGATACATGGAAAGAAGACTGGGAAATAAGCCACTACTTCTGTAGTACATCAAACCCGCCATTCTTTTGTGTTCAGAGGGTTAAGCTGCCTCAGGTAGTCTTCAAACTTCTTTATAAACAGTGCTCCTGCCAGCTGAGGCAGCTAATGAATGTAACAAGCCTACTCTCACAGTTATAAAACAGGCACATTATCTGTTCTATTAGAATGACTCAGATTCACCCTAAATCCTATTCTTCCCAAGCAAGATAAAATTATAAGACTTGTAGAATAAGCTGATCATCTGCTGACGGCAACTAACTCCCATGTAAGTCTCTGTGCTCTTGGGTAATCAAGCATCCAAAGTGATTCATTCTTAGAGCTGAGGGGAGACAGCATTTTGACACCTGGGCCACTATCCTGAATCTCCAAATGAGGACACACGTGTGAAACTTGAGGCAGGCCATACATGACAGGACATGTGTGACCATAGAAAGAGAGGTGTAAAAGGCAGGATGATGCCAGACAACAAATGTAAACTCAAGAAAGGTTAAATCTGCCCACTAACTCCTAACTCACCATTTTCCAACCTCACTCATCCTCTTTGTAAGGGCACAAATAGGCAGCAATAAGTTGAAAAAGCAAAATGTGGCAATATTTCCCTTTCCCTGTTTTTCTTGAGTTTTACTTTGGACCCTTTTGAATACATGAGGTGTGTCATGAGCATAGGGGTGCCCTTTCTCTCTGTCAGTGATGAGTCACCCAACCTTCCTGGACATGGTGCCTCCCTTCTAGTGAGCCACAGTGACCACTTATCAGGTTGCATCTCTCCTTGGGCCTTACAAATATCATAGCTTTAGCCTCCTTTAGTTGAGGTGTTCATTCCTAAGCCAGACCAGTGGACTGTCCAAATTCAAACAATTTACTGACCCTTCGCTTTTTCAACATCTTTAGGGTTATTTGTCTGGCTGGTTTTGTTTGTGCTTTTTCTGAAAGATAAACACATGACTGGAGCACTAAATCAGTTTATAAATGCTTGGAGGAAAAAAGGTCTAAATGCCTTAATTTTATTCTAGCTGTTCAGCAGTTATGATAGCACTGTTAATGAATATACTGTGTTTTGTTCTTTCCATCATCAGGGCCAGAGGCACAATAGTCCTCAGTCATGTTTCCTGAGGCTGGCCTGCCAGCCCCTAAACAGCACAGCAGTAACTAACAGCTCTTANTTTTTTTTTTTTTTGGACAAGGAGATGCCTGTGTGGAGCTTTACCACTGAAACTTCACTAAAAACTCCTTGCCTTTTAGTGGTGTTTTTCCTCCAAGTTGGATGAAGATGAGGCGCGCGCACAACCGAGCATTTGTTGAGGAAATCTGTGCCTATGGCTGAGGGATGCCTGCTAAATGGACTGTCATGCTTTCTAAATGCACTTTCCCTGGTGCCTCGACCTGAAACAAAGCCCCATGGCAATCATTTTCCATAGCTGAGAGACCTTTAAATTGAAATGTTTGGAAGTTGCCTTTCCATTGGCTCCAACCCATTGTTCTCAATAGCCCATTTACTGTAACTTCCAGCTGTCCTAATAGGGACGGAATAGTCAGTTTCCCCTTCCGTGCTGTGCTATCAAATGCCTCCCTGTGTCCTGGTGTGCAAGCTTTGCTCCTTTTGGGGAAAATCCTTTAGAAATTGAGTATTTCTGGTCTGCACACCAGCATGCTGAACGTCTTAGCCAAGATGTAAATTTTCTATTAAGCTATTTAGGCTAGTAAGGAAACAGCTGTGTCTGGGCTTTGCACTGGGAATCCTGGATGCTAAGCCTGATGTTATGGAAAGTACAAGAAAGGCTTTTTTCCTTTTATTTACTGTTCTGCTATGTCTCTGCAGGTGGCTTGTTGTTATCTTGTCTCAGCTCTGTTCATTACCCATTGCTCTTTCTCTGTTTTTCCACTCACTATCCAGAACCAGTTAGAAGCATCGTTTTGGACTGAATGCAGTCCCTTTCTTTCATTTCTCCATAGGTATCTTTCCAACTCTTTTACTTCAGAACCTTCATGCCACCTTCCTGCCTTCCCTCTCCCTCATTTCCCTAATTAATTTTTTGGCAGGACAGGAGGTCAGGGTAACAGGACTTATTCCTATGACCTGAGATAAGACAAGACAATATTTGTTACCAGTTTCATGTGTCCTGCCTGAAACAGAATTTTCTTCAGGTTGGGGAATGCTTTGGAGAGGGGACAGGATTTTGGCATTTAGATGCCTTGAAGTCTGATCCTCCATTTCTTCTTCCCCTGGGCTGGAAAAATGAAATCTTGTGGTGCTTTGCCTAGCGAGGTCTCAGTACCAAAGCTGATGCTCTCCTCAGTGTCTGAGGGAATTACAGCCATCTGTGTTTGGCCGGAGTTATGAAGGGCTGGATGGTAAAGATGCTAGAAATAAAAGGGAAAGGAAGGATTCTTCAGGCTGCAAGATGGCTTTGGATGTCCATATCCAATCCGTTCTCTAGCCAAACTCCTCTGAGGGTTAAAACCATAAATAAGGAGCTCTGAGCTGCTGCACAAGACTTCAGTGCTGCCACATCAACAGCTGTAAATCTGCTCTCGAGCTCTTCTTGCTTACCCTGTAGGGGAAGCACAATTCTGCCTGGATGAGGCAGGAGCATTTGGCGGCAGCACTCTGGCAAACAGATTTCCAGATGTTTGATGAGAATGACAGCCTCAGAGTGGGAGTGCTTGAGTGTGTGCATGCGTGCCACTCTTTAAAATTCATGGCTAGCTTGCAGCATTATCAGGGAGTGAAAATGTCAAAAGAAGACAGTGTTCATAGCAGGCATCGCATTTCAGGCCTTAGGAGAAAAAAAAAAAAAAAAAAAGAGGAAAGACAGCACTGAAGCAGTTTAAAATATAGAGAAGGCGGGGAGAGAGTAGTTAGAACAAGTCTGTGAAATGTGGAACAGAAACCCCAGTCCAAACCCATGTGCCAGCACTTGTCTGGCCTCATTGGGCAGTATTTCAGATCTCTGTGCCACACCACATCTATTTGGTACACCCACACCCTTTGCAGAACCTGTTTCCAGCTACACAACGTTCAGGAAACTGGGCTCTATGTTTTTCCCTACAATGTCTGGCTCTTGCCTCTGACCTTCTTCTGACTTCTTCAACAAATGTCCTTCACTGCCATGCTATTCCTGCAGTCCCCTCATGCTTCTGGGATTTTTGCCTTCCACATGTCCCAGTTTCCTCTGTCCCTGAGGTTGTGTGTCTTACTACCATCCATCACCTGCAAAGTCAATGCCATTGCACAGCACACTCTTACACCATATCCTGTTCTCTCACCCTTTGTCTGTTTGCCCTCTATATGTTGCATGTGTAATAGAAATATGTTAACTTGATCTGGTTTTTTTTTCTTTTTTCCTATTATCTGCAATGTTATATTAGATTTTTCTCATTTATTACAAATAAATGTAATGCTACTAAGTAGCATTGTAATTTCCCAAACACTTTCTTTTTCAAGTTTGAGAGCTAATCATGTTCTTAAGTATCTCAGCTGCTGTCATTTCCATATTGGTTTATTTTCTTCTGATGAAAGCTTGTGAAAATCACATACTGAGGCCATGAGTATGACATGTAAAAATATTTTTATATTCACATCCAGATATGCTCCCTTCCATCTGAAATTCCTGCTTTCCAAGCTAGCTCATGTATGTTTCTCATTGCACTAGTGATCTTTGCAAGTCTATGCATTGTAAATATGAGCTTTGCTACCCCAGCACAAATGCAAACCTTTTGCTTCACAAATAAATTTATTACAACCTTCTTTATTTTTCTTCCACTTGAAGGTAAATCTCCTGTAATATGACCTAGATATTGCAAAGAGAAGAATCCTGGTTTGCTTTTGTTTGGAAAGAGATTTCAGGTGGATCTGGCGGTGTTGGGCAAGGTGTCTAAGGGTCACACTGGACAAGTGCACTAATTGCACCTTCTCTGTGAGCCATGCTGAAAACACAGGCTTTGACAAAGTGCTTGTACATAATTCTGATAACCAACTGCCCTTGGTGTGAAGTATCCACACCGCTCTGCTGAGGGGAAGGGAGCTCACGGCTCAGTGCACCGCTCCTATTCCAAAGCATCTGCCTCCTTCCCTAAATAAACTCCAAGGACTGATGCTTTCCCTGGCGTAACACCACTGACCTCTCCGAAATTACACCAGGCATGAGTTTGATCCGATTTGTCATCAAATCCATTTTGTACCAGCAGGAGCACAGACGGACGAGGCAGCCATCCCGCAAGTCCCATCCAGGGCTTTTCTGTTGCCCCCGCTATTACCCCAGGCTCCTTCCTCACCTTAGGCTGAAGGGAATGATAAGGTCCAACTTGTCAGGACTTATTACTTATTCACAAAACTATCACACCTTTGACACATCTGTCAGTTTTTATACAAAAAACGAATGAGCAAGGATGCTGAAGTTTCCTTTCAGCACACTGGAGGGCAGTCCTTTTTACCACACCCTTAAGGCTTTCATGTCAGGGCTTAGCTGCAATGACAGAGCAGTGTGAGAGAGCTATCATTTCGTCTGGCCATACTGTGCTTTCCTCTGGACAGATTATACTTGCCCCCTGGTAGTTAAGAGAATTAAGCTTTCATCCTTTACATAAAATATAAATAAATAAATGTGGTATGTAATTGTTATAAATATCTAACATCAAACATCCAATTTACATTAGTTATGGATTAGATGAAGATAAACCCTTTTTCTTTTTTCAACACTTTCCAAAATAAATTTGGCTCAATGCCTCATCATAGAGATCAGTCTTTTTGCAAGAGCAATGGCAATTTTTTTCTTTTCCTCTTCTTCTTCTTTTCTATTCCGTTTTTTCTGTAAAAATATGAAATCAGGAAATGCCAAGCACAAAACAGAGCAGTATATTTTCTAATGAGTTTGTGGTCAGATCTGTAATTTGAACTTGACAGTAGAATCACAGAATTCAGATTAATACTGAAGCCACCAGGGATCTTAGGAAACATTATGTTCAATAGAGTGTATGGCTAATGGTTACAAAGTACAAAGGATATGGATAAGCATGGCTGATTTATGAAAATTCTGTCTGTATACTGAATGTATTTATTCCAGCATTTGGGCTTTGGTTGCATTTAAAATGAAAAGGAAGGCTGCCTATTAATTTTACATGAGCTTTTTTGGCTATCTTACTGAAGGCCAAGTTCCAAGTGATTTGCTGCATCCTCTTCTACACACAGTCATTACATGGCCTGAACTTCAAAAGTGGTTCTAAGTTTCCAATGGTTTGATAATCCTGTTTTCACAGTCCCCATTCTCTGAAAATCACCATAACTGGGAACAACGCCTTTTAATACTCCAAATCATTAACATCCCTGCAGAACAGAAAGGAAAGGGCCATGTATGACAAAGTTCCTCAGAGCCAGCCCGCACATCACTGTAGTCTGAGCTTTTCTTCAGAGTCCACAATGCCTCCCAAACCTGAACTTCACAGACTTGACTTCATGGCACATTCCCATGGTGGCAGTGAGTTTGTCATTTCTTGTTGAGCTCATTTGGCTTATCTCCATTGCAGTTCTCGTGAGGGTTGGTGACTTCTTTATAAGAGAGGGTGACAAAAGAGGGCAAGGATTAAATGATAGTATTTTCCCTTTGCTTTTGCATGTTATGAAAATAAATATTTACTGGTGCTGTATACAATTGGGAGCCACCTTTCATATAGAGGTAAGGCTTATTCAGTCACACAGTCTGCATGTTTGTGTATATGCATGTGTGTAGTTTAACCTATTCAGGTTTTAATCTCTTTGGTGATTTCAGACACATTTGGCAGAGCAGTAATCTTTAAAATAAAATTCTCTACTTGTTGTAGAAGGATGGAAGGAGGAAGATGGTGAAGAAAAGACACCCGATAAGGAGCCTGCCTAACAACAAGACTGCAGAGTGAGTTCATGCATTATTTAACATAAAGAATCTACACAGTATATCTATCTATATATTTCTCAGAGAGTGTGAGAGATGGACCATATGTGCCCCACCCCTGGGAAAAGCTTCAACTGTAGCTCACAATTAATTATGAGGCACAAAGCTGGAAACAGGGCTTCATTAGTTCTGTTCTGGCAAAACTACTTATTTATGTTTTTATTTTCCTTCCACGGCACTTCTGAACACAGAAATTGTGACACTTGAATGTACCCTTCTTTAGCAAGTTGTTCTGCTACCACTTTTCAATCTGTGGTAAAAAAGAATGAGCACATACATCAAATAACATAAATGGAGTAGAGTTATCCTTCCTTGTGCACCTATTGCTCTCTTTGTCCATATCACCTCTTTAGTAGTAGCAGAAGATTATTATTATTATTATTATTATTATTTAAAAACATGTAGATTCTCCTCAGTGATGTCAGAGGAAGTCAAATTTTTCCAAATATTAAAGCTAGCAAAAGCCGATTCAGGAAAAATAAAGTGGACTGACCTCCCTACACAGCATTTCTCAATTTGTATCTGTGTATTAGCACTTAAACATGATTCTCATCATCATCCTTAACATCAGTGAAGTTGAACAGCCTTCCTGACTCACTGGTGGGTGGGTATGGATATGGAGAGGGGAAAGGGGGGGAATTGCAATAAGGAACATCTTCAAATGAGCCAGAAATGCTGTGTGAAAACAGGCTCTTCTCCCTGCTTTGTATTCTACCTTCATTTCCCACTTATTGGGGAGATGAATGAAAGCAGTACACAGAGAGAATAACAAAATGATCGTAAAAAAAACCAATTACATCATCAAAACTCACGTCATATGCTATGTCCTAATTGCTTGAAATGTCGAGGTCCAGAAATGATGTTTCAGTTCCTTCCTCAAAGTACCCCGACCGCAGCTGAAGCTGGATCAATTCTGAATCAGCTAAAGCCTTGTTACTGTGCTTTTGTTGCAGAAAAACCTCCCCACTGCACTGCCTTTTCCTACACAGCTCAGCCCAGGTACCACTGCAGCACATCCAGAGCGTGGTCCTGACTGAGAGCCGGACCCAGCTCCCACTGGAGACGGCAGCAGGACTCACCCTGACTTCGGCTGCAGATGGATCCAAAGTGGAATGGGAATGAGCAAAGTGGAATGGGAACGTTCTGGATATTTAAGGAGTGTATTGACTCCCAGGCTCTGTTTTTGCACAGAGCAAAAGGAAGTTAAAAAATGGCTAAATAATGATTGTTGTTTTGAAAAGAAGAGAGCAATGGGGGAAGTAAAAGAGACTCTTTCTAATTATATGACAGACATAGCAGGATGCAGAAGTGTGTGATGAGAGCCCGCTACAGCAACACAGCTAAGCATAGGCTTAAAATTAAGCATTTATTTAAAGGTATTGCTGAATAAGGATGAGATCATTCACATACTTAAAGTTAAATGTATGCTTAAGTGCTTTGCTGAATCTGGGCCCAGATACATAAACCATTAAACAGTCACTTTAAGAAAGTGGTGGAAAGCTGTTATACAATTTCTAGACCTTTTAAGTTACTTCTCCTACATTTCCCTCTATCTCTTTCTTATTAGCTCAAGGAGGAGGTTTTTAAAGCTCCAGCTCCTCAAAAACTGTAATGTTCATTGCCACCCAACTGTAATTCAAATTGCTCCATGCAGCCCCAAGCTTATGTTCAAACATATAATCAGGCAAACAGGAGACTTGAGTCTTGCCAGTTGGAATACTGTCGGTCACAGATGCCACACTGTTCTTTCTTTCTTTTTTTTT
>VXAC01008317.1:894286-964696 GCA_013399225.1 Rhipidura dahli | reverse complement strand
TTTGAGCATAAATAAGGAGGGGTAGAGAGGTTGATAAAAGCTGGCCTTTGCTGTCCATTTTTGGCACTCTGTTCCTGTGGCTTGGGTTATTTGGGTACATGTTGCTTTGTGTCTATGAGGGCTCATTTTTTTCCCCCCTCTCTCTCTCTCCCCTGGTCAGAGAAGCAGTACTCATCACCTGGAGTGAAGGCTGACAGGAATGAACATGGGCAGGAAGCAGCGTGACACACACATTGTCATGCATGACTGACCAGCAGCCATCAACAGCAATTAAACATTGAGAGCACTGGATCCTTTTGGACAGGTTCAAGTTTCCTGGCACTGCTGTGATTAGATGTTTTGCACTGTTTCCCTGTAGTCAGTATGTGACACATTCCCTTTTGCTTGCTCTTTTCTGATATTTATTTTTGCACTGTCCTGGTGTTAGCATCTTCTCATGGAAAATTAATCACTCAGAAAGGGATCATTTTGAAGGAGACTTGTGAGGTGGGTGAAAGAGCAAACGGATATAAAAAAATCAGGCAGGTTTTTATTTAGACACAAAATTCCCTGCCTTAGGTTGAACATTAGAGTGTTTATGCATTTTTTAGTAACTATAGGTGTGCATGAGATTCAATGAGAGAAAACCCTGTGAATGGCAGAAACCAGCAAAGAACAACACGGGCCTTTGGGTTTACCCAGCTGACTGCAATTCTATTATAATTTAAGACGACAAAACACAATGCCCTTAAAGGCAGGACTGAAGTGAAGAGCGGCTGCAGTTGTGCTGGGTTGTCACTGGCTTGCCCTCGTTTCAGGGCTGAGATCCAGAGCAGTCCAACTAGCTGGTGTTTAACGCCGGCCCAGACTTCCAGGGCAAGGTCTGTGGCTTGGCACGAGGAGCCGCAGCTCCGGCGGCTGGGGCGAAAGGCCTTTTGGCACACAGCGAGGTCTCGTGCCTAATTGAATAGTCACAGGGTCTGGGGCCAGAAGGGCTCATTAAGGCTCCATTCTGACCTCCTGGATTGTCGTCCTCTCCATTCCCCCGCACTGAGTCCAGCAGCTTACATGTGGGTAATTAATTGCTTCTGTTAATTTGCACTCTCCCAGTCTCTGCGAGGACCAGGGAGCTCTGCTCATAAGTTATAAGGAACTGCTGGACTTCTATGTAGGAAACCTTTTTGCCTATCTCCTTTCCATCTTTCATCTTCCGTGCACAAGGCATGCTCCAAACCCCGTTTTGACCCCTTGGAGCAATCGAATGAATGAAGTGATCAAAAGCAACATGGCTTCAGCACCCTGCAAGGATTAACATGGGAGGGCAGTGTGATTTAAATGGGCTGTGCTCTGCTGTGCCACCACCAGCCCAGCCAGGGCTGGGAGCCAGTCAGAGCACTAGCCCTCTTCCCTGCTAGTTCCCTCTCACACAGTTAATAAAGGCTGCTCCAGACAAGCATCTGTTTTACCTTTATATTCTTTCACTGGCATTTAGAAGCCAGAGCAACGCTGGTACTTTGATACCACTGCCTGTTGTTGATAGTACAACAGTTTAAGAGCTTTTTCCCTCAGATAGATGTCTGGGATTGTGGGGGTGGATCTAAGAACTGCTGTGAGAACTGGTTCTGAATTTGTTGCTCTCAATAGTCATTCTAGACTGACATATTTGTTAAAATAATTCCACTATTTTGTGAAGCATTGTGTATTGATAGCATTAAATAATCCTCAGAAGAACCGTGTAAAGCAGAAAATGTAATTATTATTTCTGTAATGCAGATACAAAGGCACAAAAGGGATGAGTGACTTGCCCAAGGTCATACAGTAAATCAGAAGTGTAAATACACCTGAACTCCAGCCACATCTCATTTCCTTATGGGGTGGGTATATTCAGGAATAAATAGCTGACTTGATTCCATGACCTTTTGCAGTCTTTCAAAGGCTTTCTACCTTTCTCTTTGTAGGCTTCCAAGATGTCCTGGTAGACCAACACAGATGCTAAGGAAAGAGCATCAGATGGTAACAAAGTCATGCTTGAATTTCTGTTACCAGAGTAGATGGCAATCAAATGGACTGGACATCCAAGCCTGGGATGACTTCTTTACCTGGGAATCAGATTTTGGGCCTTCTGCTGATGTCTTGGAAAACTAACTGTGGCATAAACAACAGGGCTTTGGATTTTCAGCCTAGGGGAGCCTTTGCACAGATTCACAGACAACTGTCCAAATGTAAATGATGATGAGCATGAAAAGAGTATGAAAAATTGAGTATGCACTGGAGAGACAGAACTTAATTCATTAAGTAACTTCAGCATTGACTTCTTAGTGCTATGAGTAAACCCATTAAATCACAGCTGAGATGCATCAGGTTTTGCTCTAAGAATTGAAGCAGAAATATATAAGAACACAGCAAACCAGAAGATTAAAAAGTAGTACTGCATAAGTCAACTGCTAGTTGCTGACATCAATAAAATATTGTCCTTTATTATAGTCATTAGGAAACCTTTTAACAGTCATTAAAATTTCTTAATGCTGTAGTAAAATTTTTAGCTGTTGCCTGGAAAAAAGAAGGTACTCTGAACTATATGGCATGCAAATATTTCAAACGAATGCTGTCATATGATGGAGGTATTAACAAGTACTTCTTAAAGCTGATGGGCTGTTTTTGGAACACACTCAGGAAAAAATATATATATGAATATATATTATATTTAATACAAGAACATTGAGATTTTTCTGGCAATGAAATAGGAATAAATTATTTAAGCCCTTTACAAGGGAGCTGAAACCTATTAATTACAAAGTTCTGATACACAGTGACTGGGCTTTGGTGTTGGTTTCAGGTCCTAGATAGTGTATTCCTTTTTTCTTCTTCATTCTGTTTAAAAAATGTGAAATCATGAAATTAAACTGAACAGTTCCACAAGCTACAGGCATTGTATGGAGATGGCACTAAACAGAGTAATAGTATAGGAGCATGGCTATTGATTAGGAATGTCTTGGAAAAGCTGTGGTTTAGGTAGATAGAATGAAATTTTTTATTATTAATTAATTTATTTTTAGAAATACAATAAACTCATGTTCAGTACTACCTAAATAGTGTTTGCACTTCAAGTGCAGGCGCACAGAGCCAGCATTGTTCTCTTAATAATGTAATGGCAGGAGTGTTTCTCTACTTGGACTGAAGTTCAGTTCGTACAAGCTTGGCACAGGATGTGTGAGACCAACCATATGATTTTTTGATTCAAAAAGACAGGGAGCTTAGAGAAGCTTCCTACCTGCTCTGTGTGCTGCAAACAGCCTGCCGTGTCTGTGAAACTGGGTCATATTCTGATGTATTTTAAATCACAACTGGTAGGAGAAAGCAAGGGGAAGCACGACACATCTAATGGCACCAGCAAGGATTAAGGCAAACAGAGCATAAAGTTCTTAAGCAGCATGTTGGCTGGGGAGAGGGGTAATGACTTGAGCCTGGTAGCATCCTCTGAGACCTTTTACAGCCTTAAGTGTTTGGGTTACACACCATGGGAAAGAGCTGCAGCGTCCCACAGAATGGAGTGAGAGGACTGATGAGAGGGAACACTGACCGGCGGCTGCAGAGCTGTCAGCAGGTAATTTCTTACCTGGGAGAACAGAGCTTCTCTGCTCATTGCTCACAGCTTTGATTGCACAGGGGTCTGGTCCAGACACTCTCAGACTTGTAATGTCTGTTTAAATGGGCTAATTTCTGGTCTTATATTTAATCTTACCTGGAACCTAAGTGAATCTAAAGCAGTTAGTAAAAATTATATCAAATATATTCCCTTTCTCATAGCAAACAGTTTCTACTTAAATGCACAATCCACATATTTTCTCAGTTCTGAAAAATCTTTGTGATTATTCAGATGTGATGTAAAAACTTGACCATTTGAGGGAGGAATTCTTGTGACACCCTCAAAGAAACAGGTGACATCCAAGAATTATCTTTTCACTTTACATGAATGTTCAGTGATGGATCCAATCTGAGAGTGATGTACCTGGTATCCAGTACCTAATCTTCATCAACTTTTTGGGGCAACCCAAACTTTAAGAAATCCCTATCTAATTCTCTGATCTACAGCAGAGCACTGGTCTTCCTGCACCTGTTTACATTGCATCAAGCTGTGCTGCAGATACAACCAGAACCTGAAATATTGAAAGTTGAACTAAGCATAGGGCCTTAAAATGTCCAACAAGGTTCATGTATCAGCATGTCTTCATCCTGCCCTTTCCAGCGTTCTGTGAATTACAGTGGAGTGGCAGTGGGAATTTCAGGGGAAACTTCCTGATTTGTCTTTCTCACAGTTAGGACCAACTTATAGCTATAATATTCTTTAATAACCAGGGAAGTCACTGTGAAAATTTCTTAGGGAGAAAATTCCTGAATATCAGATGAAAAATGGAAGGAACACAAGTAGGCTTGAAGGATGAATTAGCTGTTTCCTGTAATTTTAACTCAGTTTCATATCATCATGGTACATACATTTCACCCTGAAAGAATACTCTGGGAAACATGGAAGATCACAGTGCTCAGATGAGGAAAGAGAAAATTGCAACCCATGGGCAGAGAAAACAGAAACTGAATTTAGGTGAGTGTTAGCGATTAGCAGTGGTTTGTCCACGTCTCTGACTCACCAGTAAGCTCCATTTGCTACCTGTTGCCACCAGGTGATGCTTGCCATGTCCCTTCTTTTGCCATCGTGAGGCTGTTACAGATCTCAGGAACATGGATAAGGTTATTTTTCCTTCACTCCTTCCATGATGCACATAACCAAGAAGGGTGGTGGGGCAGTGGTGCGGACAAGGATCTCTTTCAGCTCCGAGGGCTGCCTTTCCAGCGTGTGCTCTGTTACTACCTAGTTTAATTAACATCTGTGCCAATCAGAGCAGCTGCCTATAAGATAGAGAAGGTTAGCTGAGCATTCAAGAAGATAAATGAGACAAGGGGTTGCCAAGGGGATGGTGTGTCAGACACGTGCCGTGGCTGCAGCGAGCGCACACACCCCCATTAGCTGCACCGCTCTGGAGGCTGGGGGGCAGAGCTAAGGCTTTGAGGCAGGGATGATGCATACTTTAACTTCACGTTTTTTATATTTAAAAATGGGAATACAGATGTACTGGCTATTCTGAGAGGCTATTTATCAGTCAACTTTAACCCTGTAAGAAGAGAGCATTAAAGCAGCTAATAGAAACAATTAAATATTTGACATCTGAGATGGATTTAAGAACTATGTATGGTGTTCCCTTCAGGAACTCTAGGAATACTAAAGGTACCTATGTTCAAATGGAAAGTACCTCAAAACCAGAAAATTTAGAATATTTTGCAAGTTAGGGTTCTCTATTCCATCTGCATGCATCATGTCCCAGAGTCTCATGACCCAACTGGTGCTATAATAACATGGAAGAGTCTGAGCTTATGTGCCTTACTAAACTGGAGTGCCCTTCCCAAACCTTAACAACCTTCTGTATTGTTTTTGGATTTTTAAGGTTTTTTTATCTGTTTTTTCTTTTAAATTTATTGGGAAAACAAGCTACACTGAGATCATTGTATCTGGACGTATTAGCTTCAGAATGATTGCAGTAAAATCTTTATGCCCCAGCACCCTGACAGCATTGTAATGCAATAGTCAGAGGGGCTAGGCATACAGTGGAATAGTTTTACCATCACGATCTTGCATCCAAATGGCCTGATAAGACAATCCCTGTAGACATGCAATGAAATCCTTTCCTCCAGTGACAGCATCACAAACTCTAATTGTTAGGCATTATTCTTCCTTTGACATTGACGTGAAATCTGTACTGCAAAACACAGATCTCGTGCAGGTTTACATTGTATTAGCACACTCTATTATTTACCTACGTACTAATTATTCTCCAGTTATACTGAAGTTGTACAAATGTTTTGGCTTTTCAGTGTTTTCCTGGCCTAGGTACATTACAATGGTGTTGGAGGGAATAAAGCTTGTTCTTCTAGGGTTGAATAGGGAAACGCTAGCACTGGTCTTGAAAGAGTTCCAGCAAATGCATTGCAGTTCTACAACAGAAAATTGTTTCTCCTCTTCCCCACCCCCACCCCGGGAACCTAAATTGTTCATAAAGCAAGTGATCTCAGGTTTACTTGCAGCAGGATTTGCATTCCATTTTTCTCCATACCTTTTCAGAAAGAAATCCTCTACAAGGAACTCACCAACAATAAGGTAAGAGCTACTATACACTTCTCTAAAGTTTTTTTCTGAAGTGAAAAAGAATATTAATTCCCACTGTCACCTAAGCATCTGCAGCAGCAATACATTCACAGTAAGTTATAAAGGTATGGGGTTTTTAAAAATATTTATAATTTCCTCTCGGTGAGCTGAAGGTGATTGGTCTTGGAAGCTGAAGCACAGAGGGTATTACTGGGCTTAGCTCTACTTTTGATTTTCAGTATAGTCACTTTGCTTCAGGAAAGGCTGGGAACCTCTGTGGTGGGGAGCACGGGCCTCTGAGGAGACAGAAGTGGGCAAAGACAGACATTTGTTCTTTTACAGCATATGTACCAGAATGCTGTTTCTAGGGATAAAAACTGAATGAAAGAGTCATCATAGCACCAGTCAAAGCAAAAAAATCCTTCCTGTGTTGGCACTCTCATCTGCTTTTTTGTGTGCTCTCATCCCACAGGGAAGCAAGGCTGGGAGCCACCCCAGTTGCACAGGGCGACCTGAAGTGGGGAAAACCTCCTGTGAGTCTCCCAGGGGACCTTGATTGGCACCTTGGAGAAGACCAGGAGCAAAGATTCATCATATGGAAAAGTCCTAAACTTTGCATGGCCAAAAAAACTAACCTTGTCCTAGGAATGGTTTTAGTAGGTATTAGAGGGGGATAGTGGGAAATCACCCTGGCACCTCTGTAAACCCTGGACAAGGCAGGAGAGGTTTGCTTAATACCTGGAGGATGCTGGTGGCTGGCAGTGCAGCTCCTTATTGCCACAGGGGGGAAACGTGAGGATACTTTGCTCTAATGTAAGATTTTGTATTTCTGTAGACTTCCAGCCACATAGATCAAAGAGATATTCACACACCCTCTGTGTGGTGTAAGCTGTAGGCAACAGAAATGGTCAAAAAACCTTTTGCTGACATCTGGACTACCTTTTATTGGGCCATGCCATCAAAGGTTGTGTCACCAGCTAATCTGGGTTTAAAACACTTAGTTTTTCTTTGTTGTGAGTGGGCTGACACTGACAGAAATCAAGACAAAATGCAAGCCTGTTTTTAACTACCAAAAGAGAGTGTGGGTATTCTACCAAGTGCACTACACACTTGAGCATCGTTGTTGATTTCACTTGCAAGGCACTACTCCAGCAGTGCTGAGCAAGCAGTACCAGCCCTCTAATAAAATGTTCTAATAAAGAAAAGTCCCAGTGAGTGGCAGGCACTTAGGCTGGAATGGGAGCATTGGTCACATGGGAGTATACAGTTGAAACAGGGATGTTGGCAGATG
This sequence comes from Rhipidura dahli, assembly GCA_013399225.1. Lineage (NCBI taxonomy): Eukaryota > Metazoa > Chordata > Aves > Passeriformes > Rhipiduridae > Rhipidura > Rhipidura dahli. The sequence continues at coordinate 957,230 of VXAC01008317.1, read as the reverse complement.
AAGATAAAAGAGACACCGCCACCATTTTCATGGTGAAAATGGTGTGGTTTTGCCCCAAAATAAAGCTGCACTGAAGGTTTTGAATTTGAATATTTTCACCCACATAGAGGAAAAAAAGTCTTTTCATTAAGGAGTCCCAACGTGTTTTAAAAATGCTTTGGTGCCTTATTGCAAATTTAATGATGCGAGTACCCTTGCAGTGGACTCATTTGGGGTGCATGCATGCATACTTCGTGGATAATGAAGTCATCAGCAGCTGCTTGGCATTACTGGATAACTAAATAAGTACTACAGCATTGTTGTGAAGAAGCTAAAACAGCCTGGGGCAGCCCTATTTTATGCATCTGAGTTTTCCCAAACTAATTCTGCATTCATGAACTGTTGCTATTTGTATCTGGAAGGATGAAGCTTCCAATTTTTCATCCTTTTCTCAGCCTCTTTGGAAAAATTCCCTATTTCATCTGTTCAAATAAAAATAGTGGGAGTTACCCTTCATATGAAGATGGAGGGAGGGGATGATGCACACATGAACACAAAGAGTCCCTCAAAGGGCAAATCACTTTTCAATCTGTCTTATGGTAGAAGCACTTTTCAGATGAATCATTACTGGAATGCAGCTTCTCGTGTATCAGAGTAACTCAGTTGTTTAATTCACTAATGTATCCACTTGATGTCACTGTCACTGCCCAGTAGAATTGTTAATGTCAAAGGGTTTTCTGGTCACAAAGACTTTGCACCAATAAGTGACTGAGCTGCACAGACAGCCGCCTTTTAGACCCTTCCAGGCAGCTTTATTCCTGTGATGGTCCATTTTGTTGATGTGGACACTTCTATTTCCTGATCCTCTTCATTCATGTTTTGCATCCCCCTGAAATACAAATACTCATTTTTGAAGATTGTATTTTCCTGCATAGAAATGTTCCCTCATTTTATTTTTCCTGTAAGCACAGAAAAACCTTGTAGCATTACTTTAATGCTTTGTTATCACTCATTTCTTAAGGATAATGACAATTTTTCAGAAGTCAGTGAATGGCATTTATTTATTTATTTATTTATGGCATGAATCTCAGTCAGGGCAGGTTTAGGTTGCTTATCAGGAAAATGTTTTCCACCCAGGGGGTGGCTGGGCACTGGAATGGGCTCTCCAAGGAAGTGGTTACAGAACCAGGGCTGACAGAGTTCAAGAAGCATTTGGACAGCACTCAGGCACATGGTGTGACTCTTGGGGTATCCTGTGCAGAGCCAGGGGTTGGACTCAAATCCTGATGGATCGCTCCCATCTTGGCATATTCTGTGATTCCATGTTGCATATTCTTTTAGTACTTTCGTCATCATTAGACTTCTTAATTTTACAATGAATGAACAGGTTTTTGTAGTTTTCTCTCTTCCTCATTCTAGCATGCTTTTTTGTTTTCCTGCCATCTCCCATAACTTTGTTTATGCTCATGGAAACAAAAAGGTGATGTACATCTATTCCCTATACATTTCTTTTCATACTGAAAATAGATGTTTCCAAAAACCAGATAAAACCTAATTTTTAGTTATTTTTGCATCTCTTTCCCCTAGACTTATCAGACTGAGAGATCATCATGTGAGGGGGAGTAGAGCACTTAACTACTTTAAGCTGGGATTTAGGAAATCATCCACAGCAAAACACAGCTATTGCATGTGAACTATTCCTTGCCAAAGCCCGTTGGCCAGGATCAAGTTCTCTGGGGACAGCTGTATCCTGGTTTAACAGGCCTTGATCCTTTCACTGTTGTCTTCTTGCTGCCCGGGTCATAAACACTTTCTGTCAGCCTATAGCTCTGTCTTCAGTGCCAGAATAAAAATCTGACCTGACAAAGTGTTTCAATACATCCTTTGCTCCTTGTTTTGGGTGTCAGCATCTTAGCTGTCCTCCTGCCCCCTCTCTAATGCCATTCTGTGGGAGACCTTGGAAGGACTGGAAAGCTGAAGAACTGGCATGTGGTTCTGCATATTTGTGCATGGGACTTTATTATTTTTGTGCACATAGGTATTATTGTGGGGGCTGGAAAAGAAGATTGTAAGCATTTCATGGAAACATGCACTCGGAGCCAAATCCTCATTAAAAACTGCCTTAGCATCCAGGCCAGGAGAGAATTGCAGGCACAAAGATTATTTGTGTATACTGCACTTTCAGAGGGTTACTGAGATTCATGTTCCTTTCTACAACATCTAAGACAGTCAAGCTTTGCTCTAAGAGGAATAGCCAAGATTTTCCCCTGTGGAGCCACAACAGCTTTACACTGCCCCAGAAGACCAAAGCGACCTTAAAACTGGTGAAGCAGGAAATAAGAGGATTATATTATTTCGAGAGACAACTTAGAGATGGCATTCTCAAAATCAACACCTTACTTTGCTGCCAAAACAGGATTCATGGCAATGGTGCTGCTTGCCCCAGTTCACACTCAGCTCTTGCACTCCTGCCCTCTGGGCTGTTGGTAGCCGGTGCTATTTAGAGCTGTCCTTATGCTTGGACTGCAGAGCACTTGCTTGGCATGCAGCCACTCCAGGCTCTGTAGATAGCAGAGGCCAATGCTTCTGCCCTGAGCTGTGCACTCAGGCCATAGCAAATGATCAAGATCAAAGGTTTTGTCTTTTTTTTCTTTTCAAAGCTTTGGGGTTAAATTCTTTCCTGCGTGAGGACTCCCTTCAATATGTTCTTAAGAGCTGCTTTAAAGGCATTTCACTCCCTCCCATGGATAACAGTAATTACCAAGTTGTGCTGAACTGTAATTTTGGAATAGACCATTAGTGGATGGCTGTAACTATATACCACCATTCCCAAAATCTACCCTTCATCACTCAATGTGAAAAAGAGAAGGACCCACATGAAGGAAAATCAAGTCTGGCACGCTTAGGTGAGTGTGATTTCCTTTTTTCCTTCAAAGTCTTAATTCTTTATGAGCTATTTGTGGCCATATTAGCATCCCTTTGCAGTATGTGAGCAGCACAAGGAAGCTGGAACCGTGGAGAGAGTCTGGTTTGTTGCCATAAACAGGGCAGCAGATGTAGCACTGTCCCCACAGCAATCTGCCCTGCTGCCATGTCAGCTAGTAGCAGCTGCAAAGATGGCAATTCTCCATGTTTCACCCTATTCCTCTGCTCCTCACTGAGGTGTGAACTTGCACACCCAGATAATGCTGTTTAAATGTTAGTAACTATAGGTTTGGGATTTATTCCATTAGTCCTGTGTCTACAGTCTTTTTTGTTGGACTGAGGGTGAAATAAGAGGTGAAATGTGAAAAGAGGAAAGCTTGTTTGTGAATATTATGGAGAAGAATGGTGGAAGGAATAATTTTCAAAATTTTATTCATGTCAGCTGCAAAATTGCAGGAGAATGAAACTTCTTAATACAGAACAGGTCAAAAGCCAGCTGCACACCGAATTTTATAGAACATGTGTTACATCTGGCTCATCCATTACAGATGTCTGCAGGATATGGCTCACTGTGCTTCTCAATGTAAAGGTTTTGGCTCAGAAGTCTGACAAATCTTCCTGCATGGAAAGTGAATTCTTCAAGGCTTTACCTGCTCTGCAAGGCCAGGCCCAAACACTTAGGGATAATAGACAGGTTTTGAAAGATATGCTTATAGAGGTGCATCATACAATGTTTCCTGAATGCTGCCAATTATTTTAAGGATTTGTAAGGTTTTTCTTCCCTGCGTTGATAGGATTTCAGAGTACCCTTCTAATAATGCCTTTGCTGACCCCAAGGTCTGACATTAGCAGTATAACTCTCAGCCTGATCTTAGAGACAAAATAATGAGTTTAAAATGTTACAAGAAAAATGGGGTTTATACAGATTTGTATAGAAAAGATTGAGCTGGATGCTAACACACTTCAACAACACATTGTCACTACTAACCCCAGCAGAGTGAATGGCTGCTATTAAAAGCTGGCCATAGAGACAGGGTATGTTCTTCTATGCCTGCTGGGGAAGTTTCTCCACTGAAAGGGTTTCCAAGCACTGGAACAGGCTGCCCAGGGCAGTGGTTGAGTCACCAGCCCTGGAGGTATTTAGAAGATGTCTAGATGTGGCACTTTGGGACATGGTTTAGTGCTGGGCCTGGCAGTGCTGGGTTAATTGTTAGGCACAATGCTCTTACAGGTCTTTTCCAACCTAAATGATTCTGCAGTTCTGTTCAACTGACTCTATCCATAAGTAACACCAGCTAGTCTTATCTCTAGCTGGTCTTATCTCTTGTATGTTTATCTCAGACTTCCTTTGTGCTGGGTAACCACCAAATATTTCATGTGGCCTCCAACACTCCCCCATCTAATCGCCCTCCTGGCTTTTACAGTTAGAAAGGACACTCATAAAATCACCTTTGAAAACCTGAGGGGATAGTAGCTAGAATAATTTTGGTTTGTTTTTCCCCATCATGCTTTTGTGTGAGAAATGAGCTGCAAGGGGCAGCTGGGAGCATGCATAAACATAGTCTTGAAGAAGCAATCAGAAATCTTTTTTTTCTAAATTGTAAAAAAGTTGCACCCAAACAATTGATCAGTCTTTCACCAGCCCAGCTCTACTTCTGGGTCCTAAACTGGTCGGCAGGTTTATGAAAGCAGCAACTGAGGCACTTTCTTCCAGCCAAGAGCAGCCTCAGGAGCTGCAGATCTCTCCAGCTTACAGCTGCTTCCATGTAGATTTTATTGAAAAACAAATAAAACTAAATCCATTTCTTGTTCTGCAAGACACCAAAGGTCTGAGTGCTCCAGCATTAGGCATACCATGAGGAGAAGAGGAATTTCTGCTTCCAAGAAGCAAATACTTGTGAGCATCTGAGCCAGGCCAGAGAGAGGACACTTGGATGTTCAAGTTTTCCAAACTCTCACGTGTCCTACAGCCCCTGGCACCAGAGAGTGCAGCAATGCAATGCAACACAAAGGGACTGCGGCCCTTTAGAGTCAGCGAGGCAAAGTGGGAGTGTGAGGGGAGCCAGCTCACATCCTGCCTCTGACTGGGTGCTGGCGACTGAACCCTCTGTAGGAAGGATATTCCTCCACAGGGAGTCCCCTAGGAAGCACCTTGGTACTGGAAGCAAGACCAGAAAGCATTTCTTGGAGTACATCTGCCACGTGGGCAGTGCCCTCCTGGGTGGCTCTGGGAAGGGTCACACAAGCTGTCCTCACCACCCAGGGCTGCCCAGTCCTGCACACTCCTGCTCACACAGCGCTGCCCTCCTGCAGGAGCTCTTGCCCAGCGTGCCTTCCCAGGACAGCCCTTCCCATGAGGCAGAGCCAAGCAGCTGCACCTTCAGCAAGCTGCTTCCCAGCCACCTGCTGCTTGTTTTGGTGGTCCAGCTGGTGAGCATTCCTAGGCTTTCACCCGATCTGCCTCTCCTTCCCCCCGAGGTGATGATGTGTTCTCAGACAGGGCCTCAGACCCGTGGCTAATGAAGCAAATTGTTCTTGGAACTATTTCCTGAATATTGGCAGACTTGTCCCTTTGCATCTTAAAAACAAACCCAGATTTTTAATATCCCTGAGCACAGTTTGTAAACTCAGGACAACTCTTGCATGTCAAAGATGGTCATGTAACTACTGTATGATACGATGATTTTTTTCTTAAATCCCCACAATACACTGGAGTTCCCCAGTTTGTTTCAAAACTCTTTCTTGCTGTCTCAATCCCTTTAACAGAGTATCCAAACAGTGGCTAAGCCCATTCCAAGCTAATTCCTTTCCCAGTTTGCAGAGAGCAGATGTGAAGACCTCCCACCCTGCAGCCATTACCCCTCATATCCACCAGTGTAACCCCAAGGCAGAGCTGCTGCTCCTCCTAAGGGAGCTCACCCCTGAGGATGCTCACTGCCCACACATTAAATGTTAGCTCTGGCCATCTCTGGATTTTACATACAGCCTGGGTACCAGCTGACTGCTCTGGCTGGCAAGTGGCTGCAAATCAGAGCTAAAATGATTTCAGGTGCTTCAACACTGATTGGGAGGTAAATGTGTATAAGCTTCAAGCTGCTTTTCCTTATCCTGATCAGGTGCTGTTTAATGAGGAAGGAAAGCCCTTCTGAGTGAGCTGAGCCATCCAGGGTGGAACCACTCTACTGCCAGCAGCTAAAGTTTCTCCTGAAAATACTCTTCCAGTCTCCTCAGAGTGAGCCATTGCACTAAGGACAGCCCCTTGTGACCAGGCTGGTTAATTGAGCTGTGACGAGCTTGGTTTTTGACAAGGTTTTCAAGGTAAGCAGAATGGCTGGAGATTTTTTTTTCTTTATCTTTTAGTCAAATTTGGGGAAGCCTATCTAAGAAACTTGGTCATTTTCTTTTCTGCCCCCTGTTAAGGGAGAAATGTGTGTCATCTTTGGAATGTGTTGTGAGGGGATGGATATTTTGCTGTGGTTTTAATATGGAAAATCCAAGGTTGGAAAACACTATGCTTGACTCCAGAAATTTTGGCTTATGCATTTTTCAGAAAATATACTTTTGTGCTGGATCCTCTGACGAAGTACAAATACTGTAAATGTTTTTTTCTTGGTTGGCAAATATGTTTGTGTCTCTAAGTGCCAGAGCCACAGATTACATCCTGGAAAACATTGTGAACCATTAAAAAAAATTGATTTTGCCCAAGATACCCAAAAGCAAGGATTTATTTAATTTTTACCTTCCAGTTTCGTGGTTAATTCTGAGCTTTCTGGCTGACTTTATATCTTAGTTGTGCTGATCTGCTCTGGGTTGTTTGGGTTTTTTGTCTATTACATTTTTAGTTGCTGCTTGGGCATATTCAACCTCTAGCATAAATCACTTATTGTATTTTGAAAGTTGGATAATGTGTTTAATGCACCCAACATTGAAAATACACATCTGTTTTGATGTTAGGTGCATCATGGCAGTAAATAGCATCATTTATCTTAATATTTTTCACTTCATATATAAATGAGTAATGAGTTTACATCCATAGAGGCATTTGTAAGCAGCATGCTTTGGTGGTTGCTTTTTTTGTTTTCTTCTAGGTTTTTAGAGCCCATTGTTAGTTTATAGAGGATTTTTAAATTATTTCTTTTCGGTTGTTTTTTTTTTTTTTAATTTCTGGGGGTTCCTTAGCTTATCTCTGCCTCCCCCCTGCTCCAATGTCTTTCCACTGTGCCTCTGATCAGGCTGCATTTTATACTTTGTGCCTGGCGAGGATGTTTCTGTGGTTTGTGGCAGCGCATGCTCAGCGGTCAGCACCAAGTGAGCTTGCTCTGTCCCTGGCCTCTCTGAGCCCAGAGCTGCCATCTATGTGTCTGCTGAGGGGGGCAGGATGGGGGCAGCTCTCCTGCTTTCCACTTCTTTGCTGATGCCAGTTCAGCGTGGGAAGGCAATGCAACAACAATCTAGTTATTGGGTTAAGTACCAAAGCTGCAATTTTTATTGAAATACAATAATTCAGGCATCAGTGGCACCTGGTAGATAATAGACCCTGTGGTAGTGAGTGTTCATAAAGCTTGAGGCCACCACATGCCCTGGGCTGCAAAGCAATGTGACCCTTGAGAACCCTGCCCCTTGCTGCCCTTCTGTCTCCCAAACCTCAATATTCTTGTCAAGCTGTTTAACAAGAATCATGTGTTCTCATGGTAAATTGTAGCCATGCACTATTTCACACTCTTCCTCCTTCTCCCTTTGTAGGGACACAGGGCTGGAAGGAAGCTCTTGGCTTCTGAAACGGTTCTGTACTACCATAGCTATCTATTTCATATTGTTCTGTTTAAAAATATAATAAAACCACATGATAAGGTGGAAAGAAAATTGGGTTTCTTGTCCTCTTACTGGAAGTCAGCTCAGGATTCATAGGTCTCTGATCCTCAGAAACTTAGCTCCAGTTTGCAGACTAAAGTTATTTGGCCTATCACCCATTTCTTAATATATGATCACTGTCCTCCAGCTTAAGCAACCCTTTTGTCTCCCTGGTGTCTACTAACAATGACATGTTAGGAAACATCATTTATTTCCACCCTTGCTTTCTTTCTGCTAGACATACCAAGACCTTTAATTCCCACAAAGTGTCCCGGCTGTATAAAACTGAGTAAGAGGTTTGTGGAGTCATGCAGCACCTGGCCTAACATCACCACATCCTCCTAATTTCATGTCTGGCTCCTGCAGTCCTGAGGAAGGTGTTCCTTCAGCTCGTCATTTACTGCTGGCAGATAAATTCCCTGATAATGAGAATCTTCACCCTGCTTTCAAAGCTGATTGTGAATGCCTCTCCCTGCAGAGTTAGTCCTCTCAGATCACAAACCAGATGTGATGCTTTAGCACCATTTGATGTTGGTACCAACCCAACCATTACTATTTGCTTCCTAATTTTGGTTTTTACACACTGTCAGATTTGCATCTGTAATTGTCACTAAATTACAAAAATTAAATTAACAGCACCAGACTGCGTAGGAAGGGAAAATAGGAATAGGATATGTTCTATGTCTCTTTTCAGTTGGCTTCTACTTTCTTGTAATTAATCACTCAGATTGTGGTGACACTCCTGGAAACCATCCCACATTTTATATAGTTTTTATATATATTTACATATGTGCATGTATTTTTCTTATATGTATATAAAATAAATGTGTGTATATGTAGAGAGGGAATTAGAAATTATCTCTCTGACATCAGTACCTTACTGCCTGTAGTTCCTGGTTCATAACAGATGGATGAGAATTATACAATTTGCTGTCACAGAGACTGAACAGCACTAGACAACCTCAGTTCTATCCCTGTTTTCCCTGTACATTTTTGGGAGCTGCCATGTGGTAGTGACATCATCCCAGAGAATCCACAAGTGCTACTGTTGGGCCAACAGACATCATGCAGAGCAAATTTGTCATTGCAGCCATACATTTTCATTTTTTAGTGGCTCAGCATCAACATTTCAAGAAGGTCTTACCAGTGAACCAACAGAGAGCTCCAGAGTACCCTGAAAATGGATAAATGTCAAGCTTATCTTTCTTGCTAAACTTCAGGGGCCGCTGCATTCCACGTGTTGGTGTTTCCAGTCACACAAGTTCTTGCACCTCAGACCAGCTGAGTTTGGGGAGTGCAAACCAGCCTGACATGATGGGTGCCAAATCTCCCAGATAAATCAGTTTGGGTGACCTTGGTCCTCCACTGTACATGAATGCATTCAATGAAACCAGCAGTGCACTGGAACCAGTTTCTCACTTCCAGCTGTGGGAGGCCCACAGGGTGGAGGGAGGAGAGAGAGATGTCTGTCTGGGGCTGGCAGTGGCTCTTGGCCCAAGGTCAGGTGTGATCCTCGGCAGTGGGTTGGTGGATGTTATCAGAGTCTCCCTGGGCAGCTGCTCTCCCTCTTTCTGAGCTGGCCTAGGAGAAGAGGGAGGGAAAGACTTGATTACATTTTATTTAATGGCACCTCTTGGTAGTGTCAGTGCTCCTGAGATCTGCTCTTGCAGCCAGCAGCCCGTAGGCAAACTGGTGGCACTCTGCCTGGAGCCACAGTGAAGTCCAAGGGGCTTGGTGTGGACAAAGCACTCTGGCCATGTGGTATCAATTTCAGAACCAGAGCCTGGAAAGAGATTGTTTTACATCTTTAAGGCAATTTCAAACCTGCAAGTAATGCAGAATAAATGAATTAATGAACTAAAGATTCAGAAGTTGCTATGTGTCTCTCTAGTCCTGGTGCAATCAAAAAACATTTCTGCAGCCTTGCATCAGACTAGGCAGGTCAAAAGCATGTCATATTTTTAGTGGGGCTGCAGCACACTCTGCAACCTGTACTTCTTCAAGAAATGTGGTGTTGTGCATCCTGCCACTGTACATATGCACACCACTATAGATTTGCCTGGATCTTTTATTCTTTGTTAATGGATAGTGACTTCTTTCTCTCTTGTATAAAAATGTCTCTTGACTAAATTCCTTGAGCTATGAAGCAGTTTAAATTTTTTTTTTCACCTATATCCTGATGGACAGCAAAATCCAGGGTGTGACAAATGGCACCTGACATCCAGGAAGGAATATATCCTTAAGAATAAATCCATATCTCCAAACTCTCTCTAATTTTCTAGGACAGCCTTTCATTCTAGATCCATATCTACTGCAGTTTCACAAAGACCAGATCTTATTTCTCAGCTCCTGTGAATTACAAGCATTACAAAAGTTGAGTCACAAAACTAAGTTTCTGTTTATTTCAAAAACCTGGCTGAAGTTCCTAGCCATCCCTCTGCATTTTGTATTTAGTTTCAGAATGCAAAATGCAACTTGGAAATACATCCATAATTTGGGTCACAGAGCAAAAGGCAAAGAAATTATTCTTCTAAAGATATGTTTCGTATGTAGCCCAAGAAATCCACATTTTTTTTGTTCAAGTAAGATGTACCTTTTTTGGGTGGAGAAGGTATACAAGAAAGGCTATTAAGGCATTAGAGTATTTGAGTATAAACTTGCTGTGTTGTTAATGGTTTTGTTGGAATATTGAGCCTTTAGCAGCTGTTACTGAAGTGCTGGAGAGGGAGAGAAACTGGTATTATTTCCTTTAAATGCTTGACAGAGTTTGAAGAACTCCTTAGTTTGAAGAACTCCTTAGTTTGTTATAAATGACCACAAGTTTTGCATAGGGGCAGATAGATGTGGTTATAAACACTCATCCACACTCCATGTTTCTGAAACCTCTCATTACAACATTTTATCAAGAGCTGTGATATATGGACGTCAATTTCTTTGCTGCAGCTATAAATCATTCTTTTTATAACACTGAGAATGCTTCATTCCCTGCTGCCTTCTTATGGAGGTCCTAAGTTTTCTAATTGAAGAGGATTTTATGTCTCCTCATCTCTCTTTATAATCTGGGTGATATCTACAGTGTGGTTTTGTGGTTCATCACTATTTCATCAAGCATTCTGGAGCTACCCAAAGTATTGAAATAAAAAGGAACAGGTAACAGGGAAAACTGATCCACCTGTAACAGAAGGTGGAAGAGATCATGTAGAAAAAGTGCCCCAGGTCTTTCATAGAATACATTCAAACAATATTCCATTTCTTCCTCTGGATTGCTCTGTGTCTTTTTCAGATGCAGGTTTCTTTACCTTTGATTAGCAACAAGTTTCTGCCTGGGGTTTTAAGGGAAGAAACTCAGAGGGCAGGGAGAGAGGATGTTGTACAAGCTCTGCCTTGAGAAACCTGTCAGCGGTTTGCAAACATGAATGCAACAGAAAGGATGTCTGAGAGGTGGGTCAGAAGTTAACAGGATTTTGCCCTGCTATGGAAACTTAAGCCTCAGATCGGAAAGTGTTTATGTGATATCACAGTTTGAGTGACAACTGTCAATAGGTGCTGGATGGAGGTGAGGTCAGTATAGATTTTTCTCAAAGGCTGTCTGCTGGTATTGCCTGTCATGAGATAGCTGTCATTTCCAAATCACTCCATACATTCCATAAATGGAAGGCATCAGCATGCCTGCAGAAACACTGAGGCAGCAACTGTTATGAATTTATTTCATAGTGACGGTGGTGTTCTTCGAACTGTGGGGAATGTAAATTTTCTGCACTTATAAAGTATTTGGGAGGACCCATAGATTTAGTAAAAGCATTCATTAAAGTATTTTAGTTAAATTTGTGTGTGTTTGGTAAATTTATGGTGTGCAAATCAGTTCTAAGACTTTTAATTAAGTACCCCAATATATTTTATGTTTCTTTTAATGGACAGAAAATGACTTTTGCTCAAACGGACTTCATTGTACAGTGTTATGCATTTTTCATCTGATGTGGGGAAAAATCAATTATTTTAAGAGTTCTGTTCTTCTGGCAGTTCATTTAAGTGAATTCTTACTGTGTTAAATGATCATCAGTATTTTCTTTTTACGTAGCAACTCTTGTAAAAGTATTGTAATGCACACAAAGAAGTGTAATTTGCCATCACATAGAGAACATTAGTCTTGTGCCTTTTATGGACTCATGAAGCTCTCAGTTTCAGCCACAGTGCTTTTAATTTCTATTTGGGTAAAGTTTGTGGGGAAATGAAAGATTAAGTAATAGAGAATTGCTCACAGATTTGAATATATCTTTTCTTTATTGCAGCTAAGGGGCTGTAATTCTGATGAACCCATTTGTCTCACTGCCATTCCAACAAGTCCAGTGGAATAAATGATTAATTGTCTCCACCTGACCTCAGAGTCAGGTCTGCAATAGTTACTATGTGCTTTGGGTTGTGCAGAAATATTTGTGTTGAAAGTAACACCCAGGTGAATGTAATAAAACTCCAAAGAAAAGTTAAATCTGACTTTGTTGCTACTGAATTAGGGGTTTGACAAACAACATGAGTAAAAGATTAATTTGATGTTTCATCTAAGAGTCTGAATTTTATCTTCCAAAACCACAGAAAGAAGTATCTCACTCTGGATTTTTTAGCTCAGGAGCTGTTGCAGATGGTTGCTTTCATTAAATTGTACATTTCTTGATATTCACCCTGGGGTGAGGGTCTACAAGTCTGGGGAAAAAAGTTGCTAGAACAATCACCTGCTTTTCAACTGCTTTCACAACTACAAAATGAGAGAGAAAGGCAATTGCAAACAATGACAAGTTCAGCAGGCTGCAATAAGTCTTACACTTAGGTGTGTGTATAGGTGTGCAAAGTGTCCTCCTAACATGGACAAAAAGGGAAACACATCTCAAATACAAACACACCAAGTTTCCCATCCCACTAACTATCGTTGGATTGTTATTAAACTTTGTATTTGGAGTAATTATAGTATTACTAGGCATTTTAGCAGAAGTGAGCCTTTTAAAAAATATTTAAAGCAGTTTCCCAAACATGAAAAGAGGTTGGAGACATGAATTTTTAATGTATTTCCATGATAATGTTTTCAGAACTTTGAGTCATACTTCCTAATCCTAATTTTCTATGAACAGTCACAAACAAAATACCATGTCCACAACAGCAGTCCCTTTAGATTAAAAGTACTATTTCAAATGTAGGAATTTGGGGGTTGGGTTTTTTGGTTTGATTTGTTTGGCTTTTGCTTTTAAAAAGATGCAGACCTGTGACTTGGGTATGCTGCAGGTTCTTTCAGGTTTTATTTTACAATGTTTACACCGGAGCAGCTCAGGAAGAGCCAGATGTCCAAGGGGTGCAGGCTCAGGAGGTCTGATGATTCATGGGGAGGTGAGGTCAGATGTTCCTGTCCCAGTCATCCATCCCTCCTCTGTCCTGACAGCCAATGTGTGCCTTTGCCAGAGCTGAGGGCCTGGTACCATGGCTTAAATCATTATTGATTTCAGTTTGCACGGACATCCTTGGCTGTGAACTGCTGCAGCTGAGGGCTCTGATTCAGAGTCTCTGTCAGGCTTAGAAGTGGTGTCTGAGGAGCTTTCTGAGCACAACAGCCTCCTCACCAACTGCATCTAATGCCATACAAATTGGGAACCAGATCCTGGAAAATCTGCTACCCTTTTGGGAATATTTATTATGTTCTGCTCAGTGTTTGTATGCTTGAGTTGAATACAGTTGAAAAACTACTTAAAATAAAGATCTCAGGGAGCAGAAAACATTCATATTGGGAGGGAAGAAGCAGCCTGAAAGGCATGTCTTCAAACTCTTGATCAAATCAAGAAATGGCAATTACTTTTTCTAAGTTCTTGTAAATGCTAGAAATATTTTTGTTGGAAGAACCTTATTTACATCTTGGTGGAAAAAAACAAAATGGCAGAAGAAAGTATCTTTTCATGGAAGATCAGAAACCTTCTTCTGGCAGGTTCTTCCTATGGCCAATAAGATTTTTCTTTCAGAGGGAAAAAAATTCAGACAAACTTTGCAAGAGTAGATGTTCCCACATCATCAGAAGCATTGTCTAATAGAAAAAATGTGTGTTGGGGGAGGATTGTATGTGCAGGCCAGTCTTTTATTGAGACTAATAGTCCAGGGTCCACCAGTCTAGAAGCTGTGACAATCTCACCTGTCTATAAACCCACATACAGGTAAAATAAGTAGGTGGCAGCAATCTGCTGAGCCACTGATTTATCTGTAGATTAGGTAGAATATGGGCCCTTACATTTGTGCAAAGGCTGTGATAACAGAACTGAAGTTTCAAAGTGGTTTTCATTTGATTTATTTCTCCATGAAAACACCTCGCAATTCCAGGTGCTCAGAATTCATGTGCCTTCCAGACAGCAGTGTGCAAACAAAACACAGCCTGTTTAATATGTGTGCTCCCCACACATATTAAAAGGACCATACTTCAGTTCCCAGGCAGGTAACTTTGGTTATTAGGCTTTTTGGACAGCTATTATACATGTTTCTGTGTTCTTTTTCTACACAGGATCAATTTGCAACCTGACAGACCACTCTTAGTCATGGTCTTGTGATGGCCAGTGCACGTGAGCAGACAAGAAATTGGATTATACCTCAGACTTCCGTTTCCTCCTCTGCTCCTCCTTTGCTCTGGGGCAGAACCTTTCTCATCTCCTGTGAATTTCCCTGTTCCTGTCATGCCAGGTCTTTTGGTCAGCATGCAGAGAAGTGCAAAACCCAGGCTGTGCCCATTTCTTCCCTACCTGTGGCTTTCCTCTGCCTCTTTCTGTCCCACTGAGACCACCTGGAAACAGTCCAAAGGAGAACAGTAAGATTGTCAAAATGATTTTTAAAAAATAAGGCCTAAGTGAGAGGAGTGGAAGAGTTGTGTGGCTCAGTGCAGCACAGAAAATGGGAAATGGAGGTGCAAGGGCAGGATGTGGCAGCAATCTTCAAAGCTGTGAAAGCCTGCAGCAGAGGGCTGAGTCTGAAAATTACCGGGGCTCTTTTTCAGGTCTGCAGCAGGTGAGAGGCAGTGGTTGAAGTGCAATAAGACTTCCGAAAAGCTGTCTCATGTTTAAGATATGTGGTAGTGGGATGAACAGGCTGTGACTTCTCCATTGTTGAATGCTGTTAACGAGATTTTTGGACATTCATCTGTCAGCAACAGGTGATTCTGCTTTGAGACAAGGGAATGGGCAATGTGATCTTTTGGGAAGTTCCTGACTTGTCCTAATCCAGGAAACAGGGCCAGGAAGGGGGTCGAAACAGGGATAGGGCAGAGCCATTCACAGAGTAAGATGGAATTAGGCTGCCTGGAGATCAGGATTGTTGATAATTCAAGTGTGCAATAAGCCTGTACAAAATACTGCTTGGGCATCAGGTATCTTTCCAGGCACATTTCTGTCCTGGTACTGATGTCACCCCTCATTAGGGAAGGGGCTGGAAGATGTAATTCCTTTCATTCTTGTAATGCAACTACTGGATGTGAAAATTGCAGCCCACAACTGCCATGTTTTGAACCTGCTACTGCAGTTCATTTGGAGGTATCCTTGACCCCCCTGGCATGGGTTAGTGACTTCCTGCTTTCTTAGTGGTATCTTGGCCTGCTTCAGACTTGTGTTTTATTTACGGGTTTATTTCAAAGTGCTGGTTTTGATGTACAAAGCTCTTTTTGGATTGGATCCTGTATATCTCTGAAATTACCTGTCTTTTGTATTTTGCTTCAAGAGTTCAAATTACCTAGAGATTTTTGAGTTAAGGTGCCTTAAGCCCTACACTGGAAGATGCTGATGGTGGGTTACATTGGCTGTGTAATACCTTTCCTCAGTATATGTTGCCCTTCTGGATACTTTTTTTTTTTTTCTGTAAAGCAAAATGGATGTACAGAAGAGCTATGTTTTACTTTCTTTGATTAACCTGAAGACTGTCTTCATGCTAGATGAATTCAGGCAGCTGCTTTGGTTAGGTTTTTGCATTTTATTGTAAACACATCCTTAAACATTCCATTAAGTGACTCATTAAGTAAATAGGAGTAAATGGACTAATCAAGTAAACAGGAGTAGTCATGTAGTAGGTAGCAGTACACTGGCTCATGGTGTTTGTTGGAGTTTTGAAGTCTCTGTGTCATCTGAAATCTTTACCTGGACATTCAACCATAACCCTTTTCCATGGGCAGCTGGAGTGGAGCACTGCCTGCAGTGGGTGTTAGAATGAGCTAGGAAGCCAAGGAGCCTTACATGTGATGGTGGTGCACAGATTTTTTTCAGTTGCCTGAGCTGCTGAATTGAGCCAATTTGCTGTTGGCTAAAAGCTGAAAGGCTCATCCACCTCACAGAAGGTGATTCCTCTCTCCTGGGACTGGAGGTCTCCCAAGAGGACCAGTGTCAGGAAGACCCACACAAGGTGTGTAAGGCAGTGCTTCTCCAGGAGCTGATTTATAATTCACCTGTTCTAGCCCTGGGCTGGGAGGAAGAAAAGTCCTCCACAGCAGTGGAGTTTCATTATGGAAATAGCACAAAATATTTGCTGATTAGTGGCATTCTTTGGGTGTGTTTATTTACTGGTGGCACACCTTTTGTCTCTTGAGGAATGGCACTATTCTTGCTGCAGCCATGCTGCTTCCCAGGGACTGCTCCATTCATTTCACTGGCTGTTCAAGGGAGTTTTATGTGTTGGTATGAGGAGCTGGTGATGACAGAGATTTTTAAAAATGCATACCAGAAAATGTTAACTACCAACTCTAAAGTTGAAAAAGGTTTGCTTCAGTGTAATTTATTTTTAAGGGGGAGAGGAAAACAAAACCTTCAGCTAAATTCATATGTCCTAGAGCTGTTATTATTTTATAAACTATTTTAATCTCAGCATAGCACATTCCTTAGGTTTTTCCTTGGGCAGTTCCTCATTGACTTATCTTCTTAACAATGTGAGTTACTCTAAACAAGAACTGTGACATCTTTGCAATTGCAGCTCTTCTGCATGTTTTGGGATATATTTGCTTGAACAAAAACAGGAATTAGAAAAAAATAAATATTTAAACAGATTAAGGATTTCAGAACTTGTTCTTCTGGAATAGTCATATTGACAAGAGATCTGCCATGCTAATACATATTGATTTTTATTTTTTTCCTATTTTTTTAATCTTTGATCCTTTTGTTTGGGTGTTCTCTTGAATTACAATTTCTCCAAGCTGCAAACATTAACAAATTTGCACAGGAGAAAATAGAACAAGTAAAAGCAAAGGGGGGGGGGGGGAACACTTCCCTCTCNATCCTTTCCTATCTCTGCAGCTGGCAAGGACCCCTAAACAGCAGGACCAAGCTGTTCTTCTCTGTGTGGGGGGAATAACTTGATAGCTAGTTCAGATTCAGCAAGACAGTTTAAGCAATGCTCCCAAACTGCTTTGATGTAACAGCTCTTCACTACCAAAAAGAAAAGGTGGCAATCTTATGCACTGGCCTCTGGACCATGTTAACCAGCCAGGCCACGCTGTGAAGGGGCAGGGGAGCGTTGGGGAAGACTGGCAGGGACACTTGTGCTACCGTAGCTCCTGTCGCTTCCCATGTGCCTGGAAAGGGTCCAGAAACAGGCAAGAAACATCTGACCTCAAGATATCAATGAGCACTTCAAAGTGCCGATCTGTTCATTCATTCTGACTGTCATCATGGCCAAGGCATTGGGAAGATGACAAACCTGATCAAGACCATGCTGTGTATGTTCTCTGAGATAAGGCAAATGAGAAAGCTGCATAATTGTGCTGACAACAGTGATAAACCTTGCTCCTCCCATGCTAATAATATTGTGACTGAATAATGGAATTCATACCAAATTCATGCTTGCTTTAGACACTTGGAACTGGATAGAAAATGCTGTTTAAGAGTTAAATGCAGGCAATTTCTGTTTTTTTCAAACTGGTAATTCAAGTAAGATGTGGCCAGTTAACACTGGGTGGGGGGGAGTGGGGAAGACTCTTCTCTGTGTTTGAGTTTTGCTGCCCAAGTTAGAAAAGCCCAGGTAAATTTCACACAGTTTTATGACACTCTTAAATGGCAGGCACGATAATTCTGGCCAAGAAAATACAGGCACAGAAGAAGCTGAACATCTTGATGATGGTTGAGGATGTGCACAAAATCAAACTGTTCTTGCCTTGGCTCTGAAACAGCAATTTCTCAACAGTTCTGCAGAACTTCTGAAGAGCTCTCAAAGTGAAAACTTCAGTATTTGGGGGACCTAGGGTTGTGACATCAACAGCATGGGTTCTGGTGGCTGCTTTTGGTATGAGTCAGCAGGGTATGGATAGCATTTCTGAGCCTTTTTTGGCACACTGGATGAAAGGAGACAACTTCTTGTTCGAGCCTTGTTAAGTTTGCTGCTGCTAGGAGAAGAATTAAATGGGTAATATGAGTTTTGCTCAAGGCCAGAACCCTTGATGGAGTAAATCAGCTCCCTGTATTGCAATGACTAATACCATTGATTATCACCAGCTGAGAAGTGGGCCCCAAAGAGTATAAAACAATAGTGGATTAGAATGAGCAATCTATTTTCATATATCCAGAATGATTATGTCTCTCTGGAGATGGAGCCAGGCAGAGTTACAGTCAATTATCACTAGTTCCTTTTCACTGGAAAAATAAAATAGAAATTGTTACATCCATTTATCTTTGTGCTTTTTTGTATCAATACTGTTTGTAGCTTAAAACTAACAGATACTTTGGAAATCAAAATGCTATCCACTTAGATTAACAGTGCACACTTCTGTGCTTATATCGTTAAATTCTTCTTTTCATTTATTTGCCATCGCATGCTTGATCTTTATTTGTTTTCCTTAGAAATTCAGCCTTATTTACACTATTTTGTGCTTCTCATACCAATTTTTTTTAAGTTACACCTGCAGATTTTTATCTGCTTTCCCTCAGCATAAAAGCCTTGGGATCAGCACTTTTCCATTCTCCCATGAAAAGTGATGAGGTCTTGCAAGGGCTTAAGTCATATGATCCGTCTCATCGCTGCCTCAACCAGACACCAGGAGCAGCAGCATAAAGCCAGAGCTGTTTTGGCAGCACTTTCCTGGAGTCCCCATGCAGATGCTCGGCGTGTTTCACAGTAGAATTAGTAACAGCAATCACTGTCGAGGGCCGAAAATGTCCCTGTTCGGGACCGCTCCTGGCAGCGGGCGGTGACAAATCTGTTCCCTTCACTCGGCACCGTGAGGTGTCCACGCGCTGCAAAGCCGCCGGACCTGAGGCACTAAATCACATCCTGGGAACAAGCACGACTTGGCCGTGGTACCCGAGGCTCCCCTCGCCTGACATATTACACTGTCAGGCTTTACAAGGCACGGTAGATCTCCACGTTTGGACTCTGCTGAACGCCCCACTCTCTCTCTTTAATTTGTCAGATGAAGCTCTCCGTATTCAGAGTACATGGAATCGTGATCTGTACATAGAGAATTTAGTAGGAGTTCACTTAAAATGTGTGGCTTGAATAGATAAGCAGTCTTTTCTGAAGTGTTCTGTGATGAATTTTAAACAGCAGCACTGACTTGTACTGTTTGAAATAAGTTTGAAATGCTTTCTTCTACCTGAAATAAAAATCAGCTCAAAAGCTGTTTGTAACTCCTAGTAGTGTCCTTAAAAGTACAGCTTTTAGTATGAAGTTAGATACCTTGCATGTGACAATTCTACTTAAAATTTTTTAGCCTCATATAGGGCAAGGGATTTTATTTATTTTATAGTAACAATAGGTATTTTGAAAGTTTCTTTCAGAGGATACAGCTATACTGAATAGTTGACTTTTAGTGGACCACTGTCTCATCAAATCTAACTGGCCAATCCTAAAGTGCCTGTTAGTTGCTCTCCATACATTCAACTCAAACCATTCATTTATAAAAATGGGTTATGAAAAGGTTTACACTGTCAAAAGAACAGCATTCAGATTTTTTTTTTTTATTTTCCACTATGATGGTGATAGCTTTAGATTATGTTCTAAATAATTATGTATTTTAGATGACATCATTTTATGACTGGGCATTAAAAGACAATGTGTGTCCTCCTGCTCCTTATATCAGTTTTGCTTCTTTGATTTATTGAAACTAGCATGAAATGGAGATGGGAGCTCGACAATATTAGGAGTATTAAATATTTCAATATTTTATTCATTTAATCATGGCCTTACTGGATGCAGGTTGTTGATAACTGGAAGTGGCCAAAGCTAAAATTCCATAGAAGGCAGTGGCATTGAGGCAAAAAAGTGCATAACCCAATTTGTTTTGGCATAACCCAATGAAGACAGTAGAAGGGAATGCATATGTGCATCTCTGAGTCAACTTTTGGTTCAGAAACCTTGATTTCCTGTATATCTTTTTTTTTTCCCTGCCACATTGGAGATAACAAATGGCAAAACACAAGTTTAATTCATTTTGAAGACAATGCATGTGAGAAATGATAAGGAACTTGAATACTGAAATCAGGATTTGGCCATTTGAAAGTAAAATAGTTCAATTCTACTAGTGAAATGATGATGCCTTGTTTGAATAATAGTATCAGCTTTTCTTTGCAGTCAAGGATCTTCCCCTTCCCACCCAAAGAGCAATAGTTTTTTAAAAGTCACATTTGGATTTGTTTTTGGTGCTGATTGCACAAATTAGAAGGCGGAATTGCAGAAACCTATTTCAGTCTTAACAAGTAATTATGTGCTTATTGACATTGAGCTGAGCACAGATCATCTGCTTTTCAGCCCGGATTCCAGCCCACATTCTTGGGGTTGACTCATGTGGCCAGTAGGTTTGTTAATTATAATCCATGGAGAACCTTCAGCTTTTCTCTCTATGCCCATTCCCAAGGATTTTTTGTCTTGGACAAGATTAGAGGGGAGGTCTAATTTCCGTGTATGTTTTACCATTTATTACTTTTCCTTTTGTGGCTGTGGTGTTTTTCTTTAGTTAGGGCTATTAGTAAGAATTTTTCAATGAAATGCTAATATTAAACAAAATTGGAAGGTATTCAAACTAAGGAAAGTAATTTAAAAGAACAGAAATAGTTTCTAAATGTCTGTAAATTTACATCTTTCATAGTCTTAACTGGAGAAGTCGTTCCCAGCTTTGTTATACAGGGGAAAATAATGAGGTATACGCTGCATGATGGAAATTCTCTTTAATCAAATTGCAAGCATCCCTAGCTGAGCAAACTGAGCTCCTCTCTGCAGCTAGAGGTCCTTATAGAGCCTTGCCAGCCAGGTCAGAAGGTTTAGACGTCTAGTGATCTCTCTGTTGGGCTATATTCCCTTCTTTGTCTGGATCAAAGGCCATCATGATGATGTTTCTTTGCATGTCTGCTAATAAAGGAGGTCTTCCTACAGCCCCAGAATCTGTATTCACCTGAGAAAATAATGATCTCAACTTCAATATTTGCAAAGTAAGCCTTTTTTTTTTTTAATTCTACACACCCTTGAAGACATAAACCATAAAATCCCACTTCAGCAGAAAAACTCAAAAGCTTTTAAAATCAAGGGGTTTTGGGCAACTCACTGGGTTTTTTTGCTCCTTGTAACTGGCAATACCATAGCAATTTTACATAGGAATCTGCATGCCCTTTCTTACTTGGTTTCTGCATTATCTTTCAGCAGGGAGGCTTGTTTTCTCTATTATATTCAGTTAAATTTTTTTAAAAGTACAGAATAGAGACAGGGATGCAATCCACAGTGTCATATTGGTTTCCCGTTATGTGACTGAAGTTTATGTCCCTTTTGGGGAATCAAATTGGAAAGTGAGTGAGCTGAGAAATAGTAAATGAAAGCAAAGCCTAACTTTTTGAAATGGAAAGGTCATATTTTGCAAAATGTAAACTTATGATGCTTATTGAAGACTCCAAATTTAAGTGTTCAGGATGGTTAGTTGTAGCTTAACCCCTTTTACTATTGTGGGTTCACAGCAATGCAGAATTTTGGTTGCAGACCTTGATGAAGGCATCCAAAACTGTGATGTATCTCTTGTTCATGTTTTTTCTGGGGTTTTTTTTTTGGTGGCAAGACTCAGAACCTCTAATTCTAAAGAAATATGGTCACCATTAGTACTTTCAACTAGGTACAGCAGAAGTGTTCAGCCACCACAAGAAGTCACTTTTAGGTTGATCTCACTATGGAACACAGAGGAGGGGACCTGATAATCTTGTAATGTGTGAAGTTGAATTTCCCCCTTGGAGATGACTATTAATAAAGCTTGTGAAAATTAGATTGGATATTAGGAAAAAATTCTTTACTGGAAGGGTTTTCAAGCGCTGGAACAGGCTGCCCAGGGAAGTGGTTGTGTCACCACCCCTGGAGCTATTTAAAACACTATTTACCCCAGGTGGCACAGACTTCCTCTTGGCAATTAGAAGTTATTTGTCACCACCTCTGAAGTCCAACCAACCCTGGGACAACGTCTCCCAACTATTGTTCTGGGCCTTTCTTTGTGTTGTGACTGTCACCGCTTGATGAGATGTTGTGGCTGCTTGTTCCTGCAGGTCACTTGACCACACAGGTGCTTGTGTCTTCTCAGAGGGAGGGCCATGTCTTGAGAAATCATTGCCTCAGTTTGTGGATAAATTACTCCACAACATTATTTTGTCCTGTCCAGCTTTCTGTATAGCTTATTATTCTAGGCTCTTACCATGTTCAGTCTTAGGATAAACCAGAAACATTTAGGAAATGTCAGCAGTAGAATTTGCAAATACACTCACTAGTTCTGGTTAATTGGTGATCAGTTAACCTGAGGCAAAACAGTCTGTTATAGAAACACACTAAGCCAGTGCTTACCACGAGCTCCCAAAGTGCTTTTTGTTGCTCTTTCTTCCTGAACACTTGGATTTCAGTGGGGAACTGAGTTAGGATTTTCAAACATGCTCAGCTTTAACTCACCCTTGAAATGCCCAGCCTTTTTCTCCCAGTCAAATATTCTGGAAAAGGAAATTTTCCCTGGAAGCTGTTGTGTTAGACCTGCTGACTCATCACATTTTATTACGGAAGACATCTTTTAAATTTAAGAAAACCTTTCCTCTCTAGGGAAGGGATTTAAAACAATAGCTCACTTTGTTGTTTTTGGTTTGGTTTTTTTTTTTTTTTTTGTCATTAATAATGTCATATTTGAAATGGGAACCATAAATTTCTTGAGCTTGAAATAGTGTTGAAATCAGACCCTTCTGTGCTGTTCTCATTTTCTTACTGAAAAAATATATGCCAGATGAGCATTATCTATTTCTATTTTTGTATGGTTGGACTTTAAAAGACAATTGCAATTATTATATCAGGCAAGTATTATTTAAGATCCAAAACCTAAACTGATGTTTTGCAAACTCACTGAGACTCTCCAGTTTTGATCCTCACCAGGGTTCTTCTCCTGTGCCTGTCCCAGTTCAGTAACAAAGGCCAGGCTGCACTGTCTTTTGTAGGGAGCGACTTTCAACAGCACTTGAACAGCAGACGACAGTATTGTATCCTATTTTCTATAAGATGAAAGCAAGGTGCAGAAAATCAAATTATTTGTCCCCAAGGTCATCTATCAGGGAGGGGGTAAAGATAAACTTTATGACTCCAGAGAAGTAGCACAATGACACATTTCTTAGAAGTCACCATGTTGGCTTTTTCTGTGTAAGATTTAGTTGTGAAGGCATTCATAATAGCAGTAGTTTGTGTCAAACGTTTTTCTTTTTTCAATAGTAGAATGTAGCCATTGCTTAAACCTCTCTCTCTTTGTTCTTTACAAAGAAATTGTTTAAACCACAAGTGTAGCTTAGGTACTAGGGCAAAATCCCTGTAGTTTTAGGTTGTTTGTGATGGCATGGGGTGTACTCTGTGTTCTGCTGGCTGCTCATCGTTGAAAATCCAGAGGACTTCACAGCACAAGTGAATGTTTTAGGTTTGCACACATTCGTGGGAATGTTAATACCGCATTGTGGGAATAGTGCTGAGTTCCCTGTTATCATGCAAGCAATTGCTAACTGTAGACCTCTGACTTTGTAATTTGTTCTTTATGGACTAGCCTGCAGCCAATAAGCAAAATCAATAGTCTTTGCTGAAAAGTAAGCAAGTGCCAGTGTGTTATGTGACAGGTGAAGATACATGTGCTTACCAGGGGTCAGGGGGCCACATCAAATTTCTCTCTGACTTCTTTTCAAAAAGCTAAATCCATTTAGGGAGCATTCGTCATTGGAAAATGTTGCAGTGGGGAATTAGACAGGCTCCTGCTCTTCTTTTCTCATTTAACGATGTTTGTTTTCAACAGTCTGTTCAATAATGTCACTGAGAAGAAATTATGTGAGAAGAATAAAGTGCTTATAGTCTATTTATTTATTCATTCATTTCTGTAGAATAACACTAGCTGTTGCATTCTCATGTTTATTAATGCTATTGTGGCAGTCCAAATATTTGTTTGTTCTCCTTTTCCTTTGAAAAAAAAAAAAGGTGGGATAGAGTATTGTGGAACAGATTACTTCCTATTTAAGCCTCAGGTGAAGGTTATACACCTCCCAGCAACATTATATGTTCTCTATATATAATTATGGTTTCCTATATACTTGAGTATGACATCTAAATATATTCCATAATTTTAGTACTGCAGAGTTTGGAAGCCTCTTGTTTTCCAAGTGGAATGACCAGGATTGAGGCCACTCAATTCTGCTTGAAAATACAGCAGCAGCAGCAGCTGAGATGGATGCTGCTGGCCTGTGATAAAACAAGCTGCTCATGGGGGATGATGTTGGTGCAATTCCCTCTTTTGCACTAAATGCTGACTGTGTTTAGTGTTCCGAGTTCTAGGGAAGTTGTTATTCAAACCTACCCTCCTATCTCAACAGATCGGACTATAATGAAAGGCAGGAACTGAAAGGGAGTTTTTTCCTGAAATCCTGAAGTAGCTTAGGTTCTTAAGCTACCCAAGAAAAGGGCTCTGGTATTTCGAAGTTAAAGTTATGTTGGCTTTTCACGTTCAAGTGCCTAACTTACTTTCTTTTGAAAACTTTAGATTCAGTCTAATAGCAAAAATGATAGAAAGCTTAATGCCATTGTTTGCTTCGTATTGAATGTAGTTGCTCCATTAATAGCCTGGCCTGCTGCCATGGTACTATCACACACACATGTGCACTCCCAGCCAGGAAAAACAAACAGCCACCACACCGGTTCAATCAGATTAAAGGTTCCCTGTATGAGAGCTGAATACCAAAACCCAGATTGGTGTGTTAGATTTCTCTCGTGTCCTGTTTGATTTCTTTAACGTGCATAGTAAAGATCCCTTAATTTCCCTACCCAGCTTTCTCTATGGCTGTTCTTTGGATGCTGACTGCACAAGTCATCCCTGTAGTGCTGAACACTGAATTTGAAGATGTTGAACAATACTCAAAACTTCAAGAAAGCTATAGTTGAAGCCCTTCAACCTGGGTACTGCCATGTTTCATGGCACCTTTTAAACTCAGTTTGAGGGCTCACAGGCTGCTTTTGACACCCCATTGTACCTAATGAATGTCCAGGTTCAGAGTGTTCAATAAGACCAATTTTGAAGGTCACTCACAGGGTCTCTCAACCACCAAATGTAAAAATTGAAGAAAGCTCCTTTTCAGCATATTTCAACAAGACTGGTTCCTTCTTAGCCACAAAATATGTAATTGACAGATTTTGTATAGAAAACCTGCGGGCTCTTCAAGTTCTGTACCACTAAATTTGGTTACTGTAGGAACAGTTAGGATGTCAAGATATAGTTCTCTTCTCAACAAAAATATCCAGGCAAGTTCTTGAAGTTCTGGTAGACAGCCGAGGAAAAGAAAGGGTCAGGGTGTGGATCCTGCAGCTGATTTTTTTTTCTCAGGGAATGGGTGTCAGCAGACTGCAGACAAATCAGGAACCTGCCTTTCCATCTAAGATGTTGTAAAAATTAATGTATAAGGGATTTTTTATAGTTTGAGAACTGGAGAGATAAACAAATAGCTACTCCAACCTTCCTTTCCTCATTTTCCCTTCAAAGGGTGGCACAGTTGCTGTTCTGCAGTGACAAGATGAGATAAAACTCAAGTGACTTGAGAGATCTCCTGAGCTCCAAGATGCAAAGGGTTGAGGTTAAGCTTGAGGTCTGTCTGCTCAGCTCCTTTTTTTTTTTTTTTTATTGGGTCTTAAACCTTTCCCACACTAAATAAACACCCTTTTATAGGCTTTTCCCCTCAGAAATAGCAAGTTTTGTAACTTTATATGAAAAAGTCTAGTTGCTGATTCAAACTAAACTCTCCTTCGTTGCTACCAGTCCCTCTCCTGCTGAGAACCACGGTTCACGCTGGTGCTTGCCTGGCCCTGCTCCCATGCTGGGCCTGTGTTGGAGCTTCAGGCCTAATCTGTTTTGAGCTCCCTGTCCTGGGTCTGGTTCTGATCACTTGGAATATACCTTTTGAACTTGTTTCTTGAGGCACCTCATCCAAGTGCCACGCACCTACCCCGTTGCTGCGCCTGCACGGCCAAACAATAGCGATTGTAACACGGTCAGGTGTGTGCAGTCTGTCTGTAACTCAGCACAGGGAATTGCAGGAAGGCAGAGGGCACAGGTGCTTTGGTGGCCAGCAGCTGCAGCACCACGCCAGCTGCCCAGAGGGCTTGCTCAGTTCATGTCTGTGCTGCCACGCCCTCGCAGCCACCGCTACTGATTTGTTACCACGCCATCGCTTGGCTGCCGAGACAGACCATCCAGTCCAGCTTAACCAGGAGTCTCTTCCTTTTAACTCTCCCAGAACCTTATCATTTATTATCTTGTCTTTTTCTTGCTTTTCTACTTGCAAGTCTCTCATCAAAAGAAATTACCGGCAAAATTTCTCTGGTGCTTGTCGCTTCCCATTTCTTCACCAACACCCAACGTGTACCACTTACAAAAACAACTCCTATCGCTCGTGTGATGGCAGAGCTGCGCATTTGGTGTGACACATGCAAAGAGAGAGCAGTGGAAGAGGCAAGCAGCTTGTGTTCTAATAGATAACAAAACTTTGGACATGCATCCTTCTTGGCAGTGGTCTCCAAAACTGTGATCTGTTGAGGTTTTAATTTTGAGGGCTATCCAGATCATGTCACTTAAATTTATTTTCTTTTCTGTCCAGCTCATCAGCTGCAAGATGTTCTTTTTTTCAATATCTTCATTCTGGACATGTTAAAGTCAAACAAAATCTTTCCGAGAGGAATACTTTATCATAATTTTATTATCCTTTCTTTCTCAGTGTGCTGCTATGCCAAGCATTGTATTTTATCGAGGAGGGTGGGTTATGTTTGCTTGCGAGATTCTGCTTACTGCAGAAAATGTATCTACTGTTGACAGGCCTTTTATTGGAAGGGAATCAAGTGAACCTGTCTAGAAATCAACAGTGTCTGTGTGAGCACAAAGCATCTTCCATGGTGGTTACCTACTGCATTATTCTATATTAGCCTGTTTGCTTTCCTTTAACCGACCTTAAAGTAAAATTGATTCTTTTATCTTTATTAACAAGGCTACAAATACATCATGTATTTATGTCACATTTTACTTTTTACCATTTCTCTCCTTTGCAAAACACACTGGAAGGATTTTCTGCTTTATACATGTGTTCTTGTAGTGCATGGCATTGTGCTGAGAAAGAATTCTGTTATATCTATATAAATATCTATATTTATATCTGTTATATCTATATAAAGCCTAGAGAAGAGCAGAGGCAAATTCTGAAATAGTTTACAGAACTGATTCTTGCCTTAATCATTCAGAAACAGTTTAATGGAGAATCAGGGATTTGGAATATTTCTGTGATTTTTGCTTGTCCACTAAATAAAATGATTCCTGCTGACCACAGCGGGTTTCAGAAAAGGTTCTTGGAGTGGCAGAATGGAAACAAGAAAAAGACCATGTGTAATTGTTTCTTAAGCATTTTCTTGAAGGTTTCTTTTCTGGCAATCATAAATGGGACAAATTTATTCAAGTAATTTAGCTGCTTCTGTTTCTAATAGTTAGTGATAGTCTAATGATTCATTATCTGAAATTCCTCCTAGAGCAAGTTCTTCAGCTAATACCTTTATTCATATACAGAACAACATTTTTAATCACATGAATGTATTTTTGCCAAAGTAAGCCTTTTGTCTGCAGTTTTTCATAGGTAGTTAATTACAAATGCTTAATATTCAAAATTTCTTTGCAATGGGAGATGTAAAGTACATGATGCTTAATATCAAATTGTTAACCATAAATATTCCTGCTGATATACCCACTCTGATTCTTAAGTGTAGGATGACTAAGTTCAGTAATTTTTATACACATACACTGATGGAACTTGCTTTGCTTTAATATTGCTATTTTGCAGTGCTTTCTACCAGAAAGTGAACTATCTTTGGAAAAGCAAGCCCCATGTGATTAGAATGCAATTCAAATGAACCAACTTCAGGGGAAAAAAAGCTCATGCATTAGGTTGTCTTTCCATAAATAACTTTTCTTTAAAGAAAATATGAGATTAGGCTGTCAACTGGGTTAAAATTACACAAAAATTGATTAACATTTCTTGAGTGGATTTCCAGTGTGAAAAAAGACTGAAACAACTAGTAGTTAAGAAGGTTCTGCTAATAAGAAATGTTATGTCTGACCAGCTCTCTGGAGAAGTTCTGCTGCTCTCCACTGAGCAGTAATGTTCACTTCATTTTGTCTCTCTAAACAGGCTGGAGGAAAGGTATCAATGTTACCCAGCTGTGATGCAAATAAATATTCATAACAATGGCACTTGCATAGCTAATTGAACAGTTTTTGTTAATATTATACTAGATATTCATGGACATGTGCCTTTTTCTATAATGAAAATACTGCCTAAGGCCAGCTTTGTTTTTCTTGTCAAGAACAATTTATGTGCTTTCATTTAAATGAATATAAACTTCTATCCTCATGACAAAATAATTCACCATTAATTTGGGCAAAGAATTTCTTTATTCCCTTTGTGGTGCATTTTATTGGAAAAGAAAAACCTAAGTGTATCTCAGAAAATTTCTCTATGCATTCTGTCTAATTTCTGTAATAACTGGCATGAATATGTAGGGATTTCAGTGATTACTTCCTGAGTAAATATGGGATATGGGCATTTATTTGATTTAAAATTAATCTGTAAAGAATTTTCTTGAAGTAAATGATTCCTTCACAAATGTTTTAGTTGTTTTACACGTACAATTTAGGAACATAAACATTAAAAACACTGCTCTTCTCTTTTCTTTTCTTTATTTCCTTTTCTTATTTTGGTTATTTTTTTATCTATTATTTATAGCTAAGGTTCTGACATACCTCTGAGGTGTGTTTTGGTAGATGAGTAGAGCTAAAGTGAGGCAAAAGTAGATCTCACAAATGTGACTGAAAAACGCAGCTGCTGACAAAGCTCTGAGTATTTTTTTCCTGCACTGGGTAGCTAAACAGATATCCCCTCTTTCACAGGACTTATTTTCTCATCTTATGAACTGTTTATGCAATCCTCTCATTTAAATTTCAGTGATGTTACTTAAAGGAAACAAATGGCACTACACACTGATTTAACTAATGAATTAATTCTGTTCAGATGGCAAATTAAGACTCCCTTGTAAATAGAATGTAACTCTTTCTATTAGGAGAGTGAACCTTAGGGCTACTCTGCTGTCTGTGCCACCCAGGTAATTGGCTACATTATGATTCTTTCACCAAGTGCTTAAGCTTAAATTCTTGGCAATGGGCTTTTAATCAACTGGGGATTCTCCATGTGGAGTTTGAGCACCTAGAGGGGGGAAAAGGGAAATGTGGAAAATGCAGGCAAAGACTGACTGTTACTGGAGATGATGGATCTAAGGCAATCCAGTCAGGAAGTTCCTGACTTACTTCAAAATTACTTTTCAGCTTTATAAATTAGTACTTAAAAAAAAAAAAAAAATCCACATTGGCTTTCAGGAGTGATAAGCTCCACTGGCATAGAAGTTTTACAGGTAATTATAATGCAAGGCATTATACATGCTCATAATGCAGACCTGCAGTGATGCCTTGGCATGCTCTCTTTTTGGATTTGGGAGCCTATTTCCAGCCAGGAGATATTAGTCAGTGTTTCTATCACAGACACCTCATTCTGAGTGAGGGAGGTGACATGTAGCCTTACCTCATACTGGATTTCAGGTGGTGTCTCAGAGTAAACAAGCTGCCTTCATTCTTCTGCTCCTGACATCATTTAGACCAGTCAGACATTAATTAACCTGGAAAGCTAGAGAGGAGGAGATTTTGCCATTAGGAAGGGGCAATCTAATGTGATTGGTGTGGCCCATGGCTTGTGCTGCCTTTAAGTTCAGAGAAGCTATTTTAGGTTAAACATATGCTGCATCCTGACAACCTGCACAGTCTGCAAACATCTGAGTGCACAGAATATAAGCACAATACTGAGTTTATGAGAAGGAAAATCATGAACCCAAATGGGGTGTATTTTGGCATGCCAGATCTTTAGAAAAGTTCTCTGATCTCTGGACAAAAAGGACTGACTTGTTTGTAGCCTGCTATTTTCCTTGCAAAAACAATACATTAGAAACAAACAAACAAAAAAAAAAACCACAAACCAAGCCACCCTGCATGGAAGGTTGTATGAAAAACTATCTCTAAAGAGGACATTAGGCAAATCAGAAGGTTGTTATCAAGTTAATTTGAAAAAAGGACATTTAAATTTTACTTTGTACTTGTCTCTTATTAACAAGTTTTCAAAACATGTGACCACAGTTGTCTGAGAATTTTTTTTCATTTAAGAACTATTGTAGATGGAAAGAGTGGATTTTAAAATCGTTCTTAAAGAAAATTATGCCCTCTCAAAGGAGTAGTACATCTTGGGAAAAAAAAAAAAACAAAGTCTTGAAACCCAAACCTTATAATGTTTTTTTTCTTATTTTTTCTCTTTTTTTAAATTTTTTTAAGTCTATAAGTGTAGCAGAACCTCCCAACTCGCCCCAAAAATTAGAAGATTCTCTGAATGCTGCTATTTGCAAAAGGAGCTGTGAGCTACAATGGACTGTGATTCACGTTTCCATTCCTTTCCTATTCTTGTTCATACGCTGCTCTGACAGTGTCAGAGCAATCTCAGTAATCCTGAGAATGACTTCTGCCTTTCTCCCTTTTCCCTTGCTCCCTCATCCACCTAAAGTTTCCTGTTGTATTCAGGTTTTCCACTTTCTTTTTTTTTTTTAATAGAAAAATACATTCTTTCCTGGTTTACAGGTTCCTCCTGTGACTTACCTATGGCAGGCTCACCTGCCCAACAGAAATCTGTGAACAGGTGCAGGTTTTTATGATGGTATAGAACAGTGCCACCTGGTGATTTTTCCTTCACCAATGAGACTTTTAGAGTGCTCTTGGCCAACTTCAGCTCCCTCCCTGTTGATGGGAATTTACATTTAATGGAAGTATTTCCACCCCTGCAAGAGGCTCTGGGAAATACTGGTTCATTTGTTTTCCATACACTGTGAACATTATCCCTTCTTATACTCTTACCTAGTCTTGCTTTTTTTGCATCATTTAGCTTCCAGTCTAGCAAGTGGTATCAGTTCACTGGGCTAATTGTATTTGATAGTAGTTAACAAACAAACAGAGAAAGGGGCTGATTCAGATTCATCAAGGACAGATCATGCCTTGAAGATCTCCAAGAAAAGAAAATGCTGTATAAATAATGTTGGGAGCTGCTAAGAAGAAATGACTTTGTAAAACCCTTAATTGAGTCAGATTTCACAGCATTGCTCTGCTTGTGCATGTTAAGAAGTAAACCTGTGAGTATTCCACAAAAATTACCACCTTTTCAGACCAAAAGGCAAATGTATACTTCTGCCAAATCAATGGCCATTTATTTCAATTCAAGTCGCTGAAACTGTCCAGATTGTCTAAAACAATAAAGATTTTTCCATATATAGTGCATAAAACCTCGTTCATGTAGTTTAATATAAAACAAAGGGCTTATCACTAAATCCTTTTAAGATGTTGTTACATCTTATTTCTTGTCCAAACTGTTCCTGTAAAAGCTACTTATAAATACTGCTTCAGAGAGATATTGTGTATTTGGCAGAGAAGCCTTTTACCATCAGCAAACAGAAATGTATTTTTATGTAATGTAGCAGGAAAATGTTTTGTGTACAGCAAGTGCAGGAAAGTCTCATATAACTCATTGAACAGGATAAAAAGCTGAATCAATGTGCACTACTGCATCCTTTACTAAAAAAAAGTGTTGTCATCAGTACTTAACCTTGCATACAGTTGAGAACTGAATTTGATTCTTCCTGTCTCACAGTCAAGCATATTGCAAGAAATAGATCTGCAAACAGATGATGTTCCTTTCATTACAGTGCACTTTGTAATGAACTAATGCACTACAGTGGATGGATTCCGTTTTATTTCTTGTGTGGTTCTGTGCAGGAGCAAAACCTGTAGAACCCCTGTCATCAGACATGCAAAGTTTGAAGTAGGAATGTTATGAAGATGTATTTTTGTTGTGATTTTAATATTCATAGGTTTCATTAATATTGGGAGAGGGTAAATGTGTTAACAGGAAAAGTGACGCTGATGAGTGTAGAGACCATGTCCGGAAAGACACATCTCTTTTCCTCTGATGCTGTCCTCAGGAGTGGCTTTAGATCACACCTCAACTCTTCACAGATATTTATTCATCTGACAAATGAGAACATGGAGGCAAGTCTCCTTCAGCAACGGGCCCAGAGACTTACTGATGGGAATGTTCTTTTTGCTTCAGTTAATTGAGCAAAGGAAAAAAAGATTGGACGGTATAATTCATATTTTCTTCTCTTCTGCAAGGCTGCCAATGGTTGTGGAAAGTGACAAACAGGAGCAGTTCTGAGATTACTGTTTTGTGAAACTCCTGATCCACCTACTGGGAGGTGTTTCATGGAGATTTATTTTCTCATGGTCTTCACGTGTCCTTAAGAAGAGAAAAAAATTGTTTCTTTGCAGCAATGACCGGGATGAGAGGATCAAGTGCACTCTCAGCAGGTTTATAACACCAAGCTGGATGGGAGTGTTGTTCTGCTGGAGGGCAGGAAGGCTGTGCAGAGGGGTCTGAATCAATGGACCAGGGCCAATTCTATGAGGTTCAATAAGGTCCTGGCCTTGGGTCACACCAACCCCATGCAAAGCTACCAGCTGGGGGCAGAGTGGCTGGAAAATGGCCCAGCAGAGAAAGACCTGGGGGTGCTGGTCAGCAGTGGCTGAACTGAATGAGCCAGGGTGTGCCCAGGTGGCCAAGAAGGCCAAGGGCATCCTGGCCTGTGTGAGCAACGGTGTGGCCAGCAGGACCAGGGCAAGGATTGTCCCCTGTACTGGGCACTGGTGCGGCCACACCTCGAGTGCTGTGTCCAGCACTGCAAGGAAGTCCAGTTTTGGGCCCCTCACTGCAAGGAAGACATTGAGGGGCTGGAGTGGATCCAGAGAAGGGCAATGGAGCTGGGGAAGGGTCTGGAGCACAAGTCCTGTGAGGAGCAGCAGAGGGAGCTGGGGGTGTTTAGTCTGGAGAAGAGGAGGCTCAGGGGGGATCTTATTGTCCTCTACAAGTACCTGAAAGGAGGGTGAAGTGAGAAGGGTCAGCCTCTTCTCCAGTAAACAAATGGCAGAGCAATAGGGAATGGCCTCAAGCTGCATAAGAGAAGTTTAGATTGGATGTTATAATTCCTTCACTGAAAGTGTAGTTCAGGCACTGGAACAGGCTGCCCAGGGAAAAAGTGGTGGGGTCACCATCCCTGGAAGTGTTCAAAAAATGGGTTCATGTAGTGCCTGGGGATATGGTTTAATGGTGAACATGGAGTTTCTGGGTTAATGGTTGGACTCAATGATCTTTTTCAACGGTAATGATTCTATGGTCATAGGAAAAATAGTGAAAGCTCAAGTGTTTTACTTGTTTATTTGATAACACTGCAAATGGAGTAACAGCTGAAGTCCAGTTTACCACCTCAGACTGCATTAAAAGTGCTGTACCATCACACCATTTAATGATGTCTTTTATGGCCACAATAAGATATTTAAAATGAGAGACTTAAACTTTCACGTTTCTTAATTAAAGAGATTTTCTAAACTAGTTGTAACCTGCATTTGGCCTTATGATGCCTCCCAGAATAACAATGATCTACCAGTTAATATGTAAGGGCTCACTACTGATTGTTGCTCCTCTTCTTCTGCATATTAAGTAGTGTTCATTAATTAATATTCAGCTTGCTTCCTTCTTGCACACAGGACATCATCTTTGCACTGGGTTCCCAGTAGACAAAAGAATAATTGTAGTTTAAATGGAAAGCTTTAGAGATCCCTTTGAGTGGGGTGTTAAGATTACAAACATGAAACAGAGTTCAGGGGCTAAAGAAATCTAAGAATTTTTTTTTAATATATAGTGACAGAGATGTAGCTCTACCTGGTTTGGTTTGGAAAGTCAAGCTACCTACTGTATTTGTGTGAATGTCCTAAATACATTCCCTACACAGAATAGAACTGGTTGACATTTACACTATCAGGTAAATCAGTCTATATACATTCCTACTGGTTTTTTTTCAGAACACACTATATTTTTAGAACTGGTTTTGAAACAGAGATCTGACTTTATTTTGTCATTTAGTTGATATGCACTTGTATATAAGACCTGATTTATCTGGTTTCCAGTTTGCACTGGTGAGGTCTAAGTTTCCAAGTCAAATCTGTTTCTTGTTGAGCTGAAGAACAAAATGCTGTACACCATCACTTTTGTGGCTTTCAATTAATCTCTTTGCCAAGACAGTCAGATGGCAAAAGCTGTTTAGTTTGACAACTCTGCAGAAATTCTGAAAAACAAAAATGCAGCAGCTCATCCCATTCCTCACTCCTCTGATAGTTAATACTGGGTGCAAGCATGCCTTGTTTTGGAAACATTGATTCTACAGTAATTTTCTCTATTTAATTGTTTTTATTAATTTCTACAGAAATTACAATATTAACCTACTCCACTGCTGAAAGCAGAAGTTATAAATAGATCTGATTTGTGTGTGTGAGAGAAGCTAGCCCACAAAACACACACTGCATTCAAACATCTCGAACAACTAGAGAATTTACAACCACATTTCTGCACTGTGGTCTGATCCTATTTGTAGTCACTTATAAAAGCAAATAAAAATACATACGTTATGAAATTTGCCCCACCAGAAGCCTAAAGTTATCTCTACAGTCACAAAGGGGATCTGTTTTGCAGCTGCATGTTATTTTCCTCATTTTTAAAGTACCTCCCTCTCATGGGACCAGAATTTTTTTTTTTTTTTTTGTATTTGCTCACTTTTTTTTTCTTTTTTTTTTCCCCCTCACATTTTTTAAACAATAAGTCTCCCTTTGGGACATGTCACTTGAAGCTTGTGTTTGTCATGCTCCTAGTGCAGGGAAAAAACACACAGAAAATTCAATCTTTAAATTAAGCTGTAACCAAGCTTGTATATTCATTAGAGGAGAAAAATTCTCTTCTGAGAAGTTCAAATTGTTTATTGATTTTCATTTCTGTGTTCAAGTGAAGCTTGAGTAAGTCTGTCTCACTGCAGTCCCTCTGGGGCAACACTGCCAACAAGTGCATCACATTTCAACCCAAGTGAGCAGTCAGCAACAAAAATCTGAGAATTCCTCTAATACTATATTAATAAATAGTTAGAGGGTGAGATTTCCAGTTCATTATAGATGATTCTTTTGCAAAAGGAATAGCAGTCTTGAATTGCAGGCTGTAAATGACAATCTTCTTGAAATGCCTTAAACTTAAAAATCAGGTGAGTGGCAAGTGGAATTAATGCTGTGCTGTTTGGGGGAGTGGGAGGAGGGGGCAGCTCTGCTACATTTTTCTTGAAATCCTGTAATGTCATATTGACACAGTTTTGTCCAGCTGTAATCACTTTGTGAACATCTCAGCGAGGAGAAAAACACACACCAGAGTAGTTACAGCCCTTTGATATCTCTCTTTTCAGTCTCTTCTTAAGAACACGTTTCAGCAAACAAACTGCTTAGGAAAGCATAGAAGTACTCCTTACCCAAACCCAGAGCCTGCTTTGGAGATGGGTGCACCGAGTGGCTGAGCCTAAGTTTTCATGGTACAAATATCTCCCACAAACCATTTAAATATCACACTGTCTAGTAAAAAGTAGGCTGAGCCACTCCTTCCAGTTTCTCAGTGTTAATTTCAATTTTTAAAAAATCTAATTAAATGAATTTCAGTTTATTAAAGACATCTGATTTTCACCAGGATGCAATTTTTTTTTTTTTTTTACCCTTTATTTTCCAAGTTCCTGTGTAGGCAAGAGAGCTTTTTTAAAAAAACAAAACATGTTTGTGTGTTCTGGTCTTGTCACTGGTTAGGAACAGTTTGTGTCAGCAATGTGCAGTAAGACCATGAAAGATAATTCCAGCTTCTCATCATAAAGATAAGCAAGGAAGCAGCATTTTGTGGCAAACAGAGAAACATTAATTCAAGTACAGAGACGATCCCTTTACTTTCTTTGACTAGTCTTAGGGCAAAAGTGAAAATGTTCCTGTGAGAAATTACCAGCTATATTCTTCAGTAATCTAGAAACTAGTAGAGGATGTAAAAAATAAGTTTAAAATGGAGGGGAAATAAGCAGAGTCTGTGTCTCTCTTACACTGCCTTGTATCTTGTGTTGGAGAGAAGGGCAATAATGGCTGAAGTTTCTCTTTGAGTAAGATTTGTAGGTATCAGTGGCATTTTTTTTGTCAGTCTTGTGGAGAGCCACTCTTGGCCATGGGTACCGTAGAAAATGGGTTGGCCCAGAGGAAACTGGGGTTGCATTTCAGAATATGGATGGTGTGTTCAAACTGTCATAATTTCAGAGCATTCTGTGGGGTTTTTTCCTCCTGAGACATCCATGTTGCATGTGGAGTGTGAGGGTTTGAAATATTCATTTCAAATGGCTGTTGATTAAACTATAATGGTGAGGTCATCTATTTCTGCAAGGTCCATTTTGGACAAGATTTTTCAAGAAAAATAAGTAGGATTCTAAAACTTGCTCTGAAGATTAATTCTTTTCGTTCGAGAGGGGGACTCTGAAAATGCTTGAGTGGTGACTTTTAATTACTAAACTATTTTAAATACCATGTGATGGCTTTTAATTCCATCTATTTTATTCAGCCAAATTCTCTACGCACTTTTCAAACCCCTCAATTCCCTGTTATTAATGTGTAGGCCAGAAGAAAAAGCACTTGGGCTGTTAGTACTGACAATCTGCTACAGACCCCATCCTCTCCATGGACACAATCTCTGAGCTGAAGAAAATTGACTCCTTCCCATTATTCCACTCCTCCCTTCTGCCTCAGCAGACAACTTTTGGCTGCCCACTGGCTTCAGGTTCCATCTAGGTCCAAGAGGGTTACTTCATCTTCTGCCTTGTGTTTCTTACTGACCCTGTGCTTCATCATTCTTCTGCATGGCTCTTGTCATGGATTAAGATGCGGAAAATCCACGTGGACATCCCCACTCTTGTGTGTCTGATGGTGCAACAGCTGCTGACGGCTGGCTGGGCTGGAGCTTCTCTCCCCTCCATCTTTGGAGCTGTATTATATAAATACATCACAGAAACTAGATTCGTGTGCATAGAAATGCTTCTTGGAACAGACTGTTGAAAATGTGTCTCCTACCTCAGTGTTTGTCTGTTGGAATATTTGTGGTAGTGAAGAGTTGCACATGCAGGAGAGATCAGCTGGGCTAATAGTTTGATGGTTATGGCTTCCAACCAGATCAACAAAGGGACCTCAGCTGTGCCTTGAATGTTCCAGAAAATACTCCAAACTGTGGGCAGCTCGGAAATAGCAAAGCTACAGACAAAGGAGCTGAAGGGGAAAAAGGGATGTTCAATCCCTAGTCAGCCATTCAAGAACTTTAAAATTTTTCTAGGTAAAATGTCAGCCATAATGTTTATAGACCACCATAAACACTTCTGATAGTGTCAGCATCTCACTTTCCAGCTCGAAACAGACAATGTTTTGCTGGAAAATTTCCAGAAGAAAAGGCACTGTTGTTCAGTGTCACAGTGACAGACTGATCAAGTGAATCTGCAAATCCAAAAGTAAAGGGAATCAAGAATTGAAATGAGACTTTGTCCATGTCGTCTATCTAGCAGGAAAAATAAAAAGTGTCACTGAGAAAACGATGATTGCTAAATCTCATTGCTTTATGATTTATTAGGTTCTGTATTTCTTTGCTCCTTTACAATTCTCCTTTAATTTTCTCACTTGTTCTAGACTGTTCTGGTCTGTTGTTGGAGCTGTTTGTTGTTTTGCTGTAAATGTTGATGTCTAAATGTTACAGACTGTTACATAAAAAAAGACTCCAATGACACTATTTGCTTGTATGCAGCTTTCACACGGGTTTTGGAAGTCTGTGCACAATTATGCTGTATAACAACAAAATAGTTCATTATAAGACCTCCTGAAGACACAGAATCACCAAAGGTTTTTAGAGAATGATGAGCTGCAAAGAATGATTCGGGTAATAATCTCCTCTCACCTGCACCCACTCCCCTCCAAAAAAACAAGAAATGTTCATGGCATTTTGGACTCTTGGTTAGCTGCATACCAGAATTGGTCTGCCAAGCTGGCATAGACCTGAAGGAAAATTTAGAATTTCTAGAGGTGGTAGGATGGTTTGAAAGGTGAATGGCCTGTTCAAAGAGGCTAATTCAATGTAAGAGGTAGTATAACCTTCCACTTCTTAGAGGGATTGCTTCAACCACACATGGAGACTGTCAAATTGCTTTTCCTTATATAAATGAAAGCATTTAGAGAAGAAGATGCTTTCTTTTTTTTTCCCCTGGTCCTCCAGAGGAAAAAACTCTATATCCATCCACTTTGAGCAATGGTTTAGGTCCTTCCAGAGCATCACACTCTGAGGTAGAGCTTGGTGAAAGCACTGTCCTTCTCACAGGCCTCTCTCTCCTGTTCTTCCCTTAACAGCAGCTTGCTGCCATTAGCTGGATGCTTCCAAACACCTCTGAAGTCCTGCAGCATCTGGTCCTTGGGCCAGATGCCATAAATGCTAATTTGTGCTGGAGAGAGCCCGAAATCCAATTATTACTGCTTAAGGACAGATTTTTTTCCCCTTTGCCAGTGCCATTTCTTCCTTATGCTGTGCCTTTTGGGCACAGAGGACGAAATCACTCTGAGTAACCTAGATGTGCAAAACAATTGAAGCTGCACCCCATAGCACTTCATTATGAGCCACCTATTCATCTAGCTGTATAACCAGTGACCAAGATACAGGGCATCTGGCATCTTCTGCTGAATTGTTTGGTTACAAAAAAAAAAAAAAAAATAGTATCTATGTCCTGTTGTTTCAGTTTGTCCTGGTTTTAATGAGTTTCATTTATTTATTTAGTATAACTTGAAGTTTGTATTTTTGTGTTGAAGGGAAACTTTTGCATGACTCTGTCTTCTCCACGATAGTAATAATATCTTTCATGAGGCCTTATTGAAGGGCAGGGAACAAAAAGCAGT
This sequence comes from Rhipidura dahli, assembly GCA_013399225.1. Taxonomy (NCBI): domain Eukaryota; kingdom Metazoa; phylum Chordata; class Aves; order Passeriformes; family Rhipiduridae; genus Rhipidura; species Rhipidura dahli. The sequence goes on along the minus strand of VXAC01008317.1, from coordinate 917,989 downwards.
AAGGAGAAGGATTCTGCTAAAAAGCCTTCTCTGTATTTCAGTAAATTGTTTCCAGATCGTCTGTGTCACAGAACATCAGCTGACTTCTCTTTTTTATCAGCTATGACTTTTTTTTCAAGCCTTTCACATGCATGTTTTTTGTGGGGTTCTGGAGGGAAAGTTATTTTATTGTCTCAGAATATTTTAATTCTCCTCCAAAAGTTCTATTCCTTTAAAAGTATTGTCAGCTGTTCTAGAAAAATGTCATGCTTATCTTTACCCATCCTCCTCATCAGCCTTGAATGTGTGTGTGTTGGTGATACTATCAAGGCACAATTTTTCTGTGGTGAAAAACACTGCACAATTCCCCATCTGCTGTTTCATGTGTGAGGGCTTGTCATCAAAGAGATCCTTTTTTTTTTCAAAAATCAAAAGTCTGCCACCCAAAAATTAATTCCATCAGACACTGAAAACTCTTAGGCCTTTTACTAGCTGATTTCCATGAAGGTTCCCTGCATTACACTCTGAGAGGGGACAGGAATCAGTGTGTAATATCTAGAATATTAAGGGAGATACTGAATATATAGTTCCATCTCTCCAAATTCTGCCAGGCAACAGTCTCAGAAGGAACTTTAAGAAGAAAAAAATTCTCAGAATTAAAATTGCTTTGGATTAGGTGAAACAGGCAAGGACATACATAAATTTTAAGTTTTTGTTTCACAGGGAAGCCTGTTTAGTTGCCTGGTATCAGAGGCTTCTAATTACTCTGGATCTGAGTTTTCCCCTCTTTCAATCAGTCCTTACATTCCTCCTTCCAACAGAACAAAAGTCTGTCATGTTTTTACAGGGAGCATGTTAATCTGAACACTGACCTTCACTGCCTTGTCGTGGCTGTGCTCAAAGCTGACTTTGTGGGAAGCATTTTCATCGCCCGTGTCAAAAACCTTCAATAATTAAAGTTACTATCACATATGTACATTTTTTCCTTTTCTTGTAATAAAAGAAGTCTCCTCTAGAGCAAACAAAGAGAGAAAAAATTAATTGATCTGACACTTGAACTGAGAAGACATACTTTAAGGAATACTGCTTGAAGGACAAGGAAATTTGGAGTCTCAAATAATTAAAATGAGAATTTGGTCAAGCAAATGAAGGCATCTTCTTTCAATATACTACTCCATGTAGACTTGCAGTCTTTCTAAATGTCTTTTAATGCTGGACCTTATTTCTGAGCTTTAGAAAAGCAGCAGTTAAGCTCAGAGTACGTTTTTCTGTTAGAAAGGCAAGGAAAAAACAATCACAACCATGCAATTTTATCCAGGATGTGTAAGATATAAAAAATTTTATTTTCACTTCAGCCTGCACATGCTTGCTCTGTTTTCTGCAAGTGCTCAGCAGGCTTGGATGCTGTATAGGGAACTCATTTGCATCTTCAAAGTTAGATTGCCAGTTACCAATACTTACAGCTCTTCTATAAAAGCAACCACTACTTTGCCTAAGGAAATTTTGTGAACATGGGAGAATACAGTCCAATAAATCAATAAACACTTTAGAAAATGCAGGTTAAGGGGTGGAAAAAAGAGGGGGTGGAGTGAGGGACAAAACCAAAAGCACCCTCTGCTTTGGCAATGGATTGATAATTAATGAAAGAATTAAACCCTTGCTATTGAAGCATTTGTATACTCTTTTTGAGCTCTTTGATAGCAATTCTCTTTCTGCAAATGGAGGCCCTAAGATTTGAGATAATATGTGCAATCTGTGTACCAGTCATGTTGTTGTATCAATCATTCTTATGCAGAAGATATTTAGACTCTTATTTCATCTATTTGAAGTCCTTCCTGTCCAGCTGTCAGTAGAAGGTATGTCCAAGCCCCCAAAACATTTTATAAAGGCAGAATAAGTCAACAATATTTTTCTACTTTTTTATCTAAAGTTGTAATTTTTTTGGTACTATAAACTGCCTTTAAACAAACAAGATTTCTTTTCAATAAGAAGCTACAAGATAAGTCTTTAACAGGGTATTCATCATAGAATGTCTTTATCTTTGCCCACAAGTTCCTTTGCAAGCAATGAACAAGCCTTATAAGAAGCAGCATAACGATAGTGAACATTGCCTTTGATTATATAAATAAATGAAAGAAGGCAGACATTTGAAACAAAATCACTCCATCAGTTTGTGGTGTTCCCATAAAAGGGAGGGAGGAGAAGACAAACATTTATAGGAAGGGAAGTTTTCTCCCCGTGTAATGGCCACAATAAATTTGTGTGGTGTGGAGAAGACATGCTCACCTGGTGTTGAAGGAAAGCCTGTTCATGCTTAATACATTGGAGAAATTGTTCAAGAGCTGCTCATCCATGTTAGAAATTATTACTCCTGTAACCCTGCCAAGGACAGTGAGACCTATTGTAGTTGACTGAGTAAGTACTGGTTGTTCAAGTTAAAGTGCCACAGGGGCAGCTGTAATTTATGCACCCAATTTTTTTAACACATCCAAAACTTTTTTTTTTTTTTTAAGAAACAGGCCAGAATCTTGGGCAACGTAAAGTGGTATGGGTAATTAAAGAAAATTGCTCCATTCCACGTTTTCTGAGCTGTGTCTCTTGTTTACAATGCATCACTTTGCCAATTTGCACAAGTTGGCCAGTTTTAGCCTTGCCTGAGATCCTGTGTGCTTCTGTTTGTCAGCTGCAACAATAGTGGCAGAGATTTGTTTAATTTTGATCAAGACTGGATTTAAAAAGTGCTAGTCTAAACTTACATGAAAAGCTGCAATGAGTTAAGAGGGTCACCAAGGGCAGGACAGAGACCTCAGTCAGTGCAGGATTTATTGTGATTAGACGAGCTTTATGCCAATCACCATCGTTATCAGGAATTGTATTGCAGGTCAGCAACCAACTTAGAAAGGAGATTGACCATATGGACCTAAACCTAATGGATTTGTATTTTAATAAACAGGACATGCTGACGTAAAATAAAAGAGACATGATATAGTATCTGATGCCAGCTCACTGGTTTGTGGGACTCAGGGGAAGAGAAAACAAGAAGAGTCATAAAAAATGCATGCTGGGGTGCAGAGGAGGGTAAGGAGATTCTGACTGAAAGGGCACCAAGCCAAAGCCCAGCTTATCAGGTCCATATCAGCCCATTCAGACGAGCTGGGAGGGAGGGCTGTGCCCAGGAATGATGGGTCTCAGCACTGTGGACAGACTGTGAGAGACTGCTTTTGCCTGCTCTCTACATGGAGGCTGTCTCTGACCATCTGATCCTGGTTAGTCCTGGTCCTGAAAGCCATCAGACTGAGCAAACAGCACCAGAGTCTTTCTGCTACTCACCTCTGCACTCTGGGTGCCAGCACCTAACCCTGTGTACGAACTATCTGCATTAAAACAGCAATGACAGTTTAAATTATCCCTCTTCCCAGCTGCTTTCCCCCTTGCCAAAAAGTCTTTGTCTCACTGTTCAGCTGGGGTTTGCACTCACATTATAAACCAGGTCAAGAAATAGATATGTTTTCCAAAAAATGTCTTTTAATTTGGTTAATAATTGTTTCCACAGAGTTCAGATAAGAAGGCAGTAAGTAACAATAGTGAATATATGGGGGAGGGAATAAGTGATGCAGGAGAACTAAAAGACCTCTTTATCACCAAAGAAAGTTAAGTCTGGATCCAGAATTAAGATTTCATGGCCTGGACTCGTTTGCAACAATTTGTGTACCTCTTAGTGTCTGCTGTAGAGCAGATGCAGAACACAGCCTGGAAACTCAGAGAAAGGTGGGGGATGTGTTGAGGCATGTTGAACAGTCAGAGGAATTAGAATGGAGGATGGGGAAAATCAATTACTTGAGAGTTTCCCAGCAGAAAGGACCTCATAGGTTAGATATTAGAAAAAGCTTCTTCACTCAGAGAGTGGCTGAGGACAGGAACAGCTCCCCAGGGCAGTGGTCACAGCACCAGGCAGCCTGACAGAGTTCAAGCAGAGTTTGGACAACGCTCTGGGACACATGGTGTGACTACTGGGGTGTCCTGTGCAGGGCCAGGAGTTGGACTGTCATGCTTGTGGTGGGTTCCCTGCAACCCAGGGTATTCTGTGATTGTGGGATTCAGTTTATACTCATTCACCTTTTAGATAAACTCCTGTACATCAAGCCATGGGACTTGCATGTAAATGTTGATAACATTCTGCCTGGGCCCCAGCTACCAGGGTAAAGCCAGGTACAGTCTTGGCTCCTGCAACTGAGACAGAAGCGAGGAGGTACCTGCCACCTGCAGCTACTCCAGACCAGGGGAGTAAGGATAGGTCTGTCACAGATGTGAGAGGGATGCAAGGAGCTAATACAGTCAAGAGAGAGATTTCTTTCTCCTTCATTTTCTGAAGGTTAGAGGTGGAAATATATTGCACTTTGCACTGTGCCCTTTGGTTGTCCCTTCCCTAACTTATTTATTTTCTTTCCCTTTTCTTCAAGTCTGGTCTCTAAAGACTGCAGCAGAAAGGGGTGCTTCTGCTCTACTAATCAGCAATTCCTTTGCTGTAATAGAAAAGTGTTAATACACAAAAGATCAATTCCATACAGAAACTGGGGAGACACAGTTTAGTCTCCATACTTTTCCAATCAAATAAATGTGAGTGCATCCACTTATCTAGTCAGCCAAACACAGAAAGTTTCCAGAACCTATATAACTGGTAGTAATGACAAAAAGGTTTCACATTATCTACCTCATCCACATTTCCTCAGAGATCAATATAGCTGAGCACATCTTCTGCATACTTCCATAAGGAGACAAATATGAAACTTAGTTGCATCAAATGTGTTTAGAAACCAGTTTTTAAATTGAAAATAAGGGGGGGAAATCTAAAAGAATATCAATACAATGTTAGAATTACATTATTTGAAACAAGGATGAATGGGATAACACAAAGTCAAAAGGATTTACTCAGCAACTTTCCAGCAGTGATAAATGATCTTTGTTAAAACATGGTTGGTACAATGTATTTTACTAACATGTAAAGTGTTTCAATTTGGTCATTTGAAAATGTCACAATGATGAAATTCCTCAAATGGCTTTGCAGCGAGGGGAGTGGATGTTAACACCTTATATTTGTTTTATTTTGCTAATTTCAGGCAAGTTCTAGCCTCTTAAAGAGCCATCATTACTTGGCAAATCTGAGCTTTCACTGGTTTGCAGTAAGTGCAGTAAGATTGCTGCCAGTATACTGCAAAGTGGTTTGGTGGGGGTTTAGGACTGGAACTTCTACAACCTCTGTTCAGAGGCCCTTTTTCACCTCAGGCAAAATACTTTGTGGGGGAGGAACAGACCTCAGAACTACAAAGAGGCTTGGAGGCCTCAGGTGCCATTCACCCCTCTGGAAATGTCTCTCTTGTTTCCTGAGTCTCAGTTCTCCCCTCTGCATGCAGGGACAGCAGCCCATCCCTGCTGTACAAGGGTTCTGTCAGCTAATTAACACTTGTGATTCATTCTAATAGCACTGCAGACTTTTTTTATTTCTTGTGTGGTCCTGTGCTTTCACACCCATGAAATGATGCTTGTTTCTCTATTCTTCTGTCCCACATTTGATATGGTTCTTGGGTGTGTGTTCATTGACTGGTCTCAAGGCCATCATAATAACCTTGATTTGTGTTACAGAACATCAAGCCCCTGTGAGGCAGTGGGTTCAAGCAGATTCCATGTCTGCATGAGCTGGGTTCATCTGCTACACCCTCCATCACACAGAGTTCAGTTCTGCTTTGGCCAGGCAGGTACTAAAGTATGTAGGACAGCCAAAAAAGCCTGGCCCACAGAGAGTCACCAAAACTATGCCATGACCTGTGCTGGTTTTCTCATGATTAAGCATGTGGATATTCCCCATTGAGAAACCTTCAGTCATTCTCCACAGCTCTCCAAAACAGTGTGAAAATTTCCAAGAGTCTGCACTGTTCAACATAAAGCAAGCAACAGGCCCCACATCATCACTTTTCTGTAGGAATCCTGGACAGCTCACAGGTGTCTGAGAGAGAGGTCTTTTGGGTATTAGTGCTCAGGCTGGCAACACCTTGATCCTATGACTTCTCTAACCAAACCTGCATTCAAAGCCAGGGCAGCACCCAAATCTCTCTGCAGGATCCTACCTCTGTACTCCACAGGCTACTGGCAAGCCCTCACACTTCTCTCACATGCTACTGCTAATTTTTTTCATGGACTTGGACTTAGGCTTCCAGTTTTGAAGCTGCTTTGTGAAGAGGGATATCTAAATGTACCTTATGGTTGGATTAGGAATAGTAGTTTTAACTTAAAGCTATATTTTTAATTGACTGTTTTAGCAAGCCAGCCTTTAAATCCCCACACCCTCATGTCACCCCTATGCCCCTGACACTCCACACAACCCTGCAGTGCAGGCACAGTGTATGTTCTAGTGACATCAGCCTTGTTTCTGGAAAAGGAGAGGGAGACACCTTCTCAAGAGAGCAGGAACAAACAGCACAAAGCCATGCAGCAGTAGGCTCCCAACATGTGTTTCATTAAAACTTATTCGTATGACAAATTCACATTAGAGTAAAATAAAATCTGGAGTTTCTCCAGGGTGCTTAAGGGAAAATTCATGAGCTCCTGTTGTCCATCAGCTGCCCTGACCCCTGCCATACATAAGTGAAAGGGAAATCATAGCAGGTCTGTTTCCCATCTTGAACTTGCAACTAGCAAAAATAGATGTAAAATGAAAGCGGGACTTCTCTATAGCCTCTGAAATAAATAAATTACTTGAAATAACAGCTGCAGCAGAATGGATCATTCAGAACACAATGTGTCATTCTCCAAGCTACAAAATGCGTGGCCTCTTTATATTTATGGATGCCCTACTGCTTATGATAATGGAGTGATGAGGCAGAAGAGTAAAAGATTGTCCATTAACACCAGAAAGTGATTTTTTTAGCTCGCTGCCTTTGTGTTATGGTATGAAAATAACCAGTAACATGATTTTTATTTATCAATGTAAATATGCAGCTTTTAAACATATTTCAGAAAGAAAAATTAGGTTTATTTCCCATATCTTAGGAAGTTAGTTTCACTGAAGCTAAAATAAGTTTTTGGACCCATTTCTGCCCCTCTCAGGTTTATTTTCATCTTTACAGGTTAAATGTGTGTTACTCCAGGAGTTAATCCCATTCTAGACTGTAAACCACAAAGCAGAAACTGATTCTTTATCTTATTTGTACAACATCCAGCACTATTGTAATAAAAATATTTAGTAACAGTAACACAAATTCTCTGGAATACTCATGCAGTACAGAACTTCTCCATGAAGAGATAAACATTAAATGTGAAACTTTTTAATCAGCTTTGACTTGTGGAAAAAAAAAAATCCTTAATGAAAAGTGAACATTGATTACATTCTCATTTACAGAAAAATGTTTGAAGCATTTTAGAACTGATAGCTATCACTGTTGTCCCATGGCTTTTCATTTCACAGTTTGCCAATTCATAAAGAGAACTGAAAAAGTAAAGAAAAACTTGACATACAATTTCAAATTCTCTGAATTGAACTGTATCACCTGACCAACGTTTTTTGAGAGATTGGGGATGTCAGTTCAAGAAATCACTCTTCATTTTTAACTGTTTCCTCACAGACCAGGAGGTAGATGGGGTTAAAAATTCCCTAATAAACAGGAAGGTGGTTGTTTCCTAAGGTGTATATATGCAGTGTGAAGAACTGCAGTAATATGTGGCCTCAGTGGATGTGAGCAGACAATATATTGATTTTTACGAAGAAATCTTTTGATTCTTTTCTTTCTTTTAGGAAAATGCACTGTTAAGCTTAGTTAAAAGGGAGAGAGGCAAACCAAATCCCGAGTTGTCTTTAATGCAGCTTTCTGAAGATGGCTTTATAAAACCAGAAAGCAAATAGCCATTTTAAAGTGATTTGCAAGGAGGGTATATACCTCTACAGAGAAATCTTGGTTTGGGTCATTTGGATTTCTCTCTTTTCCCTGGAAGCAGCTAGTCAAAACTGTCTGTATGCAATAGAAAGATAAAAATTTCAATTAGGTTGAGTGCTGTCATAAGCAGACTACATGAGAAGGTTTGAGATAATATGCATTACATATTGATGTCTATCAGCCCTGAGAACATAGCCATGTTTTATTCCATGCCCCTTTTGTAGGTTTGGCAGCAGTGGCACCCAATAAAGGCCTAATCATATTAATTTATGCCCCCATCAATTATGCATTCAGAATCCCCCGATAGCTTGTCAGGTTTTATTCACTATTTTCTGAAAAATACGCCTATTACAGTTACTGAGCAAATAGGAGGACTGTCAGAAACTGAGATTTAAAGAATATTACTTAAAAGGGGTGGGTTTCTTTAATTTATAAATCTTGTACTATCTGTCATGCATTTGTTAGTTTTAAAGGAGGTGACAGTGCAGGGACAGATGTCACGTTAAGGACTTTCTGAAGACAAGGAGAAAAGTCTCCTTAAGAAAGCTCTGTGGTTTATTCAACTTTTTGTGAAGGAAAAGTGGTCTGCGGTCTGTAGACATAGTAAAAATATATCACCTTTGCTAGTTTAATATGAGCTTGATTTTGTGTCTCTCAATTGATGTGTATCTAAAGAACTTATCAGTTTACAGGGTGAAAAGACTTTTGTTTTCTGGTACAGGCAACAGCTTTATAGCCAGCAGTGTGGCAGTGTCTCAAACTGTGTTCTAGATCCTGATATAGATCCATCTTTAGGGTTGCCACAAGTGGCAAATAAGAGACAAAAACAGATGTAGTGAGTAAAGAACCCAGTTCTGCCACTGCCCAGTTCAGTGGCATCTGCCAAGGACATGTGGAGCACTCTGTGCTAGCAACTTAGAAAGGGCCTTGGTGTCACTCTGGGATGCAGGACAAGTCCAGCCTGTGAGAGCATTCTCTTTAGGAGCTCTTTGAAAGAAAATCTCCCAGATTTCTCCACCTACCACTCTTTGGTTCACATTGCTGGCCAATCTCAGAGGTGACAGAACTCCATTCTGGAGTGGAACTAACACAGGCAATAAAAGCTGCAGGACAGGGCAGCATTTTTCAACCAGGAGTGGGCACTCAGAGCAGGAAGATGGTAGAACTGGTCTGGAGACAGTACTGGCTGCTAGTCCTTTCCTGTGAAACCAGTAAAAAAGGACTAAGGTTTATCTCCAAAAGTTGGAGATCCTGTTCAAATCGTAGGCCATCAACTTTTTTTCTCAGGTTTACTACAAATATATTTAATGAACATAACAGATTTTGGCACTGTCACAATCCTCATTTTGTAATACTTCAAACCTGACTGCTAGTTTCACCTGCTCCCTGTTACTGACCAAGAGAAGTCCCTCTTTTTCCTCCCTCTGACTGCATCTCCCTCGCTCCAAGACCTCCACTTCAGCTTCTCCTCCTCTTCCTCGTTCACTTACAACCTCTCCCTCCTACTTCTAGAGCAGCTAACCTGATTTCACACCCTGGTTTATCACTCTCTATGCTTCCAGGCTTTCCCTCCACCCTTTTTTTAAGAATGTGTTTTTTCACTAAGGCCTTTAAGTGTGGAAAAAAAACTTTAGAGAAGGTAAAAAAAAAAAAGGGGGCGGGGGGAAACCTCAGAAGTGCTAATGTTGCTATTTTATCTTATCTGATATTCTGTGTGTGGGATTTGCCTCTCTCTGGGTGATCCCAAAAATGCATTCCTTCTGGTGTAAGCGGGGCTTAAGATGAAGATAGGCTATGAGAGTTCAGGTTTTTGAGCCTGGAGAAGAGAAGGTTCCAGGGAGACTTTATAGCATCTTCCAGGTGCTATAAAGGGAACTACAAGACCAGGACAGCTGTAGAGGGATGTTTTTTGCAAGGGCATGTAGAGATAGGACAAAGAGGAATGGCTTTGATCTGAAAGAGAGTAGGGTTAGATTAGATACTGGAGATAAATTCCTTATTTATTTCAAATAAATGGAAGGTGGTGAGGCACTGGAACACTTTGTCCTGGCCTGGAAGTGTGCTAAGGGCAGGCTGGATGCAGCTCTCAGCAACATGGTCTAGTGGGAGGTGTCCCTGCCCATAGCAGGGAGGTTGGAACGAGGCAACTTTTAAGGTCCCTTCCAACACAAACTACTCTGATTCTGTGATTAAGGATTTCAGGACATTGGTGGCAGGCCCGGAGTCTCCAGCAGAGGTCTGGGAGCTCCCACTTTGTCCTCACTGCAATGAGTTTAATCCAGTCACCACAGGATGAGCTTTCTTCCCAGTGGCTTTACCGGGCCCTTTTCTTCTAGAGGGATTTCCAAACCATTTCTCATCATGCCAGGACTTCTCCTCTTCTGAAAAGTTCAGCAGGATAAGCATCATCCTTTTGCATGGTTTAGTCTGGGGAACTCTCAGAGCATCTCCTGCTGTTTTGGAGAAAACCATCTCCCCTTCCTGAATGGAGAAGATTTCTTTTGACATCTGAGCTTTCACATGATATAGGAAATAAAAATAAACCCTCAGGTTTCTCCTTGGCAAGGTTCCCTCTAACTCAAATACAGGGGGTAACTGAGGCTACAGTTCTTGTTTTCTTCAGCCACTGCTGAGCATGTGCTGCTTTTCAGCACTGTCCAACCACTTCAATAATTAATGAAGACTGAACTCTTGCCTATTAACAAACTTGTTCTTCTTCCCCTACAAATTCACCCACCCTTGCAAAGTGCTTCACCTTCACAATGGGCTGTACCTTCCCTTTCCTCTGGCTCTTTGAAGATTTTGCTCTTTGTTCAGTGAAGTTCCCCTGTTCCAGGAACATGTACAGCATTACCTAAATCATCCGGTGTTTATTTTGGTCTGACGGTGTTAATGAGGCTTAGCTCTGTTACAGCATTTAAAATCTTTGTAGTATCTTAAACATATTGTATCTTAAAGTATCCCCTTCAGGTATGTAAGTATTATCCAAATCATAAATGGAGAACTAAAAACAAATGTTTAGGGATTTGCCTGAGGCTGTGCAATAAGTCAGTGTCAGAGCCAAGAGTCAAACCCACCTATTTGTGGTGAGTCAGCCCATGCTGGCATGGTTTGGTGTGTTCCTACCATGGAAATCAGCCTATTCATTGTGCATAGTACTCATTTCAATCATTTCATAAACTGGCTCTAGTAGTTGCCTTCCCTTTAATAACAACTTTCCCAGAAATGATTTTGCTTGCCTAACTCCGTATACTTCCTACACATCGACACAGGCAGCAGCTTATGGTATCCACAGCTTGCATAGTTGCTGGGGTTTCTTGTGTTTTGGGGATTTTTTTCTTAAAAAAATGCCAGAAATAAAGTAGAGGGGACTGAGTTGATAAAGAGTTATGAAAATTCCCTCTGTCTGCCCTTGAAATTAAGAAGTATCTGGACGACCTTGTGGGGTTTAATACTGGTTCACTCTCCATAATCTTCCTTTCTCTGCTTTTCAAGAATTCATCAGGGCTCTTAGGGAAGGAAGTGTGCATGTGGAAAGAAGAAAAACATACAGGGTGCAAATACGTTTGAGAACATTTATGCTGGGAGTTGGTAATCCAAAAAGTGATGAAATAGTAAAGTGACAAGACCTGGCCTGAACATCTGAAACTTTGATGATGTTTGGCAGAGAAAATGAGACCTATTAAAGGGTGCCTCTGGGAAGCTTTACCTTGCATGACCAGAACTTCTACACAACATCTCTGTGCACTCAGTGCTTTCACAGGGCTCATGCTCATGTGAATGTGAATGGGTTTGCCAGCACGTTAGTCATCTGCAGGAGTTCAGCCTGCTCTTGGTTCAGAGGTGTTTCTCTAACACCTGAGAAGAACTTGTGGCAATGTGCAGTTCAGCCTGACCCTCTGCTGTTGTCTCAGTTCCCCTTTCACAGGATTTTGAGGTATTAGTGGGGTGAAGGATCCTCTATTTTCCTCTTGCTTTCTCAAACTTCCCCATTTAAAACTGAAGCGCCTGGGGGGGTCACTGGTTGGTGTTTAATAACTATACTATCAGCTTTCTCTCCATCACTATGCTAGAACTTTATACTTCAGTATATTTAAGTGTTTTCCTTGACCAGCAGCCTCAGGATTATAGCATAGCACTCACAGAAAGGATAAAAATTATATATGTTTTAAACTTCGTAGTCGAAGGCACAGAAAAGCGTCACTGGATAGTATTGAGATATTTTACCTCTTCCTAAAAAACACTGTAAATACAGCCAGTATCATTAAATGACCTAGAGAAAGCAAAAATGTAGTTAGATAATAAATTAATCTGTTTCCACAAAAACCAAAGCTGATAACAATATACCCTGGGAGATAAAACAGTTCTTGGCTGGGAAGAAAAGAAATACAGAGACCTCTTCAGACAGCCTCTCTTTACTGTGAGCTGTAATCTGTAGTGGGGAAAAGAGCTTATTTGAGAGGCATCTGAAGAACTGCACAGGGAGAAAGCAAAGCAATAGTGCCTCTGCATGTGATTTTAGAAACAGCTTTTTCCGTACAAATCATCACCTAAACTATTCAGGCATGAGCTACTGGTAAAATCAGAGATACTGGTATGTGGTTCTGCAGTGATTGGTCATTCTGACCTCATACCTTAAGGAGAAAAGCATGTGGAAGGGTTTAGAGACTAAAACCTTCAGGTTGGGAACATGCTTCGTCTCTGTTTCTGGCTGAAGAGAAGCGTGTGCTGGCAGTCAGCTGTTTTTCCATGTGACTTTTGGGTTTAGGTGATCATGTGAGTGCCTGACACGCAGAGTCATCAACATATTTTCAATTTATTACTTTCCTCTTGCAAAACAGTGTTTTGCAAAAATGGAGATCCCAATAAAAAGATCTATTTCTGTTCTGCTTTCCATTGCTTTGAAAAATAAAAGCAATAATTAAAAACAACAACAACAACAAAAAGAGGATGGGAGTTCCTCTGCAGAAGTTTTTTCTGGCAGGAAAAGAATACACACAGGTAATACCATGTTCTATTACGGTTTTAATCATTAATTTCATACAGTTATTTTAGAGGCCATAATTTCAAACCTGGGTTACTCAAGGAGAATACTCACAATAACAATTCAGTGAGAAAAAACTTACAAGAACTGATTATAAGGAGGAAGAAAGTTATCAGTTAGGAGAACCTGAAAATTTTCCAAAATTATTTTCCTAAATAGAAGTAATTAGAGAATACTTGGTAAGAATCTACAAGTATATGAAAACTTGAATTCCCAAAGGTTTTTAAAATAATGTGGCTTAGTGTCAAGGTGACAAAAAATTAGTAAATTAGAGAAGCTCATAGAAGTCTAAAGTTCCTGAAACTCAAGACAAAACATGCTTGGACAGTGAGATTGTTTCAAATACGGAATAATTTTTAAAAGAATTGGAGAAATTACATGGATTGCAGCACTTGTAAGAAAGGGAGTACACTGCCAGATAGAAGTATATTAAAGATGGTGAATGTACTATTGCTCATCTTTACACATTGACCTTGTTTCTGTGTTCAGAAACCATATAGAGAGTTGTTGAGTTGGTCAATAAACTAATCCAGCCATCAATAAAGCACACCTTCTTGTTTATTAATATGTGATTAAAAATGTATATGATAAAAAGATATTGACTGAGCAGAGTTTGGGTGACAAGAACAATTATAGCTTCAAGCCTAATCAGTACATGAGCTGTTTAACCCAGTGAAAGTCAATAGTCCATCTCTGAACAATTACACATTTTGTTTTAAATAAAGTATTTGGATTTTGCTAGTGGTCTCATTTTCTCTTCATGATTTAGACATGAACACAGAAGCAGAGAGAAACAGCCACAAAATAAATCACCCAGTATAATTCCACTTTATGGTCCTTGTATGATAAATTGGTAAATACGCAGCAAATAGGATTTGTTTTAATTAAAACTTGCTAGCCACAAATGAATTAAACTTGGAACAAGTATGTCTCTTTTTCAGTTTTATTACTAGTTGCACTCATCTTAATCATATTTCTACAATGTCCTAATTTATTTACTCTTAAATATTTTTGTTGTTATTTCAAGTTGAAGTCATAATTTTGCTGCATTCAAAGTGTTCCATCTTGATTTCATTAAAGCAGTTTCTGAAACCTAATAAGAAATTATAATCAAAAGCCATTCACTTTCTCCTTGAAAGATCTTTAGCTTTTACAAACTTTCCTCATGGCTCAATGCATCCATCACTCCAGAGCAGGATGAGAGAATATTCCATAAAGCAGGATGTCTAATGAAAAGTCAGTATCAACACAGAAAAGTTTGAGCTGGGTGCATCTTTAAACACCAAAATACTCCAGCACAGTGGGCATTCAGCACAAACTGGTTGCTGGTGAGTGGTCATACATTCCTGAGAGAGAACACAGGGTCACTGGCTTGTCCCCAAAATGTTAACAATTAACCATGGGCCCAAAACAAGCAGCATCAGATGACTGGGCTATCCACAGGCAGAACTTTTAGTGCTTTCAGCACTGGTTTGTTGTGCCAGCATTCAAGATCCAGTTAAATCAATGGTACTTCCCAAAGTGTTTGCAAGTTGTAAATCTTTTAAGTGCCAGATCAGAAGGCTCCTTATCTATTCCATAAGTATCATGTTCATCAAACAGTTACAGTGACTGGCATCTCCACAGACATTTTTCTAACCTGCTAATCATGTCATCTTCTTAGTTCCTCTGCAGGAAGAATATGATAAAGACTTCAGAAACACAATATTTTGCATTAAAGCTGACAAAATTCTCTAATTTATTCTTGTCAAATGTGTTTGGTTTAGGTGAATGTAAAATTCATCTTGCTCTTTATTGCTGCTGTAGGAAGTTACTGTTTCATAGGGAAGAACAAATGAACAGAAAGAGAAACGTGCCCTTGTGCTCACATAGCCTTGATAACTTTGGCTTCTTAGCAATCTGTGTTGACACTATAAACACTCTTTTCTGAGTACCCTCATATTAAAATATCTTTTCTGATCCAACCGTAAGCAAAAGCCAACCCTCTTTCCTCCTGACTGAAGGAAGAGTCACTGACTCCGAAAAATCAGAGTAAGCCCTCCAGGAGGTCAGTTCCACTTCCTTATGGTGCAGTTCCAACATTTTCCCTGGACATGTCTGACTGATTCTGGCTTGTGAGGAGGTGGCAGAGTGATGTAGGCAGACCATTGGTACAATCCCAGCACAGCACCTGATGGTCAACAAGCAAAGTTTTCATGTTCTCATGTCTTGTGAAAGAACACTCACAGAGTCAGCTTTGGTTTGTTTTGGGTGGTGGTGTCTGAAGCTTGGGAGAAGCCAGAGAATGCTTGTCCAGTCATTGAGGGATTCCTATTCTTAAAACTTCCTCTTTAAATAGATGGTACACTCAGTGCCTCAGGAGTAGGAGTGAGGGTGCAGCAGTTGTGAGGAAAGGGAGTGCCCCAAAAGACAAGCTGGGTCATCTGAGGTAAGAATCTTGCCCCAAGTTGCCTTCAGGAGAAGAAAACTATGTAGCTGCACAGTGGAGCTTAGGGAAGTCAGCCCCAGCAGCCTGATCACTGTGGAGCTTTCACAGCATAACTTCTCAGCAGGATGAGCCAAGTACAGTAGGACAGGTCTGAATCTCTTTTATCCAAGGCACTGATACATCTGAGCAGTTCCTGACACATTCTAATCTGAAGAAAGAGTTGGGTTTGGTACCCGTCTATTTCAAGATAAATGAGAGTTTCTCTGTCAAGGCTGGGGTGGATATAAACATGCATGGAAGGAAACTTATTCCTGATGAGAGGATCCAGTGCACTTTCTGATTAATGGGTGTAACTGTCCCACCACAATAACATACTGCCAAACAGTAAAAAAGATACTCAGGGAGGAAAATTTATTAGGCTAAAAGTTTATTTTTCTGAGTTTAAATTTACCCATCTGCTTATCTTCAAACAGAGTCTGAATACATCATTGCTGATTATAGGCTCTGTTCCAGTCCATTACTTGATTAAGTCACATGCTTAAAAATACTAGTTCAATTAAGATTGTTGGTACAATTATGACTCTAAATACGTGCACTGCTGTTCTTTATTCTTCTACTGAATAAAACAGGAGTTTAGTTGATTTTAGATTTTGTTTATTTGTAACACTCTTCCTCAGCTTTTCAGATGAGTACTGTAGCATTCTCAGTATTTAGGAAAAGCTCACCTGCAAAGCAAATACCCAAGGTGGATTGATTTATTAGGAAGGTGAATTAAATAAGTATGTAGTTACTAAAGAAAAATATGTATTTTTCAGGTGCAGAGAACTTACCAAATCATTAAAATAGGATAGTGTTGAGGGTTAGTATGATGGCTAAGAAATAATTTCTGGTTTTATTCATCTCAGCGCCCTTACTTATCAGTGTGTTTAATCTTCAGCATCAGCTCCCTCCATGCAATTCTACACCCTTTTACCCTTTTCACTGTCATTGCCTTTTGTCCATGCAGAAGATGGTGGTTTACTGGGCTTTCTGCACACTCTTGTCCTCCATATTCTAGACAGAACAAAATATAAGTATGTCTGTTGCAGTGAATGCATCTGCTCTTACAGGAGCTTCCCTTAAATAGCAAGAGTTCAAATATACAGAATCTTCACTTCTGTTATCATCAGTACATTTTATAATTGATATTTAGTTTAAAAGCTATTCCATTTTTTGAAGGGAAAGCTAATCTAAAAACTTAAGAGTCACAGATTATAGCTGCCTGTTCTCAAGCATTTACCACTTCTCTGACTTCTCAGCTAAGTGTCACAACTAAGCCTGCATATGCTCATCATCCTCAGAAAGGTAGAGTAAACCTGAGTAGGGGGGGAAGAAAAGGGAAAAAGCACCCCACAAAAGTAGTTTAGACACTGTAGCTCCTCTCAGCAAGCTGAACCTGGTGAGAGACCAGTATTCATCTGCCTTTAGTGAGGCTGGCTCCTGCCTGTGCAAAGTCAGATCTGGCTTCTCTTTACCCCTTTGCAAGCCTTCCCGAGGAGTGAGGCCACAGAGCAGAATATCTTACTCAGAATATCTTCCAGAATATCTTCCTCATCTTAAATTTAGCTTCACAGACAGCTCTGTCTTTCTTTTCTTATGTATTGGTGATATGAGTGAGTGTGGAGTTCTTGCACACATGTGACCAGGAGGGACCAGCCACTGTGAGTGGAAACGCCATCCTCATACCCAGAAAATCACAATAAACTTTCATTTTGTTCCTCTCTCTAAACTCACACTGGGAGTGTTGAAGTTAGTTATACCATTGGTGTATTTATGAATAAACCCTTTCCCTTGGAACGTGTCTCTATGAAATATCACAATGCTATTGCAGTGAGTGCTAAACTTACATTCAAATTATTTATTGTGACCACCCCTACTGTTGTTTTGGGGCCTTTACATAGAGATAGAGTCAGATTACCGTACATCAAAGTAGGTAAATACTTTTATATAATGATCTCTTCATTCACCATGAGTTATAGCCACCTCAGGGGTGGGATGATACAGGATTATCATCACAAGCAAGAGTAAAGCTTTATTGACATGAATACCGGGTCTTTGACTTGGTCAGATACACTGTGAAAAGCTTTTTTTCCCTATTCTCTTCTAACTGGCATGGTGAGAGGAATCTTGCTCTGCAAAGAGGTAGAAAATGTACAGGATATGCATACAGCAGAAGATATACTGTTTTCCATCAACATGACTTCTGTACTACATCTTTAAATTGTTTGTTTTGTCATTATCCATGATAATAGGAGATGTGGATATCATACCTAAAATTTTGCCTCCAATTTAAAATAGTCTTGCTGTTATCTGGGTCAAATGCAATTCCTAAGCAGCCAGGTGGTCACCTTTGCTTTCCATAATTAAGATTATATTAGTTGTTCAGTCTTGTATATTGGTTTAAAAATGACGGACTTGGAAGCATACTTTGTTAGAAAATCCAAGCACAGTACCTAATGTGAGCAGGAACAAGGCAACAAGGCAGAGGCTCTTTTCTCTGGCAGGTCAGCTTTGTCATGCTTGGTTTTGAAATAAGCTCTCTCTGTTATGCACTGGGTACTTCACATATTTGAGGTCTCTAGAAAGCATTAAGCAATTTACTCTCTAACGTTTCAGTCAAGCCTGTGGTTTGTTGGAGAAGAAAAGAGTTAGTCTGTGGTGGTAGAGGCAGTGCTGAAGAGGTCTTTGGCTCAGAGGAAATGACACTTTATTTGTTACAAGTTACCACTTCAAATAATGGTGACTGCTGATTGCATCACGACTCCTGAAGTTATCTTTGTACTCTGCTCTCATGCAGTCTCTGTGCTACTAAAAACAGAACGAGTTTTCTCTTTTTACATGTGCATTTGTTTGTCCTACCTGTTGAAGTTATTGGAGGTACAATTTTACAATGCCACTGTGGTTACTGCTGGGTAAAATCACCTGATGCTAAACTGCAGGTTTAGTCTGAATGAGAGTCTGCTGCGAAACAAAGTAGGAGTAGCAAATTATTGTCTCACTTACTGTCTTGGATCAGTGAATGAATTTTAATCCATGGCTAAGCAGACAGTTAATTTGGCTGTTTCAGTGAGTGCAGCGACTGCTTGACTCCAGGCCAAGGATCCTCCAGCTGAGGTCAGAACCATGTGCCTGGTGAGGGCACTTCCAATCTCTGAGTGAAAGAAGAGATTCTGGAGCTCCTCTGTATTCTAACACAGAAAAGAGAAAATCAAAAGTTTAAGAGGTTTTTTTTTTCCCCTGTTGTTTGTTTAAATCCAGCCAGACATAGGGCAATCTGTATGGTTGTTAGTGTTAAATCCATCCCTGAAATACATTGGAGATTTTAGTCCAGTTCCAAATGAATAGGTTCCAGTGCTACCCACTAAAAAGGAGTTAAGTATGTGCTTATTGAGAAATAAAAAGGTTAGGAAGTACTTCTAAAGTTCTTCTGTTTGGTTGCCCTGTAGCTATTATGCTTAACTTTGGTAGGACAGAGGTGTTAGCTGTGCCATTCCTGATCAGCAGATGAACTGAAATACTGTCTGGAAGGTAGCAATCTGCTAGCTGTCTTAGGTGCTCAACTCCCTAAAAAATAATAAAAAAACCCCAAACAATTAAAAAAAAAAAAAAAGGGAGATATTACTAACACCCCTAACTTGCAGTGGGACTGCCTGAAATGCAGAATCAAGGATAGAAATTTGATAAGGAATGAAAAATCAAATAAACAAGGCAAAAACATATTTTAATGGAAATTAAAACGAACAGCAATAAATTAAGTAAGGGATAAACCTTGTGTAGATGTACAATATTTTATGCACATACACAGAAATTAAAAGAGTATTAGAGGCTCTATAAACATTTAAAGCCAGTAGGAAGTGAGAGAATGAAAGCTAATCACTCTGCTCAGGACCAATCCCTTGTGCAGGCACTTTATCATTACACCATCACGTACTAGGAGATGACAAGGAATTTTCCATGGGAAAAAAAATGTTTTCCTCAAAATTCAGACTATGTAAGAGACAAAATGCCAAGAAACAAAGGGAAAGAGACTGTGTAGTAACCAAAAGGCAAGGCACTATGGCATACACCTGATGTAAAGTGTCCCCAGATGCCAGTGCTTTCACCAGTATGGACACACTCTATAGTCTCTTCTGGGTCAGCACCTTATTTCCATGACCTCTGGTGCCCTGGGCTTGTTCTCTTCTCCCCTCCTCCCTCGTTTTCACAAACAACTTCAGAAAGCCTTTGTTTCATCTGCACTTGTGCAGTGAAATAAGAACACAGTTTAACAGAGCAGTGGGGCTTTTCTGCTTGGTCTTCTTCACAAGCACCCCTTTGGCATGCAGAGTAGGGCATGGGCAAAGCTTTCTTCAGAAGTTATGTCCAGTATTTAACATGCCTACATGGGGCCATATCTGGGGCATATAACTCCTAATTTTGTTCTTTTCCTGTTCTTCTCCCCATCACACTATAGCATCTCGGTGCTTCTTTTTTACAGCCTGAAACTGAAGGGATGATATCATCCTATCCTTTGAAGTGAATCTCCATTCCTAACAAATGAGATTAAAGTAAAAAATGCCTGCTGATTTGGGGTATCCAATTAGACATATTTGCTACTTGATTTTTCAACCTGTTTTTCTGCATCACTTGGCCTGGTCCATGCAAAATCCCATGGATTCAGTCTGGGATAGTGAGTGATTCATTTCAGCCCACCAGACTCCAAAACTTCAAGACTGGGCCTCGTCATATGAAAACCTCAATTAATAATTGCCTCTTGAGGCAACTTTCCCCAGATTGTAGAATCTTTGTGGTGACAAGGGGACCTGCAAACTCAGCTACTGCTTTGCCACAAAGCTCTGCTTTCCCGCCTTGTAATTTGCTGCCTTGTACATGAGCTGTACCCAGTTCAGTGACAAATTACACAAGAATCCAGTGAATAAAATCTACAAAGTACTGCTCTGTTCTCAGAGGAAGGGTACCTTGCAGGGTTTCATTTCTGCTTCAGGAAATTTGTAGAATATAATCTGTGTGGTCATGTATCCTAAAGTATGGAAGCTGAATTGAGGTGCTGTGAACCCCTCAGGTTAGCTATTTCCTTAACATCCATGATGTGGAGGCTAGAGTTGAATAGGTAACACATTTCCTGAGTTCAGTGGTCACATAGACACAGACACAAATTAAAATATGTTTTGAATCATCTCAGGAACACTTCTCTTGAAGGTCAGTTCTTTTTCAGTGTTAGAAAGCAGACTCTATTCCAAATAAAAAGCATTAATTATGTAGCTGAACTGCATCAGCTAAAAACAGTGGAAAACCCCCCCCCACATTTTGACTGTCAGAATTTCTACCATGTTTCAAATGAAATTCAGCCCAGCTACCCTGGGCATCCTGCAATTAAGCATCCTTGCTCTTGGCTGACAGCATTAGTTGGTTTTTCTAGCCTTGCCCTCCTATCTCCCCTCCAGGCTCCTCTACAGAACAGTTTCTCTCTGCACAACCTCTGCATCTCCTTACCTAATCAGTCCCAGGCTCCTGCCTCCAAACACCAGTCCCAGTTTTCCTCTCTGGCTGTCTTGGCTGCTCCTTTTGCCTGCTCTGTCACAGGCTGGATGGTTTTTTCCTCTCTGTGCTGTATTCATCTGGAGACCTTTCTTCCCTACACAACCTTCAAATCACTTGGAGCTTAGGACAGATAGGATTCCTACCTCTCAGATTCTGTGCCAAAGCTCAGGCTCATGGGGGAAACTTGGAGGTGGGGATTAAAGTGGAAATCTAGCCTCACCACTGTGTCCTTAAGCTGCTGTTTGCAGAGAGGGCCAATCTTTAGCAATGCATTTTTCCTGTTAGAATGAAAGAAATCATTACTGGACATCTGTTCATGACACAATTTCTATTATTTGTAAGTTAGACACATTTGGATAAATTTTCAGACAGAGAGGGAAAAGGCACATTTTAAATCAAAAAGGTCACATTTTGAGGCTGTGCTTCAAAGCCTGAGGGCAGCAGAGCATTTCAAAGGAAAAAAAGTTTCCATTTTAGTATGAGCAAAACTGTTTATTTTTCCATAACCTTGTTCTTGGAAATGGACAAATTGTTTTGGCAGGTATTTTCAAAATAATCTGCCCACTACAGACAGTCAGCATATCAGTTTTCAGCCTAAGTGATGATGTTTTTTCTAAAGCTACATGCAACAGAAAATATGGTCTCTGCTGAGAAATGTTTGCCAACCCCAATACAGGGAATGGCAGTACACCTACCTTGGAATATGTATTATCACAGATTACATTCTCTGAGGATTTCTGATTTTTTTTTCAAACAACTGCCTCATGGGAAGGCAGTGACTCTCACTTCCCTATTTTAGAAGCAGAAAAAACTAAAATAAGAGGAAAGGAAAAGGAAAACTAGGGATAGAATAAAAAAAATCCTGATCTGCTCCTTATTCCCCTATTTATGCACCCGTTGGTGCCACCTCTGAGGGGTGTTATTTGTGCCATGGAGTATTGCAAGTGTTCTTTACACTTCACAGACACTCATGTGAGAGATGACATCCCTGGTGTAATTACTGTGATTCACCTCTCTGTGATCGAAAGTTTTGGGGGCCTGCAAGAGAGGGCACAGCAGGTGCAGGAGGTGTCTTCAAATAATGGCTTAATTCAGCTAAGAGCAAGCAGCCTCCACACTCAGCTTGTGTGAGTACATCAGTACGGCATAAAAAAACCAGAATTGAAGTATTTGTGAGGCACCTGATGAAACTCAGGGGCAAGGCCCTGTAGAAGAAAGAGGTGTGAGGGGAAAGCTGTGGTAGGGCTCCACTGAGACAGTGGACCCCACTGGGTGATAGCCCAGTGACCCACTAGGTGATAGCCACTCCCTTTGCTGTTGCTCCAAGTTCTCCGGCTGGGGTGAACCCCAGCAAAGGCAGGAGCCAGAGGTGATAGAGGCCCCAGGTAGACAAGCTGCAGGAAAGTTCCTGCCACAGTCTATCTCACTTGGGAGAGTAAGAAACACAGTTAAGTGTTAACAGTATGTGATGAGACAGCCCCATGCAGACCAAAAACCTCCAGTAAAAACCATCCCACCAGCAACAACAAATTCCTTAGCTAAAACTGCGGCGCTCTTCAGAAGGGAAAAAATGAAAAAAAAAAAAAAAGAAAGGAAAGAATTGCCAAATCAAACTGCTGACTCCTTTTTTCTTATCAAAACACCACAGCATACATCTTAACAGCCTGAAGTAAATCAAATGCGGGACCAGCTGGAACTGGCCAGCTCTTGACCCTCCATTGATATCAGGTATGTGCTGCACTTCTCTGGCAGATTAATTTGTGATCTCAGGTAACTCAGAGCCCCTAAAACTTTCAGTACGGCTGTTAGGACAAGGCTGAAGGTTTTCTTTGGAAAGTGTCACCACTAAAAAAGTTGGAGTTCTTCCCAGTAGATGGAGATACTCTATTTCTGATGTCAGATGACTTTGCTCCCTCTGTATCTCTTATTTTTAAACTCACCCACAATGTGACGGTGGGACAAAATTCAAAATTATGGCTAAAGCCTGCAGGTGTGCATCTGAGTGACTGGCAGTCCCCTTTTGCATGTGGAGCTTCCTCTTGGGGGGAATTTGGAAGTGTTCATAGAAATGCATTCCTAAAGGAACCTTTCAGCTCGAGAGAAAAATGGGAGAAGATCTGGGAAAAGTTGCACAGAGCACACGGAATTGCGAGCAGCTCACAGACGGCTCTGAGGAGAGCGTGCCCGTGTGTGTGATCAATATAATCTATTGTGAAAGAGAGCCTCAGTCTTTCTGTGGGGGAAAGAGATTTAGAAGGAAGGTCTTTAATTATTACCTGCAGAGAAGTTAAAGTGTAACTCGGCAGTAACGTACTCCACTGCCAGTTTTTGGGGGGTGGGGGCCGCGTCAGGCATCCAGCCTGCCTGAAGCGTGTATGTGAATGGAAAAATTTAAATTAATTTTAAAACTATATTTAATTTAACCATGAAGGGAAAAAAAAAAAAAAGAAAGACAAAGCGTTGACGAGGCAACAGCAGAGAGAAAAGGAGTTCATCTTTCAGGCTGCTGACCTCTCTTTGTGCTTCGTGTGGGGGAGCTGCCGAACAGGCTCTGGTGCTTATAGCACCCACTCGTGAGGCTGCGTTTGCCCCTCACTGGTGTTTGTACCACACCTCCCATGGAGCCCAAACCCTCTGCCTTACTGCCACGGCCTTTTCCTCGCACACGCTGCTCAGGGGTTCCGGTCATAATCCCCCGCCCGCTTCGAGGACCTCCCCCCTCTCCCGGGGCTGCGCGGACGGCGGCG
>VXAC01008317.1:871475-888152 GCA_013399225.1 Rhipidura dahli | reverse complement strand
TTTTTTTTTTTTTTTTGATGTCCCAGATTGGGCGTATCCTTACCCTTCTCCTTTAATTTATTTGATTAAATCATAACCAAAACAGACTCATCAGCTTCTCGTATTTCCTCAGCTGTAACCATACGCGAAACCTTTTATATGGAGACAAGTAATTGGCTTTAGTTAACACAGGGCACAGACTGCGCTCAAGTTTTCGTCCCGTTCCCAGGGCAGCGTTTCGCGCAAACGCATGTTCCAGCTCTGCCTCCCGCTCCTCAGTCGCCAGCCTCAGGTTTTTAAACTGTTTATGCCGTTCCCCACCATCCTCTGATTTCTCTAATGAGGGATGTTCACGGCAGAGGCTTGAGGGACGAGGGGGCTCTTCCCCGTCGGGATTTGGGAGTGGCGGGACTGGTTCAGGGAGAGTCCAGCTCAGTTTGAACTCGGAACCGCTCCTGGACCGCGTCCCGCGGCCACCCGCATCCCATCTCGGTACCGGGCTCGCGGCTTCTTTCCGCTCCTGATTACGGACTAGATTAATTTCACCTTCAGAAAAGCGAGGTTCTGTTAGCTCACTTTTATCTTAAATAAAAAGAAAGAAAGGGGTGTGTGTAGGGGGGAAACCTCTTAAATTTCCTCGGGTAAAGCTCGGCTTTCCTTTGGTTATTAGTCAAATGAAGAACCGCGTCAATTAAGTCCAAATTGGAAATGCCTGCCCGAGAAGAATAATGGTAATTCCCTGCCGTTCTCTAAGAGGCAGTTGCAGGATGGCACTTAGTGCGTGTGGTCCCTAATGACAGGATTGCTGCCCTGCCCGGTGTTTGGCTCTCCCTGCCCCGCTGGCTTCGCTCTGAGGTCAGGCAGCGACGCCGGGCACGGCTGTCCTGCCCAAACCTTCCCCCCTCTTCCCTTGCTCCCTGCCCGCAGCCACACGAGGTTTACACCTCCCACAGCCAGCACAGTCCACACCATGAAAACAGATTTAATTACCCCCACCCCTCGATAAGAGGGCAGGGGCCTCATAGCAACAGGTAACGAGGGCACCTGCACCTCTTCAAGGTTGTTTAACTGATAACAGAGGGAGCAGGAGGCTGGCCGAAGGACCGCTTTCGGTAAGACGGGGTGTCAGGGAAGCGGACCATCAAAAAGGGCTGCACAGTGATACTTTGGCAAAAGTTACTGCCAGGGGAGCGGGACCCGTGCAGCGAACCGGGACGGCTGCTTTGCCTCGGTTTCTTGCTCGCTGTTTTCAAGCTGTCCCCAAAAGCCCCTCAAGCCGCCCCGCGGAGCGGCCCCGGCTCTGGGACCGCGGCTGTGGGGTGGACACGTGTTGCTGCCCCGGGGAACGGGTCTGCTCCGGCCCCCTGCGGGGGATGCTGCGAGGATGCTCGGTGCGGGCTCTCACTGGGACACGACTGTGCGGCCGGGAAGGCACGGCCGTGTGCGGGGCAGCGGGGCAGCCTCCCCCCGCTTCTCTCATCGCTGAGGGCACGGCGGGAGCGGGCGCTGCGCGGTCGGGTACAAATAAGACCCCGAGCAAGCCCTGGCAGGGTTCGTGTGGGGGCTCAGAGCCCGGGGTGGAGCGGCCACGGCCACCCCGGGACGTCCCCGCTGAGCAGCCGCTGGAGCCGGGGCTCCGTGCCGGGCGGGCAGGGCTGACCCTGGGGCGGCCGGAGGGGAGGGTCTCCGGCCTGACCCGAAAAGGGGGAGCTCCCCCTTCCCTCTCCTCCCTTTCCTACCCCTCCCCGGCTCTTTGTTCTTTGCCCCTTTGTTCTTCCTCTCGAAGTTTCCAGGGGGGTTGCTGGTGCGGAGCAAAGTTGCCGAAAGCTGAGGAATTACAATAAGTGGATGTCTGAGCAAGGCAAGAGGCTGGGGGTCCCTTCCCAGGGCTAGGAGCTGTTCCCCAAATCCCTCCGCGTTGTCTGCTTGCGCAAGGGGTCCGTGGGGGTGCTGGAGCCGGGCCGTGCTTGCAGTGATGCTGAAGCAAAGGAGGCTCCTGCGGCCACAGCACCAGGGCAGCGGGCACCCCCTTTCCCCATTTAAACACGTTCTGGGGAACAAGCGTCCTTTCGGGTGGGAAAGGGAAGAAAATAATAATTGGTGAACATGTCGTAATGAGATGAGGTGACAGATAAAGGTCTTCTGAATGCTAGATTTTAGGGCACATGTATTGGTTTGGGATGCACAACCTCGGAATGGCTTTGCATCCATCTCTTTCTTTTTGCTGTTTTTCGTGCTTGCTTGATAGGGCTATGGTAAGGTGTTGTCAGGAGTTAAACAAGTTGGGGCTTAATTTCAAAGTAGATGGGATATCTTCACAGAACAACATCACAGCTTAAAAGACAGGTTTAGTGTGGTTAATGGGAGATCACAATGTGGTTTGGTAGTGACAATATTGCCAAAACTTCCCTGGAATAGGAAAACATATTTATCTGGTATAATATGGAGCAGTCTTATCCTCTCTTTACTAATCGTTATTAAATGTTAGGGGACTATAAGCTTATTTTGCCTTGCACTAAGAAATCCCAAATAACTTCACAAATATCCATTATCACAGGATACTTACATCTCCTCCTGATACATGGAAGTAGGAAAACACTTTATTTGGGTGAATTGGCTATTAGGAAATCTGATGCGAGAAAGGAAGTTTTGATACAGTGCACTGGAGTAGGTCACAGCAGGTTACAGGAAGGGCCAGGTCAGTCCTGAACTCCAGCACACTTCCCTAACAGTGCTGCTATGCTCCCACCTTTATAATGGATACCATGGACAAATGTATCTCTTCAGTGTTTGCTGAAAAGCTGCGTGAATGCAATTCTTGTAAGCATCAGAATGTCCACAAATATCTGCTGGTTTTGCATAGGTAGAGATCCTATGAAATTATTTAAGAAAATGTTACTTTTGCAGTACTTTTGTATTACATAAAAATGCCACAAATGTTTATTATGATGTGCCAAATTTCCAGAATTTGTATGTATTTTTTTTCTTGTATTCAACAAAGTTGGGAATAAGGTGAGATAAGATTGGGATTGACAAAACAAATGTTCCAGACTGGGATTTTTTTAATGTGAATACACAAATAAGGATCAGTCCATCCTTCTGGCAGAGGTTAAATCCATTTTTTCCAATGAAATGAGGCTTGATTTGAGGTGATGTGGGGCCTGTTCTGGCTTTGTTTTTCCTGATGTCGAGGGGATACAATCCCAGTGAGAAATCTGGGAGCCTTGCAACTCTAAAACCCAGCTTTAGATATTTCAAGGTGGCAACTCAAAAACAGATGTCGGTGAAAACCTTGACCTTTATTATTTAGGACCGTGGTTTGCAGCTGAATGTAATAATTGGTCAGTAGCAAGTTAGAGAAAGATACAGGCATTGCATCAGATACTTTGGTGATAGCTGGATTTTCTAGCTGTGTCTCCACACACAAGTCTACTAGCTTATTGTTTAAAGCCAGAGGCCAGCAGCACCGCTTACTGTTCTGTTCATATCCCAGTGCTCATAATGTGGTGTTGCAATAGCCAGGTAAAAATGTTCAATGCCATTTAGAACAAGGAATCTGCCTTAAGCAATGCTGTAATCAGTAATAGCCAACGTTACTGAGAGCAACAGCTTCTGCAAATGCCTTACTGCCCCAAGTTAACCCAAGTACAGCTGTAATTGTGCTCAAAACTAAATAAAAGCAGATGGGCAAAAAGGAGCATAAACTTAATTGGAAAAATGGATTTTAGAGAATGCTGTGTGTGATCAACACAGGCTGTTTCTGTCTCAGTAATGATGATGATTAGAGGGACAAGTGATGTTGGTGGGTGCTCGTTCAAATACAGGGTTTCTGCAGCATGAGAATTATTATTTTCTGATTCAAAAGCATTCACTAAAGAAAGGGTGGTTGGATTTTTTCATGTTAATTAGTCTTTTATTTTCACCTGTGCTTTTTGCTGATGTAGGTAGATTTCCTTTCAGCAGATGAGAAATGTATATATATATTTTAAAAAAATCAAACCAGAACAGACAAGCCCCTACTATTTCCCTTGGAAATTCTGCCACCAAATACAAGTTACTAAATATTGCACGGGATTTTAGAAGGCAAATCTAAACATACAGTTTGGGATTTTGTCATCTTGGTTTCTGGAGCATGGGACAAAACTTCTGCTTTGTAGCAGTTTGTTAAACTACTGGCTTGTTTAAATGAGATGTCAGGCATGACCTTTTACCTCTGCATTTTTATCACCATAAATACTTGCAGAAAATGAGGGGGAAATCCCCACTGTTTTTTGTTTTACTTCCCTTGCATTTATTACTATATCTAGAGCAATTCCAAACAGCGTCAGTGCAAAGGAATAAGGCATAAAATCAGAGTAAGGAGGACATTAAAAATGAACACTCTCTGCTTTGTAATAGATACTTCTAGGCATAAGTGTGAATGAATACTGATTCATTTATACAGTTCTTAAATGGAAAAGCTTCAAGTTTACAACAAAGGCAAACAGCATGTCGTGCTGCATTTAGCAGATGTTGGCTTGCTAACTTTAGGAAAACTGAGAGAATGGTCCCCTTGACATCCCTGCAGAGAATTACATGTTGATAGAAAGGAAAGGAGAGCGCATAACTATAAGAATTTTGTTGAGAACGGAGCATTAACAACTTTATTACTGTATTTATTTTCTTTTATTAATTTATCTTGGTCTTTACAAAGTTAATTTTTTTTTCTCTTAATGCCTGCGTTTAGTTCTGTTGGTATACACCTAACAAAATTAAAAGAGCCTACAGGATAATGCAAATCTCAGGCTTTCAATTGTTGTAAGTGCCTTATGTGCTTATTACATGTGTAAAATTACCACTAACAATAGTAAGTAATAGTACATTTTGGCTAAGATTCAGTTGCTGATTAAATAGCATTTAGATTTTTTTCCTTTTATTTTTTCTTACTGTCATATCATGCATGGAGAGAGCTGGAGCTCATTTCATCATATAGGATAGGAGTACAATTAGGATGTTGACTGAATATTTGCAGAAAAAAACTGGATACAGTGGCATGCTTCCATCTAAGTATTTCAACTGTTTCAAGGTTTGTTATTCGTAATAAATAGAGTGGTAATAATAATCTTAGAAACTACTTCCCCGTGTTTACATTCTGTCACAAAAGACTTCTTATTCAAAGCACAAAAAATAAGTATTTCTCTGTATTTTCTTAGTGACTCACAACCCTGAAGTGCAGCACTGGCATAATACAGGCAATCTCCTTCCCTCAAAATATTTGCAAGAATTGCATGTTATTGCCCATGTGTTGGATTTTGAAAATACGTCAGTAATGTGTAAGTGGCTCTGGCTCTAAACATGGAGGGAGAAAAGATGATGAATCAGTATCAGTTCATTCTAAGTAACTGATAAAGGCTCTGTTCTGTTTTCATTGCAGTTAACACTGAAACTCTCGTGACTTTGAATAGCTTTCTCTTATTGTTTGGGTTGTGGAAATGCTCAGAAATCCCAGGCAGCCTTTTGGTTTTCTTGTGCAGAAAAACACAGAACTGATATCATCTTCTTTGTAGAAAGCTGTAGTTCCAGGCTTTAATTTCTTCAAAGATTTCTAGTTAATATTTTTATATTTCTCACCATGCAGTAGGAAGTTTGCCCTCCTCCCTCTGCCCTGAAATAGTTACCATGTCCATGAGTGGCATTTTTGGTGTTTTGCCTTTAACTATTTCAAACCTTCATTCAAATACGGGACAACGATGATTTTTTTTTTTTTTTTCATTCATATCAAATACAAATCCTTACACCGATGTCAGTCTTGGGAAGCTGCCAATGAATTGTTGCTGCTAAGTTTAACATCCATTTATGATGGCTGTTAAAATGGGTGAGGAACTTGCACGTTTTCTTCCAGTTAGGAAAATGCTTAGGTAGAACTGAACTAGGTAATTCCATGCAGATGCTTATCACCCAGTGCTTTCTGCACAAATTAAATCACTATTTAATATCTTGTTTTACCTTATTCTTCCGTATTTTTGTATTCACACAAGAAGAGCAAGACATGTAAAATAGGCTTGCAATTTATAATTTTAAATAGTTCTTCAAATGAGGAATTAAAATAGCACAGATCTCTGAACTATAAATAAGAAAATATTTTTTTCTCTTTCTAACTTGAATTTTCTCTGAATAATTTTCTTCCTTTCTCCCTCCATATTAATCTTGTGTACTTGAAAAATGCTGGAAGTAGTAAGCATTTTAGTAGGATGTAGCAGTGACTCCTCTATGTTCAAAAGATACTTCAAGTTCTTCATATCATGTCTTTGAAGAAAGTGTTAAATACTTTTAGGCTAATTGAATCTTTTACAAATGTCAAAAAATACTGTAATTCAGTGATGGTTTCCACTGACACCTGGATATCAAAAGATTTTACAGCTGCACACATATTTGAACTGCTACTGACATCAGGCAGTTCTGGGGCAGGTGGTGTATTCAGGTGACAAAAAATAAATGGAGTTTCTACTTCTAAATTTGGTGATACCAACTTCTCTTAGACAGTGAGCAGAGAAATTTGCACCTTTTGTTTTTCTTTTTTCAATCTGTAATAATATCTAGCTAGAGGACTTAGTGTGATAGATAAATACAGGTATCTATGATAGATACAGATGTGTGTGCACCTATCTATCTGTATCTGTATATATCTCACATTACAGCCAAGGAAAAATTTACTCAAGGGGACAAACTTGCTGTAAAGGAAGTGCCACATAAAAAAGGAGCTTTATGTATCCAACGTTACCTGTCCTGGCAGAAAAAGAAATTACTGAAAATGTAGCATCCAACCTTCCTGAAGCATTTATATAAGGAAGGATCACCAGTAGTAGATCCATGTAAGTGACAGTGACTATGACTGAATTCTATCTCAATTCTTTACTTATTACCTGGCAAATAAATTTCATCAACATTTCAAAATAAAAATTCTTTAAGAGGGAAAACGTGCTATAAATTCAACCATAGAATGCTGGGGTTCCAAAGTTTTTTTGATTGTTTGTTATGAAGCAAGCAGCATTCATAGGAAAATATTCAAAGTAGGGGGGAACAATAGCTGAGGGACTGTGACAGGACTGGCATAGATCTTTCCTGAACCAACAGAAGATGCAGACCAAATCATTTGTCACTGGAGTGTTAGGATCTTTCAAACCACATTGAAGCTAATCTTAGCTCCAAGGCTGGCAACACATCCATTGAAATCACTGAGATTCATGTTCCATAGTCTGGTACTTCTGCAATCATTACTAATTTTTGAGTGGCTTATTTTGATATTAATAATTTTAAATGGTTGGGTAGAACAGATGTGGTAAACCTGTGATTGATTGTAATACTTGACATTTAACAGCTGAGCTTGTTCTGTTCATCCAAGGGGCACCAAAGACATTATCCTGACTTTCATATAAGGGAACTGAGGCACAGAGAGAGAGAAATGACTCTCAGAAGCCCAGGTTCCCAGTGATATGTTGGTGATCAATTTAGGAATACAGAGCAGCCTGCATATACCTGCTACACACACGCTGTAGTCTCATAAAGTGCATTCATTTCACGGCGCCTTCACAAACTCCTAAAACCTTTTTTTCACCTATTTTCTCTGGAGCTTTGTGACACACTTTCATTTAGTGGCAACCCTTCATTCATCAAATGTCTATAAAGCTTGTACCTTGTGGTCACCTGCATGAGGACTGGAAGACCTGTTAATCTTTCCACTACCCAAATAACTTCTTGGATGTTAACTCCTGTCTTTGTAAGTGCAAGAGCAGAATTATGTGAAATCGGATGGAATTATTCTTACATAGCATTTCTTGGATGGTGGGCATGGAGAAGAAAACTAGGATCCCATTTTGTACATGCTTGTGTCAGAATAAAGCTGAGGCAGAAAACCTGAGCTGTAATGGAAAATAGTGGAGGGTCATGTCTATTGGACTTGTACCTGAAGAATTGCCCCAAGATGCAGCAACTGCTTCTGGCTGTTAACTCTGAGTGGTCTTGGTAACTCAGACAGAAATCTGATATCCTACCTGCACAGGTAGAAATATAAAGCAACAGTCTCTAACTGGAAATTACTACACCTGTCTGTCAAAACTCAGAAAAAACAATGGTTCATGCAAAACCATGTCTCCTACCGTGTATCTGGCTGCAGTCAGTAAAGTTAGGAATATGTTTTTACATTAGCAGTCATTAAAATGAATGACTGTTGATTGTGGCCATGCTTTTCCTTTTTCTTAGTCTTAACTGAGCACCCACGTCCCAAGGACTCAGAGCAGAGGCTGAGACTTAGCTGAGTGTGCAAGCCTGATAAGCAGAACACTGAGGTTCTTGGGAAAGCTCCATAAGGACTTGGATGGGGTGTTTGTAAGCTAGTGCCTCTACTTCTCAGCAGAAATTTAGCAGCAAAACATTATGGTGGATTTTCTGAACTAGTGAGGTTGTTCTACAGCAAGGAATTGTACCATAGGATCCAGTAGCACAGTGCAAAATTTGCTCTAAGTAAAAATCATCCTTAGTGAAATAAGTGAGTAGAAGGAGATAATTGACACAAACTCTGGGTACTCTATATAAAAAACAGTTAGTCAGGAAAAAATGGTTTGATATCAGTCAGTAATGTGAGTTTTCCTGATGTTTCTTTTAATTCTCCCGTAACTAAAATGAGAACTGGCTGCAGCATAAGGGGACTTCAAGAACATGTTAAGCAATGATGTTTTATGTACACCTTGTAGTGGGCTGGTGGATACAGTAACATAGTACCAGGCTGAAAAATTTCTGCCAAATGAGAGGCATGTTTGGCCATCTCATGGGAGAGGGTAAATGGGGACGCAGAGATCTTTGCAAGGGAAGCAGTTCCCAATGTTACCTTCTCCGTGCCCTCCCCTGCAGAATCCCATTCAGAGGATGAGCTCCAGCTTGGCAGCCTGGCTTGTCAGTCCTGCCACACCTGGCTGGACACCAGGTCCTTCCTCCCCTGCCTGCTTTTTGCTGTGCAAAAAGGCAGTGCCAGGTGGCTACGGCTGTCCTGTTTTCTTCTCTCCTTTTGGCTGGAGCTGCCATCTGATCAGAAGGGTAACATGGGGAAGGCTGATCCCTTCCATGACCTGTTTGGGGCTATGATTGCATAGCCCAAAATTGAAAAGACAGTCCTCTGCAGTGGGTCTCCTGAGTTTGGTGAAAATGCTTGACACTCTGCCATCCAACTACAGAGCAGATTAAATGACTGGCACTGTTTTGAAGCACCTTTTATTTTCTACTTCACTATCTACAAGTTGATGTATACAGATTTTGGGACTATCTTTTATATTCCTTTCTGAATCTTCTAAGAAGACAAAAACAAGACCAAAATTATCCCTTCTTTTATTAAAGTCATTAAAAACCCCACTCTGACAACCTCAACCCCAAAATCTATTGCTTCACATATTTTTACAGAAATTGATAAATTGGTACATATTGTCTTAGATATGACAAAGTTCCTAAGGCTTTTTAAACTTGATGTTTGCAAGCCATTAACAAACCATGATTCAGTAATGCAGTGGAAATAGCATAGCTAAAAAGGAAATAACTTGCCTCCTTGGCAGAATTATTGTTACCCTGCATGTAGGAAAAGTCTTCATAGCTGGCTGCCTTTGCTGCAATCACTGGTGTACTTTTTCCCCAGGATATCCCATTGTTTGCCACTCTCCTTCTGCAATCATTTTTGTAGTGCTTTTGGATGCAGGAACTTCTTCTGGTGAAATGTTTTGTGCAGCACCTAACAAATTTACCATCCTACCCTGGATAATGCTACTATGCTGTAAGTGCCTAATGAGAACTCATCTCTGGTACTGTAAATCTGGGGCAGTTACCCTGGTATTTGTAGCCATTGCTCTGCCCTGACACTTGGTTGGGTCTGACAGCAGCAGGTCTCTCGCTCAGTCTTTTGTGGCAACAGAGAAGGACCTACTATTTTGGGAGTTATTTCTGCCAAAAGCTGAGACCTGTAATCCTGCTAACATCAGGAGAGGAGAGCATGCAGCTCTTGGCAGCAGCAAACCTCACTAATTTCTGCACTGCCCAGAAATTAACTTCAAGAGTCTCAAAACTGTCATTAAAATTCAATTGTTTCCCTTCACATTTAGACATCCGCCCATGGAAAAACACCCATTGTGTAACTTCTCCCCCTCTCCCTGGAGGATGGGAAGGTTGCAGCCCTAATGGTGGCTGAAAAGACAGAGGCAAGAAAATGAGCTTACCTTGCTGCCCTAAAGTTAAGCAGTAATCCACACGGCACCAACACTGAAATACCTAATAATTTGGAGGTAGAATTTAATTGCTAAATATTTCACACTGGTTCTGCTTCTGTCTTGGCTATATAAATATCTATAACTTTGTTTTTTATTTTCTTGCCTTTTTTTTTTTTTCTGTATAATATGAACAAAATACCATGGAAAAATGCAACTTCTCAATTTTTTAAATTTGAAATTGAAGATTGAATTCTCACCTAGTATAAACTGGTATGACTCCCCTGGGCTTTCAATGGATGCATATCTGGTTTCTAGTCTGTGGCTCTGACCAGGTAATTACCAAATAAGACTTCACCATATCATAACATTCATATACAGTAATGGAATTCAGGGTTCTGACTGAGGTTAGGCAGTTAAATGTAAGTAAATGCCTTGGTCTGTGGAATAAGATCTTTTCACTTTTCTCATAATTTTCCATCAATAACTGGATTAAAACTGGCGTTCCCTCCTTCCCATTGGCCTCTTGGCCATCTGCAGAGGCCTTCTGGTGTAAGAGGAAGAATGTGTTCAGTATCACATTTCACTTAGGGGTCTAGAAATGAGCATCTTTAATGCACACCAAATGAACTAAATTACAGGGGAGTGTTTCCAGCAGGCATTCCAGGGCTGTGAATACAGCCTGGGAACCCATGGGCCAGCATGCTTTGTCACCCTGGCTGATGCTTAGAGGCCTCCCTACATGCTTCTGTACACCATTTCCTACCTGTATCTATCCCATCTTTGCAAGCACAGCTTTTTGTGTGTGCCTGGGGACGTACTGACGCATTCTGAAAAGTCAGAAGACTCACTCAACTTTTGAAGCTGGATAATGCTAATGAGCTTCAAGCAGGGTCTAGATGGAGTTGAGGCCCTTCTATCAAAAATTATTTAAGACCTAATATTGACCTATCCATCTTTTAACTTGCCAGGTGAAGTTGGGCAACCTCAGGGAGGATAATTCATACAAACAGTGTTGGGGTTCCATAATTGAGTGTCTTGGGTGCTTTCTTCTCTACTGCAATAGTATCAGTTCCTGTGTCATTATATAAAACAGAGCACTTGGAGAATTTAAGTTCAGGGATGAAGGGGTTTGTCTTTGCTCTTCTTCCAGTCTATAAACTATTCTATGCATAGGCTGCTTCCAATCTCCTTTTGAAGCTCTACCATCAGCATTTAAGGTCATTCAGGCAAGAGAAGGGAAGCAGCAGAGAGCATGACTGCAGCCTCCTGTGAAAACATTGAATTATGTGGGGTAATCCTGGATTTCTGGCTTCCAGGACTCCTTTAGCACTTGCACATTAAGAATAAAATACATTAATGGGCTTTTGAGAATTCCTGAGATATGACCTTAATCATAGATAGAGCCTATCTGCCATTAAACATAATACCTTCTGGATAGCCACCTCCTGCAACCTTTGCCATCGAGGTCTGTTTGGAAAGGCTACAGGCATTCTGGAAATCCTGTAGTGAGTAGCTGCACCCCCAGGAACTGGGCCCATCACGTAGTGTTTTGCACCTGTACTTTCCCTCGTGTGCTGCCTGTCCCTTGCACCCACAGCAGGGCTGCTGAAGTGCAGGCTGCTAATCGCCTGTTGGTTTAATATTTGTGCAGCGTGTCAAAGGGGAAAGAGCTTAAATTCTGTCTGCATTTTAAATAACTGTCTTGGCAGTTACACAATCCACAGTGTTTATGTTTTTACAGAATGCACCATTTGTGACTGTTGTTTTAAGAAGTGCAGATATTGCACCATGGCCAAGCAGGTTCTACAGTGGGTCCAGCCTGGGTCAGCCTTGCACTGGCTGTCAAGGGCGTTTGGAGAGGTGCTACTTAGCACTGCACAGTTTGCCTGCTTGTACTGGCATATTATAACTTGGTGATGGCAGTTTGGCAACTTTTATCTGTATCAAGCAAGCCAAATCCTGATCCCTTTACTTATAGCTAGTTCAAATTCCTCTGATACTAGACTCAACTCTTGTAAAAAAGCCAGATGGTAGAAACTAAGAGCTGAGCTTATTCTGAGCAGACTTGGATCTCACATTAGTTGAGGGCCCCACCCTAAATCCTGATCTCTGATAAATTAACTTTTTAATGTTTCATTACTGCTAGGGTACAAGCCAAATGTCTACGCAGATATTTATGTTCCAAGAGACAAATGCAAGCTCATTTTTTTCTTCTGATTTATAAGTATGTTATGTTTTACAGACATGAGTAACTCATGTGGGATCTTTCCCACAGAGTAAAACCAATGTAAATTCACATGACTCAGGGATTTGTTTCAATGCTCATGTATAAGCTCTCATTAGAAATGATTATGCTCGAAGATCAAAAGAAAGTACACTCACTTGTATTAATGTTTAATGCATAATTCACATTGTTAGAACAAAAAACAAAACAGTCGGTGGTTGTTACGACAAATATCAAACATTGGCACTACTAACCAACTCCCACAGAGGATCCTTCATTGCCTGGCATTGGCTGCGCGCTGAGATTCCCTCTTGCGTGTGCCGTCGTCTCAGAGATTTAAAGACACCTTCCTCACTGGATGAGCAATGCCCCTGCAATGACAGGAGTGGGGGAGAGCCAGGATACCCCACCACTGCAGGTGGATCCAATGCTCAGAAACCTCTCAGCAGAAGCAAAATGCACAATAATCCCATCCAATTTTTGTATTCCAAGTGTGATTTCAGATCAGGCATGCTCCTATAAAACTCTCATTGCCTTCAATCTGAGTTTAGTATCAGGCTTAGTATATGAGCTTTAATATCAAGACCCATGGTCAAAGTCATCTAGCACCACCGAATTTAAGTATTTGATCTCTCATTTACGTCCCCGTTTAGCTTCTTCAGTCAATGCTTATTTTGTTACCAGAATTATTCTTACTTAAATAAGCAGATTTGGCGTGAGGGAGTTGTAGGTGAAATCTATTCCCTATATGCTTAACCAAGACAAGCACACTAGGGAAAAGGCATACTTGCAATCCCAAAATGAGAATCCTGTGGGCATCAGTGCCTGTTAGACAGAGCAGCTGGGGCTACTTCATTTGTGTGAGGGAAGACCCCAGGTAACGTGTGACACATGTTTTTGTTTGTTTTTTCTCTCCCCAAAAAAGCAAACCAACAAACAATCCTAAGTTTAAAGGTTAGGAGGCTTCATTCACATCAGAGAATCACCTCTGTTCCACGGATATCTGTGGCACAGACTGACACTGAATGACGTTTGACAAACTTTGCACTTGGCACCAGGTTACAAAACATATTTTATGTTCTCATTATCAGTTCAGTCACTTTCCCACATGCAAGTGATGTGATTCAGAGCAGAGGCAGGGTAGATGCCTGGGTTTCAGGTAGGTTCTCCCTGATTCAGACCTCTGTAAGCAAACTATAAATTAGCTCTCTATTCTTATGGTGCCCCTCCTGAAGGCCCTGTTGTACTGCAAACCCTTCTGTGCGAGTCTGTGAGGTTCCTCATTCAGGAACTAAAATTGCTGAATCAGACTGGGTGCTATTGCTATGAATGGAATGCAGTCAGATGGATCATGGGTGTCTCACAGAGCAGAGCTTTGGGGTTTGTTTTCCTTTTGTTTGGAACAACCCACTCAAAATATTTATGATTGAGAAGCCAGTATTTCTTTCAGTAAAGAACCTTTTGTCCTCTTTAGGGCAGTTGAGAAGGTATTTAGAGTATATACTGGTTAAACTGTTTATTTTTAGTGGAATAGACATGACATTGCTATCGTGAAACTGATCATAAATACATTTCTGTTGGGGGGATTTTGTTGAGGAAGAAAAACCTGTAATGAATTAAATGTGCTTCATGACGTAATAAGTAAGAAACAAATGTTGGGCTAAATTAACCTCACAAGATACAAAATGACTAAATTCTGTTGTTTTCACCTGTGGGACTCTGGACTTGTCTACACACCAAATTATTTCAAGACATTTATTAGGTACTGCAGTAAGTATGTTCTGCTGAACCCATGTGTAGACAACTTTTACGCCAGTGTAACAATTCAGTTTCTTGAATTACCTTAATCCACTTTGAAAGTGGATTAAGTGAAACCAGGAAACAACTCAGTCATTCCAGAATGAATAAACTATCTGAACACAGTTCTGCTTTACATTCACATCCGACCTTATTCCAGCATAATTTTCCTGGGCTGAGAGGTTCTTAGGATTTATCTGCATAGCAAATGAATGTGTGATTACAGACACACCAACCCTTCCTTTACTCTCACTGGCATGAGTAACAGCAGTAATGAAAGATGGTGGCACAGACTCCAGTGCAGCCTATTAACTGGAGCATATATATGCAGTTGGTTGTGAGCAGCCTCTGCTGAAATCCACCTCATCACACCCTCACTTCAGACACAACTCACGTCCCTTAGCCCGATACTGGGGCTGGGATTGCCTCTCTGCATCTCCAGTGTGTACACACCAAAAACTGCATGTGTGATAGGACTGCACAACAGAGCTAAATGGGAACCAGGTGAATTTAACTTCAGAGGTTAATCACACTGGAGACAAAGCACAGCTTGCACATTTTTAATATACACACCTCTGACAACCAAATAAAGCGTCAGCTGTGTGACTGCAGAAGCCAAATTAAATGTGCTGTAGACAAGCACAACTCAGATGATTTCACCAGGGCTGGATTTGACTCCATAGTTGAGATCTTGCTTATTTGGCTGATACTTGTTTTGTTACCTATCTGCTCATTTATTTTAATGAAATTAATGCATTTTAATGTTCCTTTAAGCACACTCCAAAAATAGCAATTTGATTAACTAATTCACTTTTAAGAGTGTAACAATCACAACGAAAAATCTCTCTGTTAGCTGAGGTATGGTGTAATTGTAACTAGCATCTTGGGTAGCTGTGCCATACCCTTTCAAACAAATTCCCCACATCAATCAAAAGAGCCTCACTTAAAAATGAGTGGCAAAATACAGACAACAATCAAGCTGTACACACTGCTTCTGAAATCTACAAAAAATATGTGTCAGTAATGTACTCTGTTGAGACAGAAGAGTTAAGACAGGTAAGAATTTAGCCTAAAAGCAGTTAAAAATTATTTCAGAACAGAAACATGTAGCAAACTTGTCTTTCTAGCCAAGCCAGAAAGCATCCTGAGTAGGTTAGGTTTAAAAACAAAAAAACCCAAACCCAGTGCTTTCAATATCAGGCTTCTTAAAATGATGCTTGGACTGTACAATACTCCAAGAATGATTTCTTTTCCCCTCAACTCTTTCTCCAGTTGCAATAGGTGATCTCACCATTTAAAATAAGCTGCAGCTAAGGGCACTGAGCCCAGCAACAGAAAAGGTGTACACTAACTTCTCCCTGACTTTATCGCCTTATAAAAACTGGAATTGCAAAACCTGATTAGTAACAATATTAAGCAAAGGCAATTTTCCCTTTTATTGTATTTAAATGAGGAAAATGAAAGTATTAATGCTAATATTAAGGCTGAAGAGAGGCAATTGCAAAAATAATTTAGTTTCAGCCCTGCTACATGCATCCCTTCACGAACTCCGCTGCGCTAGTTACCTGTGCATTGGCGATGTTGTAACTTGTTGTTATTATAATAGGTG
Source organism: Rhipidura dahli (assembly GCA_013399225.1). Lineage (NCBI taxonomy): Eukaryota > Metazoa > Chordata > Aves > Passeriformes > Rhipiduridae > Rhipidura > Rhipidura dahli. Next base: position 872,320 of record VXAC01008317.1, on the reverse strand, counting down.
GTGTGAAAAGCAACCCAGATGAGGGACACTTGTCTCAGGGCTCTGCTGGGACGCTCTGCGGTCACAGAGTAGGTGGTGTGGTGCTGCAGCAATGCGTGGGTAACAACTGGCTTTTAGATGAAGAGGCACCTAAACTCAGGCTGCCATGGGTAGTTTAAGCGAGGCCTAGTTCTGGGAACAGTTTTGCATGCGAGTTAAGTCTCACGTGTGAAAATGTCCTCGGAATTTAGGGGGAGCGTTCATGGAGATCTGCAGGATCTGGCTTTGCGGAGCGCACGAAGCCCGGGCAGCGGATGCGTGTGGCTGCTGCCATGGCCGGGCACAGCGCTGCCAGCCTGCTCGGCGGTCACAGCGGCCCCGGGGCTGCCGCAGGCCCCGGCTCGCTCTGCTTTAATGCAACCCTCCCGCCTTCGGGAGCAGCCGCTCGGCTGCCCCAGCAGCAGAGGTGGGAGCGATGGCTCAGGCTCCCCTCACCGAGCCCTGCCAGGGTCTGCGCCAGCCCTCGGCTCTCCTGGGCGGCGACGCCATTGCGCAGCCGGGTGCCCCAGTGCGGCCCGGGCTGCCCGGCCCGCAGCCCCCCCGGGGCACCCCGGCTCCCGGCGGGGCCGTGGGGCGCTGTGCGCCGGGGGCTCCCCCGCCTTCCCTGCAGAGCCTTGCAGGGATTGGGGGGGCGCGGCGCCGGGCCTGCATGGCAGCAGCGGTGCGGCATCCTCGCTCCTCGCCCGGCCTCCTCTGGCATTCCGAGTGCTTTTCTTTTTTGTCTTTTTTTTTAAAATTTTTTTTTTTTTAATTTACTGGGGGTTTTTTGTGTGTTTGCGGTGCCCGTTCCCCCGCCCCCGCCGGTC